>LOEQ01001458.1:175274-186193 GCA_001685075.1 Bramus lutescens
CTGGAAAGAGAAAGTCCCCTGCACTCTTGCCGCTTTCTTGCTAGGTTTTGAAGTGATGTTTTTGCTGACAAGAGTCAGGGAGTTTCTTTGTGCATTTTCAGCACTCATCCCAGGTGAACTTGTAAGTAGGTGTCTTTACTCTCTGTAGCCCGCACTGAGTGTCATTTGATGTTTGTGTCTCTCTTCTCCCTTTCCCACTGATGCTGATGATTCCCAGTCCTCCCCACTCAGTTATCTCCTGTGCACTCACTTTCCTTTTTAGTTGACCTCAGCTTGTCCAGGAATGATCTCACTTTTCTCCCACCTTACCCTCCCCAGCTGCTTTTTCAGTGGACTTTCCTTGGCTCTGTGTGCTGTCAAGTTCTTCCCTGAATTTCCCTCGCTTTTCTTTCACTTTGTTCAGTCATTTTTATGTATCCTAGTATCTCTTGCTCCTGTACTCATACATGGAACATGGTAAATTCCCCAGAAGGTCTTTTGTCAGGTCACATTTCTTTAGTGCCAAATCAGTCATCTAGGTAACTGCTGTCGGAACAATGGAATAGGCTAGTGTGGACCACAAGTCTAGAACTAGACTCAGCCCAGCAGAGTTAAGGATGAGAAGATGTCTTTAC
Organism: Bramus lutescens; assembly: GCA_001685075.1. Taxonomy (NCBI): domain Eukaryota; kingdom Metazoa; phylum Chordata; class Mammalia; order Rodentia; family Cricetidae; genus Bramus; species Bramus lutescens. The sequence continues at coordinate 175,889 of LOEQ01001458.1, forward strand.
AGAGAGGATGGGATGACCTCCTGTCTAGTAGCCAGAGACCATGTATGACAAGTGTTCAGGAGGGACTGTGGAATCTGCAGGGGCCTTCCTGGAAGGAGAATGGTGGAGGATGGTAGAAGATAAGCATGTAAGCATTGGGAGGAATCCCAGGCATGATTTAAGGGGTGATCTGAAAAAGCAGCCAGTACCATGACCTCCAATCTATACTGTAAGCCTCAAACTTGAAGCAAATAGAAAATTTGGTTCTAGGGAAACAGGCTCCAAAAAGACACTACGTTTTAAAGAAGGAACTCAGCCATGGGTACAAGTTGGATACTATGACTATGAGTCAAGGGTCGTCCCATACTCAGAAAGACTTAACTGGGGAGAGGGTAGTTATTCCCAAGCATGTTAGAGAGCAGGTCCTCATGTTATTAGAATAGTTAGGGCCAGAGCTTGGGCCCTGGCAACGTTAATGCCCTCGGTTCTGCCTCCTTTCCTTGGTAGTTCAGTTACAGAGACAAGGTAATGATATAAACAGAAAAGGGAGATTTATTCAGTGTGGCCACATAGGGAAAAGAACAGAGATCCAGTGATCCCAGCTCCCTAGGTATTGTAGGGGTAGTAACAAAAGAATGCGGTTTAAATATGGAGCCAGGGATATGCATAACTGAGCTGTCCTGGTAAAGATGTGGTTTTTCCCACCACTGATCCATCATTGTCTCTACTGCAGGGTGATCTGTCAGATTGTCAGAAGTATGTGAAATCTCTTTCCAGGATACAAGCTAACGCTCTGCTGATATCAGGCTCCCAGCCTTTCCTTCCTCTTAAAATGGGACTCCTAAGGAAATCCAATTCCTTGGGATCCATTGTCTCAACAGTCTGATAGCCAAAGGGAGGGGTGCGAATTTCCCTTTAAAATATCTTCATTCCTATCTGGACAGTTACATTCAAGAGGCCCAATGTCCATCAGAAATAGCCCTCCAAACCCCAGAACACCCAAAGGAATAAGAAGCCACTCCAAGCTGTAAGCATACACAGTGTAATACCAGCGATCAAGAATAAGGCCACTACCACAGTTTAAAGCCACATTTGAAATAATCTTTAGTTAAAGACTGGCCAGGTGGATGGACTTTGGCCATATCCACACTCAGGTTCCTGGGTCATGGCCCAGAATCAAGTATGACAAGGACTTAAGAAGGAAAACCGGTAATTCATTGTATTTTCCATCAGGTCCAATCAGGCAAGTGTACATCCTGATGTATTTCCTGCCTGTGAACCTCCTGCCCACATGTGGTCAAGCACTTCAGGTGCATATGGGTCAAACAAACACTTGTGACTTGTTATCTCCCATAAACAACAGCCTCCAGCATTTCAAGAACTGTCTGTCCTTGGTCAAGGGGCTTGCTGATCAGAGGCATTTTTGTTTCATGATCTCTTAGGCATAGTAATTAAAACTTAAAATGTAACTTTGGCCCTTACAACAGGATCTGTGAACTATATAGGTATGTCAGTCTCTCTGCTGGGCACTGAGGGTGAAGCTGTGAAGGAAGAGAAACCTGTTCCTTGAAGCTGCTACTATAGAAAGGAAAGAAGGACAAAAAAACTAATTAGCAAACAAATACCTAATGGGAAACGGAACCAAATAGAATGGCCAAAATGATCAAATGTAAAAATGATGACAGAGCCTGTTATCTCCATAGGCTTCCACAGAAAGCCCTCTCTGGTAGATGCCCTGTAGGACTGGAGCTACCAGTGAGTCTTCCCACCATGTCCTACTGGGAGCTACCCTTCCTTTCCTGCTCGTCCTTGCCAACAGGGCTTGCTGTATTGCAGACCTTTGAAAATAACAAACCAGAGAGGGGATAAATAGTTTACATTGCAATTTTCATTCTAATTTGGGTGGCTCCTGTCTTGCAGTTAGTGGATGTTTTTCAGTATGCCTCATTATTTTATCTGCTTTTTTTGGGACCCTCTCCTGAAGCTGCTTTTTGCCCCTTTTAAGGTCTTATGAATTGGAGCACATCGAGTATACATGTTAGCATTCCCAAGGGTTAGTTGGCATAAATCCTAGTTAATTATTTTTCTTCTTGCTTATCTATAGTTTCTTTCATTAATCGTTATATGTAAGCATTCTCAACACATCCCTTTTTTGCAATTAGAACTCAGGAGAGTCTTCTTGACCAAGCACTTAGGTAACTATTGTAATACTCAGAGGCCTTAGGATCAGAAACAATGAAACAGTAATACTGGAGTTTTAACCCTTGACTTTCTAGATTTATCTTGCTTGAAACCAAAACAAAAGTGATTTAGGAACTTAAGTACATCTTTGTGACCCAAGGTATCAGGTTTAGGACAGTATTTGATACTTTTCTGCATGTGGTAACCTATCTTCAGTGGTTGTACGGAGTGAATTCCCTATTAAAAGTCAAAGCAATTAACCCAAATGCTGATGATGCTAATCAGATTCTGACAAAAGAACTCTTTTATAATCACCTGAGGGTTAATGAAGGACATGAAAAAATTCAAGTAAAGAATTGTATGAAGGACTTAGATCGTGGGACCAGAATCTATGATTCTGTTTTTCTGTTCAGCACTGTGTATTGTGGGTTGTAGGGCCTGAGAAGATGGTGCTGACATTGAGCACTGGTTGAGCAAGTATGAGCGCCTGCATTGGAGTCCCTAGTCCCCAGATGGAAAAGGAGAAAACAAGCCAGATGCAGCAGCATATTCTCGGCCTTCCAGCTCTGAGGAGGACAGAGGAGGATCCCTGCTGCTTGTAGGCCAGCCATCTAGCTGAACCATGAGCAGTAGATATTGACAAACCCTGTTTCCAAAAATAAAACCTAGAGCAATTGAGGAAGACACCTGACATGAACTTTTGGCTTCACCTGCATGTATATATACACATGCATTCCCCCTAACACATACATGTACTCATACACGAACATGTATATACACACAGAAAGTTGTGACAGTTTGCCAAACAATGTCAAATGCTTTAGCCGAGAAAGGTGCCAGGAAAGAAAGTAATGGCCACCACCATACTAGATGCATGTGTACTTTCCCACATCACATGGAGCTCCTGCATCCAACTGACAGTCATAATGGTAGCTATGAATCACCTGTGATATGCCAGGCTCTAGAGGCTCACCAAGAAGTAGAAGACTACCCATGATCTGATGCTCTGGGTTCCCATGGGGCCTTGCTTATTGGTTCTTTCACTGTCGTCATCCCTTTAAAGCAGTGGAAGGAGTAACAACAGATTTTCCTGCGTTCTTTTGAAAGCTCACAAAAAACCCAGCCCAAAGCATATATTGCTCTTGAAGTCACATCTCACTTTTCAGGGAAGCTTCCGTGGAACCTTATAAACCACTGTGGGCTTCGTACTGCTGGAGGGGACCGCTTAATGAGAAAGCTGTTGAAATGCTGTTTTCTCAGGGTCCTCGAGTTATTTCTGCATGCACCCATTTGCAAAGTGCTTTACAGAGCTCCAGTCCATGCCCAAGTAGTGCAGCTCCTTGATTTTGAAACAGCATTCTGTTGGGATGCAGCTCTGTTCATCATTTTCTTACTGTCTTGACTGATGTCAGTGACTCTCCAGTCCATGAGATCTAAGAAACACTCCAAAAGTGGTGGGGACTGGCATCAACCTGTAAACCAGTGGATTCTGTGAATTGTTTTAGGTGTGTGATAAGCACAGAAACTGACAACAAGCAGTTAGAGACTTTTACTATAAAGTACCATTGTCGTGACATACAAATAGAAGATGAATTTTCCTGTAATTTATATGTTGCCTCTTCTAAGAATATTAGCCTATCACTGTTAGTGAATTTGCTAAAAACTGATCTTTCATCACAGATTATATGAGCAACACTGCAATGAGTGTGCATGAATGATGAGCGTATGAAAGGTAACATAGCAGGCATGTTTGATGGATGATCTTGATTAAAGGCTGTGATGATCATATTTCCTGTTTGCCCTTTGCCCGTTGTGTTTTCTCCTGACTCTTGTTTCTTTGGGGTTACTTCCCTCATTCCCTATCACTTTGGTGTTTTCTCCCCATTTGGACATTCCCCCACTTTGCAAATAAACATACAGCCCACAGAGTATGGTCAAGCCGGACAGATTGATATAATGTTTCCCTGTTATAGTAGGTTGTTTTTAAGGTTTTGGCCCAACCCCTTCAGACTAGTCACAGAGGTCCCTGTAAGAATTTCCTCTTGAAGCTCAGAATAGGGCTACCTGCGTCTGGGATCATGAACTTGAGAAATAGGGCCCAAGAGACTGCACTTCTAGACAACTGGCAAAAGTGTGTAAGATCCAACACAGAAGTTTTCCAATGGAACCGCATGACCACTCATCGTGTGGCTACATGTTCTTAGATGTGTGGCTCTTCCAGCCATGTCTACATTAGCTGGAATCTCCTTTATATGTAACTGTGGTCAAACTAGACCCACTGAGCCCCTGATCTTGAGGCAGGGCCCAGTAGTGCTAGCAATTCCTTCAGAGGATGCTCATGGTGGCTTTAATTTGAGTGGCAGCCTCAGCTCTGTCACTGATGTCATTGACATGAGTTTGAGTGAAAGACCCTTTCTGTCCCTGGTGTCCCAGCAGGTCCTACCTGAGGTAGATAGCTGCGAGTACTAGCTCACCCAGCATAATTCACCCTGGCATCCTCTTCCGCATAGCTCCAGGCTCAACTTCATTAACACTTATCTGTTCTCTTCCCAATGTGCTGTGACACCCCCTTCTGTTTTATTCTTTTCTATTTCTGTGTCATATGTATCTTTGAAATTCAGAGGAAATTACCATTCTAAAGTGCCTTTTCTATCCAAATGAGAACTGAGGGTAATCTTCCAGTTGATATAGTTCATCAGTAGGTTTGGAGATGCGCTTCCCCCATCAGTTTCTTCACAGAGAACTTGTGTTTTCCTTGTCTGTAAAGGTAGACCACAATAACAGGTTGTGTCATTGTCAAGTGACTTTCTATAAACTTTATGAAATTACCACATCTTGAGTGCAGTCACTGAAGTGGATCTTATTCACTTTTGTCTCTGTTAAGTCATCATCAGCTGCCGCTCTTCTCCGGAGACTTCTTTGCTATTATGTTCTCCGTGCATTTAATCTCAGCACTTTTTTTCTTCCCTCTTGATTTGTAAGTGTTTTGCTGTGATTCTGTCTATCACCTTTTCTTGTTACAGCATACAGCCTTCATTTGCTGTCTGGTCTCTTTTGCTCTTTGGGGAAAGGGAAATGGTCAGACCTTTCTGTATTTGACAAATGCCATGATAATAGGCAGTTTTAAGATGAGATATTGAATCGTCTTCTATGTTTGGTCAAGAAATTTGATATCTAATGCTGTGTTGCGGAGGTCTTTGCTCAGTTTTCCTTAGGTATGAGAAAAACAAAAGAAAATAACCATTTTTTTAAAAATCCAATTTAATGTTGACCTAATGGTCATGCTTCTTTTACAGATTATAATCAACAAGTCAGCACAGGGCTTTGTGTAGCTTTGAAAATCCCTAAGGTATACTTTAGAATGTGAGGTCCTGACCCTGTGAGTGATGGACTTTGACCTCTCCTTCAGGAATTCTTGTCCTTGAAGGGAATAGCAGTAAGGGCCCTACTCAGTTTTCCTCATTCACTTGGGCTCTTGCCTTCTCCCTTGTTCACTTGCCATGTCCATATAGTGGGATTCATAATGTCTGTGAGTCAAGCATATGGTGCACATTGCACTGTGGAGCATACACAAGCCCTTGGACTCAGCTGCTGTGGCCTGACACTACTAGGCATGTTGAGTGTCCTGCCTGGAGAGCTGCACTGTGACCAGAATGCTTTGAGGCACAATGCTCCCTGGTTTGTCTTACTCTTGGTTTTACAGATCAATATGTAAACTCATTAAAATTGGATACCTATGAATTAGATTGGATTTGGCTAAAATTTTATTAATTAGATACAGATTTTTAGGAGAGACAAAAGAAAAAGGTGGGACTATTCAAATGCATTGGTTTAAAGGGAGCCTTTCTATATCATACACTGATGATGTTATCCTTCCATGATGTGTTTTAGTTTTATGACAACATAGATTTTCAAAGTAAAAACAAAGAAAAGCATCCTCTCTACACTGAAGGAAGAGACAAGAAATGCATATAGCAAGTCAGTACATTGTTGTGGGTGATGAACTGGATTGTCTCCAGCGTAGTGAATCACATGACTTAAAGGCTCTGAACAAATGCTCTTCTCTTCATTGTACATACATAATAGGACAGCTTAGGGCAGGCAATTTACAGACCCTTGGAGATTTCTAGCTCCCACCTGTCCCTGAAGGCCATCTCTAGGGACTGTTTTAAGGGTGTGTTCCCTGAGCTGCAACAGATTCACCTTTAATCTGATGAAGAGGAAGTCAGAGGACATTTTCTACCATTGTTACTGCCAAGGAAGAGATATAATTCAATTTTCTTACAAATTTAAGAATGAAACTTATATTTGTGAGCCCTTGATATCTTGTTCCTTTTAGCTAGAGTTTATGTAATTTGTGTTTCTCTGTTTTGCTAAAATGTAGAATTATTTGTACAAGAGTAGTAGGTGACTTGGATCCTGGTGACATTTGGTTGGCCATTCCTACCATCTTCTTACTAGGCACCAGTGGACATTTGAGGCTCTGTGCTGGTTTTTATTCACTGCTGGGTAGTGTAACTTTATTTCACCTTTTCAGACCAGTAAAGGACGTGGAGGCATGGATTGCAGAGATGGCAAAGATGGACGCTGGTTCTATCTGGTTTCTAAGTACCATTAAGTCCACAGAATGGGTGGAGGCACCATAGGTAGTGTTCTTCCCCCTCTTAAGCCCAGAAAGAAGCTTTGTGGAGTAAGGAAGCTCAAGATCTCAAAAGACCTGCAAGTTATAAATGATCTGGATATGCCCATGGACTTTGCAAACCAAACAAAGCCCAAATATTACAAACTTCAGTAAAAACTCCAAAGGAGGTCTACATTCAGCCGTCAAGTGTGTGTCTAAATCTAACTTTAAGTGAAGAGCCATTAAAAACTGTTTTAAAATTTTTCTGTGCTATAGAATTTGGAACTGAGTAAAAGCTTCAAAATCAGAAAGAAAGCAGCATCCTAAGGCAAGTTAAACTTCAGCAAATACAGGAAGACTTGGCAAGTTCTTCTGAAATGGGGCCAGGTCCATTATAGCCTCAGTTAAACCAAGCTCATCCCCGCAAACGGGAACAGCATTCAATTAACATGGCAGCACCCCTAGGGGACTTTAGCAGTAATTATTTACTCTTCAGCATAAAAATACATAATGTCTGGACAACTTTAATCGGTTACAGTGTACCCATTTTCCATGTCTAAGGACTCCAGCCTCTAGGAAAAAGCACTCACTTGAAGGGGTGACTGTCATTTAAAGTGGTTGGTTTTATTACACGCTATTCCTGTCTTCATCTTTGCTTTTGCCAAGTCTTTAGGAATTCATGACTGAGACTGCTGATACTTAGAAATGGTTTGCAGAGAGCAGCCATGTCTTTCCCATACACAGCTTGATGTTAAAATGAAGCTGGGTCAACATTTACCCAGTACTCACACTGAAATAAAGAGTGCCCCATCTACTCCTGAAGGCTTTGTACCTCCTGTTGCTCACTCTAAATGTATTTCAACACAGTCTGTCCAACACTGTGAACATATACAAGAAAAGTTTGTGAGGATTTTGTTTGTTTGTTTTGAAATATTATTTTTGGATGGGGAGATGGCTCACCACTTAAAATGCTTACTATACAAGCAAGAGGACTCAAATGTAGATGCCCAGAACCCACATAGATGCTAGACAGGTAAGATGGCCTTCCTCTCATTCTAGCTTCAGAAGACAGAAACTGGACTGTGGAACCTCCAGAGCAAGCTGGCTGCCTAGACTAGCCATATTGGAAACTTCTGGGTTTGATTGAGAGACTCTGCCTCAAAGAATGGGTAGAAGAACTCTAGAGAGATTCCTGATCTCAGCCTCTGGCCTTCACATGCACACCCTCACACACATCACATACTAGTGAAGAGAAGATTTCTTTTTATCAATATGCATATATATGTGTGTGTATCTGTGTGTATCTCTTTTCCATGTTGTGACCTCTGCAGAAACAAGTTCTTTGTATTTCAGTTTTTCCTCATCTTCAGCAGCTACAAGGTAGACACACATCCAGGATGTGTTTGATTCATAAAAACATTTAGTTGGCATTGATAAGTGGAGTCAAAGGCTGTATCATTTCTCTCTAGAGACCAGAGTGCGTCTTCTAAAAGGAAAAGAGAGTTTACCAGGACCCAGGTTTTGCCATGTGGAAATCGATAGCAACAAAGCCAGTGCCTCTTCATCCTGTCAGATGCCATCTTGATAGTGTGGCTGCTTTCCAAGTTAGTAATGGCAGAACATCAGATTTTGATTCCCTCACAAGAGAGAGCTATAAATTGAGAAGTTTATTTTTTTTCTTCCTTAAAAGCTGCAAAACCAGTTAGATACATGAAGGCCTCAGCCATGATCAAGCCAGCTCTCCAGAAAGTCTTTCCGTTTACCTGGTGTGCTAATACCCATTGTATACAATCTGCTTTTTTTTTTAATTGTTTTAGGTGCACGTAAAAAACTAACAGGAATAAGTGTTTGGTTTTTAGAGCATAGTGTTTCAACAGAGATGCCACCTAAAGATGGGGCATGAAATTCGGTGTTCAGAAGGCTCAGCCTCCATTCTTCCTCTGACTGCAATTAGCATGATAACATTATGGCCTTGTTTCTCAAACTCCAGCATTCCTGAGAACCACCAAAATAGCTGTGCATAGCACACACTTCTGGGTGCCACTCCGGATAATTTTCTTCACCAGAATTGGACAAGAATGAATGTATTTGTCATAGACTTAGACTCAAACAAGACAAGATTAAGTGAGTAAATATTAGGAAAAATTTGGAAGGGGTTGGGAGAGACTCGCTCAACCCTCAGACAGCCATGCAGATCCGGTCCAGAAGGAAGGAAAGAGGGCATGAAGGTGAAGCAGTCTGACCCAGCAGGCAGAAAAAGGTGTTGGCAAATTGTCAGTGTTCCTTGGTCTTGAAGCAACCAAAAAAGACCCCCGTCTCCTAGGATTGTACTTGCCCAGTATTCTTTTAAGCTTGGAAATCACAGTCTAAGCTCAGCTTCAGCTGGCAAGCTATCTCTTGATGATTAGTTAGGATTTGTGTTGCTATGAAGAGACACCATGACCATAGGAACTCTTACAAAGGAAAACATTTAATTGAGTGGCTTTCAGTTTCAGAGGTTTAGTCCATTATAATCATGACATGACATGACGTAGTAGCATGCAGGCAGACATCATACTGGCAAAGGAGCTGAGACTTCTTATATCTTGATCAGCAGGTAAAAGGAAGTGTACTGTATCACTGGATGTAGCTTGAGCATAGGAGACCTCAAAGCCCACCCCTGCAGTGACACACATCTTCCCTCATGGCCATACCTACTCCAAAAAGCCATACCTTCTAATAGTGCCACTCCCTATAGCTACCCATTTTCTTTCAAATCACCACCCTTGGGGTCTTGCACAGGGACAAGTCTTCTGTGGGTCAGAGAGGCTGGAAATGAGATGCAGAGTTGGAGAGAAAAATCACACCAACTTCTTGGAGGAATAAAGCTTCTCTTTTTATTATTCTTTCAGTAGCTTGTTCTACTTTATTCTTTTTCTTTTCTGTTCTACCCCAATGTTTCCCTTCTCTTTCCTGATGTCTTCCTTCTCACTACTTTCTGATGACTTCCTTCTCACTACTTCCTGATGACTTCCTTCTCACTATTTCCTGATGTCTTCCTTCTTACTACTTCCTAATGTCTTCCTTTTCACTACTTCCTGGTATCTTCCTTCTTACTACTTCCTAATTCCTTCCTTTACTTCCTGGTATCTTCCTTCTTACTACTTCCTGATGACTTCCTTCTCACTACTTCCTGATGTCTTCCTTCTTAACTACTTCCTGATGTCTTCCTTCTCACTACTTCCTGATGACATCCTTCTCCTTTAGTTTTCTCTTACAGCTTGTATACCTCAGTGGTGCGGGAGAATTGTCTGTATTCTGTCAGTTATGTATTTTAATAAAATGCTGATTGGTCAGGCAGGAAGTACAGGTGGGTCAACCAGACAGGAAGTAGAGGCGGGGCGATGAGAACAGGAGAATGCTGGAAATAAGGAAGCCCATTTCTCCCACTCCTGCCTAGACTCCGAAGAAGCAATATATGATCTACCCCACTGTGAAAGGTACTGAGCCACATGGCTAACATAGATCAGAATAATGGATTAATA
>LOEQ01001458.1:187413-202080 GCA_001685075.1 Bramus lutescens
CTGGCCTGCAGATGTACACACAGACAGAATATTGTATACATAATAAAAAATAAATTTTTTTTTTAAAAAAGAAAGGGATCTAGTGAGAAGAGCAGAGAGAAAAGGAAGTGCAGAAACTGAAGGCAAAGAGGAGAGCTGAGGAGGCCCAAGCTTAAGCTGGGCCCAGCTCAGGATCCATGCATTGGCCAAATAAGAATTTGGGATTTTATTCTAAAACATTAGAGTGAGAAATCTCACAAAAACTTCCTACATCAGAATGACAAAATCTTAGGTGGGGATAAGTATCCCCATTGTGGGAGAGGAGTAAAGAAAACATAGCTCAGTGAAGAAATTAGCTGTCCCTATTCTGGGTATCCCTGGCCACAGGCTTCTGAGTAACCTGAGTTTTCTCCAAGCACCTGGGCTCCTGAGAGCTCTCTGCTCAACACTACAGTGTGTATAGCCAGGAAGCTTCAGATATCTTTACAGCACTGTACCACTACATCTAAACCAGTTAAAAGACTGGCCTATCAGTCACATTTCTTTTCCTACATATTATCACAGAAAGTGTATGCAGCCTAGTAATCAGAGTATCTGTTAACATAGAGGCAACACAGGCAAATAAACAAGTGAAATATTCCTAAGCATAATTACCTATAATTCTTCCCTACCAATCCCTACTTCCTTCCAGCTCTTGCTGTTTTGTTTCTGAGACACCCAGCAAACGGAGCTGGTATGATGACTCAGCTGCTAAAGGTCTGCCCATGTCTGCATCAGGACCTGAATGCAGATCCCGACATCCATGTAAAAGACCAGTTATCGCAGTGTAAATCTTTACCCCAGCTCTGAGGGACTGAAGTTAGATCATAGGGGTCACTAGCCAGCCAGTCGAGCCAGTTGGTGAAATCCGGGTGTGGGGAGTAACTGAGGAAGAAACCTCATGTCAACCCCTGGCATCTGGGCATGAACACAAGTGCACATGTACCAGCACACACATACACACATGTACCTACAACCCAGCATTAAAGAAGGCAGGAGCACCAGTTTCAGCTTAGGTACTGGGGTAGGTATCCAGACTCCTGTCTCACTTCCACCATTTCTACTTTGAGCTAGAGAAGGCGCTGAGATGGTTCTTGTGTTGTGCTGTTTGGATGAGGTTTTAGCCACTCAGTGAATAAAATTCTAGACAAAAGGGTTAAAATTTACAAATTTGTCCCCTGTCATTGAGGCTGTCTCCATTTCAAAGGGCTGTCAGATGCAGAAGTGCTTGTTCTGGAGGAGAGTGTGTACAACCACTTGGGGGTCCCCTCTTCCCCCCTACACACACACACACACACACACTAGGACTTCTGTCCTTCTAGCCCTTCATTTCTTGTCCTTGGGAAATAGCAAGCCCTGACTGTCTAGGTGGGGCTAGTGTGCCTCCTGTAAGTAACACACTGATTGCCTGTCACTCAGAGCGTGCAGAAACTGGGAACCTCTGCGATTGATGCTTGACAGAATAATTAGAAAAGTGTCACTTTGCAGTAACCATTCAAACACTCCTAAAGAAATAGGCCAGGGCAAGGTCTCTACTGTCTAAGTCCCGAGGTTAAATGTTCAAGAACAAAACATAGTGTGTCATGGAAGAAAATTGCCTCGGACACGCAGAAATGGATGGCCCTCCAGGTCCTAATCAATGACCTGGGTGTCTGGAGCTCCAAGGTATTTCTCTGGCTCCCATGCTGTGTTAATTCCTCTCTGAGACTAGTTTATTCTCTGTCACTGGGGTGAAAGCAGCAGTGTTCCCAGACATCTGGACAAGTAGCTTTGTCTTTGACCTTTGTAGGGGTGGCACTTATTGTTTTTGTCATGGCCTGGTCCTGGAAGCACTAATAGGATCTCAGAAAGTATAACTGGGACCCACTCTGACCTCAAGAGGCAAGTCAGGAAGAAAGTTAACCAACAGATCTTAAACAATTGAATTGCTATGAGAGAAGACTAACTAATGCCTGCTTCTCTTTCTTTTATAGGAAAATAACTTAGGGAATGTGAGCATATGCTTGGGGAAAAAAATCTGTCCTATTCTACATCTTTTGTTATCACCACTTCCATTTCTTACATTTATTTATGTACAGGGGTGATTGTGTGGAGATCAGAGAACAACTCATGGGGAGCCATTTCTTCCACCATATAGCTCCTGGGGATTGAACTTGGGTCTTCAAATTTGGTAATCAGCACCTTTACCCTCTGAGCTCTCTCACCTCACTGTTTACTTTTTGGGTTTTCAAGACAGAGTTTCTGTGTAGCCCTGACTTTCCTGGAACTCACTCTGTAGACCAGGCTGGACTCAGACTCACAGAGATCCACCTGCCTCGGCCCCCCAAATGCTGGAATTAAAAGCATGAACCCACCACCACCTGGTTCACTGCTTCCTTTTTGAAAGATAAACTTTAGACCCAGCAAGATGACTCCATTAAAGGCACTTGACCCCAAGCCTGATGTCCTAAGTTCTATTCCCAGACCTCCCATGGTGGAAGGAGAGTACCAAACTCCCAAAAGTTGTCCTCTGATTGTTACACATGTTCTGTCACTTGTGTATGAGTGCTCATACACAAAATAAGTAAATAGAGAAAAATTATTTTTAGTGCGTGTGTTCAGATATTAATATTTCTTTGCCGTAAGGCTTTCTTTGGGGGCAGATCTGAGAAATGTGACGCTGGTTAACGGGACCCTGCCCTCTTTTGATAAGCTTGCAGGAATAGTGATGGCAGGGCAGAATTAGCACCGATGGGTCTGCTCTAGAGGTAACTAGTGTACAGAATAGCTCCTGAATCTTAAGACATTTGTCTTCTAAAAGTCAGTCAATGTTCAACACAGTTAACCTGATTTGCTAAGTAGCTATGCAAAAAGAATGCCTTTACCCTGTTTGTCTTTAATTAAAGCAATCAGAATCTTGACTCCCCCAGCTGTGGCCCACAAGCCTTCCTCTTAGATTTGCCTCTATAAACTTAATTTGTTGTTACTTACAAGTCAGTTGATCCTCCATTTTTTGCAGATTTTATTCTTATTTATTTGTTTTCTTCCCCCTTGGGATCGGCTGTTTGTTGTTATGTAGCAGAGGCTGGCTTCAAATTCTTCATCCCCCTGCCTCAGCCTCTTGAGTGCTTAGAATTTAGGTGTGCACCACCATGCCAATCTTCAGATGAGCCTAAAACTCTTACATCTAGAGACTGAGAAGCACGGATTGTCTGCCAAACACCACCTTACTTTCCATTATAATCATCCACTCCTCTGTCTGAAGGCTCAGAATCCTTATCCCCACACTTAGCCTGCCTTCATCCTCACTGTTTACCTGGAAGTCACCCTGGGTTCTGCACATAAAAGAGGATATGTCAGATTCATGCTTCTCAAATGGAGACCATTTGGCCCTCGAGGTAATACTTGTTGACATCTAGAGATCTGTTTGTCAGTTTGGGATGAATGAGTTGCTGCTGTCTGGTGAGAACACAGCGCCTAGTACAGGGATTCTCAACCCAGAGTGGCAGAGCTGCTGAGGGCCCGGAGCCCTCTGCTAAACGGACCTTTTGCTGACTGATCTCTGTGATGCATACTGCATGATTTTCCAAAATACATGGAGATGGGTGTGCAAGCCCCTTTTTCCTCATAATACATCTTTCTTTGTGCTGCTTCTGTTATAGCTATATGGGACCTAATTATATTTTATGTTTTATCCTTGCCAGAATTCCAGAGTTACTTAAATATAAAATCTCCACTTAAGATTCAAACAGATTTATAGAGTTGGCAGAAGAAAATGAACCGAGATCACTTCCATGATCAAAGTCTTATATCTTGTTTGGGCTGTTAAACTTATGTGCCATGTGGGTAATTTGTTAATGGTCATATTTTAGTTCCCTTCATGAATCTCAGTGCTTGGGAAAGAAACATAAAAAGACATTCTGTTAAAAGTCTACCAAAACAAAGGGCAATGTCTTTGTCATAAAGTCTTCAGTCCTGTGTGTCTATGGGACATCTTTCAGCAGGAAAGAACCCAAATCAGAATAGTTCAGGACTTCAATAAAGCAAGCCAGACCCAATGTCAAGCTCAGAGGCATCAAATTACTCAGCCCCTATCTTGATTCTCCTCCCTGCCCAGACATAAATCTTTTGGGGGTGGGGTGCTTTGGGTACTTTTGTGCAGGTCAGTATGCATGTCTGCATTCACATGTAGAGGCCAGAGATCAACCTCAGCTCTTGTTCCTTCAGGGACCCTGTCATTTCATCTGCCTTATTTTGTGAGAGAGGGTCTGTCATTGGCCTGGAATTTGCTGACTTGGCAGGGCTGCTTGGCCAGCAGGCCAGGGATCCACCTGTCTCTACCTCTCCAGCATTTGGTTTGTAAACACAAGGCACCTTGCCTAGGTTGTGGTTGTGTTTTGTTTGTTGTTGCTTGGCTTTTGGGTTTTGGTGTGGGGTTATTTTTGTTTTGTCAACTCTGGGTCTCAGACTGCGGTCCTCCTACTTGTGCAGAAGAGCTTTGCTACTGAGCGTCTCCCTCCATGCCCAGCCTTAGGGAAAACGCACAGACCATGCTCACAGCTACCTTCCTGCTCACTGATTCCCCTTCAGCTGGGGCTGCGTGGGCTGTTTCTGTGCTTCTTCCTGTCTTTTTCACTGTTCCTTCCAAAGTGGCTGTGGATTGTTCTTACAATCAAGTCAGCACCACTGAGATGCAGAGCCAGGGTGAGATGCCAACTGTCCTAACACCTTCTCTGAACCTCTTAATTTCCAGTTGTTAAAGTAGCATTTTTGAAAACAAACCCAACCATTGGTTCAGCATTGTAGTCAACTGTAGTTGCTGTGAATTAACTCTCTCCAGCTCTTTGAACTTGAGTTCTCTTTACTGTGAAATGAGAATACCCATGATCTCATTGGAGATGGNCCCGAGTGACAGGGGCTTTGCCAGGATTGCAGTAAGCAGCCTTAGGAAAGCCCTCCCATCTCTAAAGCTAATACTATGTTCATGGCCTGGACTGAAAAGCCCTGCAAAATTGATCTGTAGATTGATTATGTATGATATTAAAGCATATAGTATTCAGTGAACAATAGACATCCGTACCAACTTTTGCTGTCACATTCATTATCAGCACTGTTCTGTGACTGTGTTAAACCAAACTGTGATTTGTACTACAGATTCCTTCAAGGTTAGCAAGTTGTCACCACTGTTATTTGTTATTCTGCCACTAGATATGAATGCCTTGAATTGGGTGGTTTACTATTGGAGGCATTAATTTGGGAGCAAGAAAAGGCCTATTAGGATATCCATCATCAATTCTTTATCTCTTCCTTACCGGCTGGCTGTCAGTAGAATGCCAATTCTGTGATACTTCACTACCCTTTTAGCTGGTTTGACTCCTGTGACTTCCTTCTGGCCAAGGAGCGATGATCAAAAGCCTCATATGGATTTGTTAGAAGACTGTTTTTAAGAAGTTGAAGCAACTAAGATGGCACCCTTCTGTCTTCTCTGTACTCTCCCCTGTGGCTCGGGATGCTTGTGTTCAGCAAGGCCTCAAGTAGCCCTTCTGGCCAAGAGCCAACATTGCAATGGTATACTTTATCATAGAGGAAGCTGACCTGAGTTCTTGAATGAGCTGAGAATGTCTCTTCCAGCCCTGGGAGGTAACACCAGTCCTGATTTATTTCTCTGTAGCTAATGTCTGTATACAGTCCTTGACTGCCACCCTTGTTACTAAGATGGCCAAGCTTTCTTTCATTTATAATGGAGTTCTTTCAGTGTTTTTATTTTCCATAGTCAGACTCCTCTCCCCTGTGGCGTATAGATAGATAGACTGACGTTTAACCTAGACCTGAGCAACTCCACAAGCAGCTTTCCTGATGAGGACTGATGTAAGTTGTTCCTATGTGAGGTGATTTTAGAGAGGAAACCTTCTGAGAAGGCATAGTTGGCCTTTGCCGTGGGATTCCTGCCTGCACCAGCCTATGTGGGTTCTGTCCTGTTGCTATGCCCATAACTGTGCTATTGTAGTGACAATATGCAGGCTGGAAAGTTTACTATTCAGTGTGGGGTTCCCCTGAAGGTGGTACCAATATTTCCTTAGAGCGTTTGTCCTATTTTCCTTTAAACAGATGGTGGTAGCTTAAATCTGGTGGGTTTTTCATACCCATTGACTAGAGAAAGGCTGCAGAGCATATGTCTGAATCCCAGAGCACAGAGAATGCTGAATGGTTTCCTTAATAGTCACATGTCCTTCCTTCAAACAGTCTTGGTAGCTTAGCCAACAGAACAAGAGGAAACTGTAAAAATGTGACAGCTAATTCATGCTAGAACATGCTACTCCGCACAGCCGCCCTCTGAACGGTTCACTGGCCGCCAGGATCGGTGGAGGCCGAATTAAGAGCATTTGAATAATTGACTTTCTATGTGAATAAATTAGAATAGATTAGATTAGATTTGATTGACTGACTAACAATTTAAATCATTAAAAAATACTTTTCTCTTTCTAGGCTACTTTGTAATATTGAGTCTCAGAGGTAATTAACCATGTGTTTTTCTTGTTGGAGGAGTTTCCTAAACACAAATCATCTGATGACAGAAAGGATGGACAAAGTTACATGTGCTATTGCTTTTTCAGTTAAAGGTCTCAGAGGACTGTGAGCCACACTGAGTTGTTGGGAGCCGTTCCAGAAGAGCAGTGGTCCAGTGCATGCTGCTGTGCATCACGGCCTCTCTGATCTGAGGGATGGTGCTCTGTTGGGATAATCTGGGCTGTTGAGATAGAAGGTTTCCCAGCTTCCCCCTGCCCTTCTGATCTCAGATATAAGCATGTGTGAAATTGTTCTGTCCTGAAGACCATGCTCCAGTGCTGTGGAAAGAGACAAACTGGTGAGTCACATACAATGGTGAGGAGACAGTGGTGGGTCAGACACAATGGTGAGGAGACAGTGGTGAGTCAGACACAATGGTGAGGAGACAGTGGTGAGCTAGACACAGTAAGTCAGACACAATGGTGAGGAGACCGTGGTGAGTCAGACACATTGGGGAGACAGTGGTGAGCGAGACACAGTAAGTCAGACACAATGGGGAGGAGACCGTGGTGAGTCAGACACAATGGTGAGGAGATAGTGGTGAGTCAGACACAATGGGGAGGAGACAATGGTGAGTCAGACACAGTGGTGAGGAGACAGTGGTGAGTCAGACACAATTGGGAGGAGACTGGTGAGTTAGACACAATGGTGAGCGAGACACAGTGGGGAGGAGACAGTGGTAAGCAAGACACAGTGAGTCAGAAACAATGGTGAGGTGACAGTGGTGAGTCAGACACAGTGGTGAGGAGACAGTGGTGAGTGGGAGACAGTGGTGAGCAAGACACAGTGAGTCAGACACAATGGTGAGGAGACAGTGATGAGTCAGAAAAAATGGGGAGGAGACAGTGGTGAGTCAAACACAATGGTGAGGAGACAGTGGTGAGTCAGACACAATAGGGAGGAGACTGGTGAGTCAGACACAGTGGTGAGGAGACAGTGGTGAGCGAGACNNNNACAGTGGTGAGTGGGAGACAGTGGTTAGCAAGACACAGTGAGTCAGACACAATGGTGAGGAGACAGTGATGAGTCAGACACAGTGGTGAGGAGACAGTGATGAGCGAGACACAGTGAGTCAGACACAATGGGGAGGAGACAGTGGTGAGTCAGACACAATGGGGAGGACACAGTGGTGAGTCAGACACAATGGGGAGGATACAGTGGTGAGGAGACAGTGGTGAGTCAGACACAATGGGAAGGACACAGTGGTGAGCGAGACACAGTGATGAGGACACAATGGTGAGGAGACAGTAGTGAGTCAGACACAATGGGAAGGACACAGTGGTGAGCGAGACAGTGGTGAGTCAGACACAGCGGTGAGCAAGACACAGTGGTGAGGAGACAGTGCTACATGAGACACAAGGATGAGGAGCTACAACTGTGAATTACACACTCGTGAATTAGTCACAGTGGCTAAGAGATGCCAGACCAGTAGTAAGAAATGCCCTGCCCTCATCTGCCCTGAGCAGAAATGTGTTGGCTTGTGTGCAAAGCTATTCATATATAATCAAGCTGTGGCCACTGTCTTTGTGGCCCATGGCTGCATGAATGTCACATGCCCCCATGTAGGAAGAGGAGGCTAATAGTGTCTGCTTCTTGTGTGTGTTATGAAATTGAAATTAGGCATGTCTATAAAGCACATTTTAATATTCCTTCTGTCTTGCAAATCACCCCCAATACACAGTGGCAGTAAAGTAGTGGCTGCTGTCTGTACTGCTTGTCTGTGTGTTCTTCTGCTGTCTCTGTCCCAGGTCACTTGCACTGCTCAGTGCATCAGCTGGCAGGCTGGCTAGCTGCATTCCTTCCTCTCTGCTCTCTCGATAGGGTCCCCATGCATGACCTTTCCACCAGAGTAGGACTTCTCACCCAACACTAAGGCTTTCAAGAGGCTTTCCTGAAGCCTTGGCATGGATCAGGTACAGCACATCTTCTAGAGACTAAGTCAGTATGAGTATAAAGGGCTGAAGGGATAGGGTTCAAATGTTGACATCAGCCTGACAAATTATTCTGTGGAAATGTTACTATGTCTGATGTCCCTGTAGGCCCAGTGAATGTCAATTGCTCTTTTTGATAATAGGATTAGATTAGTACTGGTCACTGGTTTTATTTCCTTCTATAGCAAAGAATACATGGATATAAACCACTTGACAGAAACTTTGAGAACTTAATCTTATTTTGCTATATCTTAGTTTAAATTACACTACTATCTGCATTCATGGGACATCTGCTATAAATAGAGTGTTAAATAAATCTCTAATTTAGCAATTCCCCAATTATCCAATCCAAGCAATTTTGTGTCTCCAAAAAAAAAGCATAAAATTGAGAATCATGTAATGAGATTTGTTCAAGTCAGACTGGATTCCAGTATCTCTTCCCCCACTGAAAAGTGTTTACACCTCCAGTGCCTATCACTTTACAAAAGGCTATTTTGGGGAGAACGAACTTTACAGATTTTTTGCCCTCCAGGCTGAGTTCAGACTTATACTAGGTGAATTTAGGTTCTGTAGAGAACAATACTTCAGTGAGGTTCTAGCCTGTACTTCAAAGCCCTCAATCACGGATGGCCATTAGTCGCATTCCCAAGATGGAGCGCTTGAGGTAGCCAGTACCACTTCTGCATTTAAAACAAGGCACTGGGAAGGTCTGGGGAGTGATGAGCTTTCCCTGTCTGGGAAATTACATAGGGATATAGTGTGGGGATGCTGTGTGGGGATATTGTATGGGAATGCTGTGTGGGGATATTATGTTGGGATATTATGTGGCAACTTGAACATTTTTCATCTCGTGAAAGCTCTTTCTCCTTCATTTTGTAAATCATGTGTTTACAGTGTTCCATTCTTCACTACAGGAAAGCATGCAGAAAAGGGAAAGAACCCAGATCATTCTTGTCCACATTAATATCATGGTGCCTAACAGCCTGGAGAGTTCATTTGAATGGTTTTTCCCCAGAAGTTTTCTCCTCCCTGGCAAATAAGCACTTTTACTTTTGAATATTCAGAACTGGCTGTCTTCACGAATCTTTCAAGTTCAGCTGCTTTGCTTGAGAGAGACACCATGATGTATTCTTGCTAATGTTTTCAACTTAGCATTATTTATAGTTTCTCCCAAGACGTCTGAAATTTAAAAATTATTTCTTTACTCAGTTTGATTCTTTCCTGTCTAGCTTTCAGTTGAAATCACCTCTCTGTGTTTCTAGCGAAGCTTGAAATTATCGTGTCCCCTTGTGAGTCCAGTTTGTTTCTCTACCCTTGAAGACCATGACAGCGCAGTGACCCTGCTCCCCTTCTCTGCCCCATCTTCAGCCCGATCACCAACTCAGTGCTCCCGCTAGTGTCTGTCGGGTGAGGCGTGATGCTGCACTTGGTGTACCAACCTTTTGTTCTGTCTCATTTAAGGAACATTCATTTCCTCTGTAGAGGACCTGTTTCCCTTTGGCTTGTCTAGACTCCTGGAGGCCTGCCTGTGTTGCAGATCAGGCCATGTCTTCGATGCTAAAATACACCAGAACAGATGTGCTGATGGATGCTATCTCTGAGGGAATGAGGTCCAAGTGCTGGCTAGCCTGTTGCATTGGCACGGGTACCAAGCAGTATGTTTTGAAAGCTTCACTTCAGATCACAGTCTTATTTCCTTCAATAAGATAGCAGTGGTGGTCTTTGAAGGATAATGACAACAGGAACTGCTCATAGGAATTATCAGGACAGGGGTAGCAACAAAAATGGAAGGAAGGACCACCCTTCCAGGAACCAACCATTCACATTTTCTGTTTTCTCAGCCCAACTCCCAAATACGATTTTTGCTTCATGTTTTTCTCCACCCAGTACCTAGAATAAAGTGCAATATATTCTAATCATCCTGGATATCCTAACTCTAATTGATAAACCCAAAATTGTTCAAGTCAGAAAGTTCATTTCTTCCTTCCCTCCCATCAGAAACATATTCCACTGCCAATGTATGTCACGTCCAAGCATCGTATTTTTAGGAGCAAGAAATTAAACTCCCTATTCAGTTTTGGAAATCAGTCTCCTTTTCCAAATAGGGGATTTAAACTCAGTTGGATGGATAAACATGAAGGATGTTTAGAGTTATTTGTGAGCCTGGACCCATGTATTTCCTGGAGTGAGTGCCTGACCTGCAGGGGGATTGGCCAGATGACCTCTGCTCAGGCAGAGGGTGCAGAAGGCAAGCCAGGTCTGCCTTCAGAGTACTGAATCCATGAAACTCGGGTTCAAGTGTAAAAATACTTTGAACCGCTTACAAACAAATTATGAAATGCAGAAAAGGAAAATGTGAAATAAGTAAGTCCTAAAGATTAAACATGATGAAGTAAATCTGACAAACCATGGGCGGCATACAGGCTTTAGGTGGGGCTACTGTGGGTATGTTTATTTGCACAACATTCTTGAGTAGTGGGGAAATTGTGACTATAAACAACGTAATAGATGATGTTAGGGAGATGTGTATTTTTCCAGGTGTTCCAATAACATTTGATTATGGAAGACCTGTCTTTATTTTTAGAAGTATATGTCCAAAAATGTGGGAGTAAAGTGTCATGATATAAGCAACTTGCTTTAAGTAACTCAACAGTAAAAATGTATGTATGTAGTGATATTTCATTCATATTTTAATAATAAAGCTTTCCTGCAGGTCGGAAAAGTAAAACAGCCAGCCACTGGCTCTTACCTCTACTGCAGTCTGAAATGATGATACTGCCTCCAGGAATCCTCAGAATAAGAACTGTGTCTGATTGGAGAGTAGAACAGCCCCACCGGTCAGCCTTACAGACCAGGCAGAGGTGGCACACACCTTTAATCCCAGTAGCCACACTAGTTTGTCATAGAAACCAGGTGGTAGTGGTGCGCGCCTTTAATCCCAGCCCTAGAGAGGAATATAAAATGAGAGGAGACTGCTCTCAGACACAATCTCATTCTCAGGATTTCTGGAGGCAATATCACCATTTCAGACTAAGGTAGAGGTAAGAGCCAGTGGCTGACTGTTTTACTCTCCAATCTTCAGGCAAGCTTTATTTATTAAAACACAAATGAAATATAAATACATAATGTGTATGTGTATAGACAGAGCAGCACAAATATGGGGAAATATTAAATAGTTAAAGACACATGGAGGATATATGGGCTGTCTACACAAGTAGTTTAACTTCTCTTTATTTTTCCATATATTTGATTCTTTTGTAGTTCAAAATGTGATAAATACTACTTTGCAGCTACCAGCTTGCCCACAAGCCTGTCACTCATGTTCTTCCCTAATCTCAAGCTGACAATTTATTGAAATTTCTTGAGTGCCCACTATTATTACATATAGGTTTACAGATACTCAGGTATATAGATGAGGAAGATAAGTGTACCTGCATTTAAAGAGTTCATGATTTATTACGTTTCTTGTATCTTGTTTGTAATTCATGTAAAATCTTAAATAAAGATAAAAACATCTGTCTGCCTAGGCCTGGGAATGCCATAAGCAGTATGTGCTAATCTAAGGCTGTTGTTGGTCAGTGCTTTGAGACCTCATTCTCTAGGCTTTGTGTAAGCACCTGTGCATTAGTAGATAATTAGTGAAAATGCCTGAAAGTGACAACCTTGGGTTTTGTTCATTGTGAACCTCCAGATATATCTAGATAGGTTTCCCACAGAGAGACTTCGTTCATCATGCACCTCTGGATATATCTAGGTATGTTTCCCACAGAGAGACATTGTTCATCGTGCACCTCTGGATATATCTACATAGGTTTCCCACAGAGAGACTTTGTTCATCCTGTACCTCTGAATATATCTACATAGGTTTCCCACAGAGAGACTTTGTTCATCATGTAGTTCTGGATATATCTACATAGGTTTCCCACAGATACTTCTAGCATCATGTTTGCAGTGAGGTGTCACAATGTGCTTGTGGCCCTGACACACAGTTCTCTGGAAGCAGCACCTTTTCTGAAGCTATGGCATTTCAGTGACTCCTTCATCATGGGGATCAGTTTCCCACTACCTGGAACAGCTCTGTTGAAAGATTGATTTCCTTTCTAATTGGTATCCAGGTAACAAAGGAAGGAAGGGAGGGGTGGGGGGAAGGAGAGAGAGAGAGAGAGAGAGAGAGAGAGAGAGAGAGAGAGAGAGAAATATGTACTTATCAAATTAATTCTTTTAGGAGAAGGTCCTCCTGTTGTTTGAACTGAAAATTTTAAGAACAATCAAAGGTAACTGTCTGCTAAGAAAGAATGATTCAGAGTTACAAATACTGAGCCTAAAGACCTGAAGATGTTCTCTGTAGCTGAAGAAGTTCCCCAGAGGATTAGTTAGGTCTGGCAGAATTTATTTCTGCCATCCTCTCTAATAACTGTGGCAAGAGAACCCTTTACGTTGCTGTTATCTTCAGAGGTGCTTACAAAAGTTAAGGTTTTATGTTTCACTATATATATTTCAGTCTTGTAAGTACACCTTGACTTATGGTGGGGCTATATGTTGTGGAATATTAGTTAAAGGTGTGTTACATTTGTTTATGCTGTGGAATATTTATTTAATGATGCAAAGATGTGTTGCATTCTTTTATGTTGCATTTGTTTAACTCTGTAAAGCTGGGTTACTTTGCCTGTCTAAAACACTTGATTAATATAATATTGGGCTAAACAGTCAATAACTAGGCAAGAGAGGGACAGGTGGGACTACCAGGCAGAGAGAATAAATAGACAGGAAAAGAGAAGAGGGAGGAGCAAGAAAAGGAGGAGAGGAGGACACCTGGGGCCAGCTACCCAGTCGCATGGTCACACAGCCAGCCATGGAGTAAAAAACGGAAAGAAACACATGTAGAATAGAGAAAGGTAAAAGTCAGAAGGCAAGAGGTATACAACATCATTTAAATTAAGAAATTTGGCTAAAAATAAGCCAAGCTAAGGCTGGGCATTCATAAATAAGAATAAGTCTCTATGTATTTATTTGGGAGCTGGGTGGCTGGCCCCCAAAAAACAGTTTAAAAAAACCTGCAGTTATGTCCTAAAACTTAGATTGCATGTTTAAAATACTGTGTGATCAAAGCATCTTCAGCATGCCTCACCAACCAAACATCCTAGTTCAGCAGCATAGCCCACCACAGAATAGCAGGTGTTGTCCTGAGTGTGTATGATGAGAAAACTATGGCTCCCACCTGTCCACTATTTCATGATAATCCAGACAAAGGTTATAATTCATAATTGAAAGTACAATTTCCATCCATTGTTTATACTGTTTCATTGTAATACCCAGAAAACTGTAAATTGAATAATCCTAAGGATTTATTAGCTCATTTATTTAACTCTCACTTATTGAAATATTTGAGCACATGTTGGGAGATATGATATTTGAACTAAATTTAAATGAGTATAGTTTGAATAAAAAAATATTTTTAAAAATATTTAAACAGGCAAGATGGTAAATTAAAATATTTTAGAAGAAAAAGAATAGATGAACTAAATAAACAGCACTGAAAAGAAATGAGACCTTGTAGGATTGTGCAGGCCAATTAGAAACTCGTATACCAGACAGCTAAAGACCAGTGTGGAATTCTCTCCACCTTCACTGTTTTCATTTGTAAATTGGGATCAATTGGAAACCAGTCCTTATAGAGCTCTTTGGAGACTTTATTGGAGATGAGCAGACAAAATTCTAAACATGGGACTTAGGAGTGCCTCTTGCTTTCAAAACTGGCTCATAAGATGGATGGGGGAATTAAATAATAGTAAGGATGTCTGAAAAAGTCATAAGGAATCATGGTATTAACTGTTTGCCTTTAAAAACAGTAACACCAAAACCCTATAATGTGAGTATGTATGTTTATAAATATATATATAGTTTAAGTGAACTTTTCTCTGCCCTGACAGTGCTCTCTCCAAAAGGCAAATACTATCTAACAAATGTAACATGAATGGGGCCTGCTTGTTGGGGTTTCTGCCTTTCCCGGTTCCCACAGCTGTTAAGCCCCAAAGAAAATCTCCATAAGTTATAAAACTGATTGGCCCATTAGCTCAAGCTACATATTAGCTCTTATGACTTACATTAACCCATTATTCTGATCTATTTTTGCCATATGGCTCGGTACCTTTTTCAGCTGGCAGGTCACATC
>LOEQ01001458.1:202180-273627 GCA_001685075.1 Bramus lutescens
TTTCTGCCTGGCCAATCAGCATTTATTTAAAACATGATTGACAGAATACAGACAGTTCTCCTGCACCAAACAAAAACCCAAAATTGGGAAGCCCCATTTGAGTTATTGGTCAGGGTTGTCCAAGATAGTCTCAGAACATCCAGGTTATTGCTGCTACTCTAGGTCCTTCCCCAAGGGGTGAAAATTACGTCCCTAGTTCTGAAAACACCATTGCACTTTAGACACAGATCCCAGTGGCTCCTGAATGCCTCCTTTCTAACTTTCATTGTACCCAAAGGTGTCATGCAGAATTCCAAAAAGAGCCCTACCCAGTTTTGATGCATATGAACTACAAAAAGGACCACCATGGCACCATAGCCTTAAGGATGCAGTAGTGGCACATCTAACCTTTGGCCTTAACCAAGAGCTTTCTATTGGACTTACTCAGCAAGATGAAAAACATTCCTGGTACTGGGCTAGTGAAGTCATGGATCTTGGAGGAGAACCTACAGCCACCAGTTTCCTAAAGCTGCATTTTTCCTAACCATACTCCAAGTACTTGCTCTTACACCTATAGGTAAGTGTAGTCTTCACTTGTCATCAACAACACTTCTCTTTGCAATAGATAGTAAGCATTACACAAAACTACAGCCATTCAAAATGCACAATTGTGAAGTCCATTCGCTAACATCTCATTAACATGACTGCCTAAGCATGATCTAAACGAAGACAAGATCAATGCACATGCCAAAGTAGATGGGCAAATCCCCATGCCTCAACCCTACACAAAAACTACAGGCCACTAAGGAATGCTGCCTGGGAAAAAAATAGTCTTTCCCAGGGAAGAACACACCTAGGTTATCCAATACCATATGATCAGTCCTGAAAGCATCCATACAAGTAACATTATGCAGACTGAGCAGGTTGTATTTGGGGATATGCAAACATATATATAATCACCATATATGAGGTGGGATATGGTGATTGGTGAATGCCCTGGCTGATGACATACATGCAACTGTGGTGCCTAGGTACAGGGTGCCTAAAAATGCTGATATAGCATAGAACAGGTATGCATATTTCATGAGCTGGAGCCTCTGTCCTGGGCAGGTAAGTGCTGTCTGCCCATGTATTCAACTTCCCTTATGTTTAAAATTAGTTACAGTATAATGAGATATTTGAGAAGGTTCATTCCCTCTTCAATTTTTTCAGTTCTTGAAGATTTCAACAAAATTTCTTGTTGCTGATAGGGCTTTCACAATCATTTTGGCTCACTCCATGTGATAAAATCTGTCTAGATAGAATTTAATAATACTCCTGAACTTTTTCTAGTTAGTCTACTGTTATCTTCAATTATGGGAATTAATACATTTTTTTCTTGTTCATGGTGATATTTTCCCCTTTTCAAATAATGTATTTAAAGTGTAAAGAGTACATACAGTAAAGAATGAGATTAGGTAGTGTAAGAGGATTCATACAGCTGCTATAGGATAATGGAGGTTATTTTGGATCTGATAATCACCCCCCATCCCACAAATTAGATGAGTCATGCTCTGCAAAGTGAATATCAGGCTGGGCCTTGGGATCTCCTCTGGCTACAGTTGCGCTCCACCTGTGGTGAGCACCCTCTCTTAAATTTACACATATTATTATATATATTCCCAAAGTGCAGGAAAGTGAAGGTCCAAGGTAAAGTATGCTAGTCTTGCAGAGTCTGATGTGTGCAACCTTGTTGGCTTTGAAGAACATGTTGGGGGAAGTAGGTGCACATTCCACAGATAAAATGAACAAAGAAATATAATCAGAATGAGCTGCCCAACAGGTGGTGGTGTGGACTGGATTCTGATGTTTCACACTTAATTTTTCTTTGTAGAGCTTTCTCAATAGAATTTAGAGAACATCGCAATCTACTATTGCTTCCATGAAACAAATGTACAATACATTTCTATAAATACAAAAAAGAAACACCCAAAATATCCATGTTAGGCAGAATTTCTCTGTTGTGTGACAGGATATCTCTATATAACCAATGGAATTTTCTGTGTTTTTGTTTGGGGTTTGTTTTTAAATTTTTCTCTACTACTAGAATTAGTAAAAGCAAGCAAACAAACAAACAGTGAATAGAGTATACTGAAATGCATTGTATAAGAATGCTGCATTCTAAGGCATAGTTTAAACAATGTATAAGTCAGTTCTCCTGTTGGGGAATCCATATCTAGGTTCATTTAGCTTATGGTAAAAATTGTTTCTGCACCAAACATGTACAGACTTTGTTGATGTTGTTGTTCTCTGAATAATAAAGAGCAAACATTTGCATAAAATTTGTGTTAGGTATAGGTAATCTAGAGATGATTGGACACTTGAGAGGATGGGCTTGGTTATATTTCTCACCATGGTCAAGATCCCCCATGGAGTTCAGTGCCCTGTGGAGTCGGGAACTGATCTGCCTCTGATACAAAGGGATAGCTGCTTATTAATTCTCAGTATCATTTAGAATTGATACTCCTTCTTTATTTTCATTTATTTTCTGACAAGCTCTTGCTGTGTAGTTCAGATTGGATTGGGACTAATGGCAATTCTGCCATAGCCTCCTTGATGGTGGGCTACAGAGATATGCCACCAGACCTGGCATCATGCCTGCCATCTTTTGGTATATTTGCGCACACACACACACACACACACACACACACACACACACACGTGATGTACACATCTTCTAATCTTTGCTCTAAGTCAGTATTCTCTTCTGGCTGTCTCAGTGACTCGCCTTTTACCTAGTTACAGAGATTAAAAATATGTTCATGTTAATATATCTGAGAATATGTCATTCTTTTTTATAGAAGATATAGCACTCACAAAGTGAATGTTGTCTTACCAGATCCCATCTAGTTAGGTGTCAGGTTCTTGTTTTGTGGGTTGTTTTTCACTAAACATCATTAATTGCATGTCTTTCTGATAAACTAATAGAAGAAAATAATTTACACAAATTATATAAAAACTACATTGATTTGGAATGTAGTTCATCAATGATTCATATTCCTTGATGGGTCGGTCTCCCCAGACATTACCTTGGTCCATTTGTTCTCTGTGTATTGTCTGACAATTTGTTTTCCCACCATGCAGAATTCTTTTCACTTGCTCATTTCCAGGCTGTAAGCACATATTCAAGCCAGAGGTATAAGATTTTTGTAGCAAACTCCGTCTCCAGTGATTGCTCAATGAATATCAAAAAGATGGTAGAGGAAAACAAGCCTCTACTCCCATGCACTTATAAAATTATATTTTTATATTCATTCAACCAGTTGCTTTTTGTAATGACTTGATAACGTTTACACTCATTGTTGGGATTCACTTTGAAGTGAAATTTGCATTTAATTGTGGTATTTTATGGCACTTGTAGTATTATTACATTTGGGAAATGAGGTAGAAATCCTACAGGCAAGTAAGTAAAATGATTTTTTAAAAAATTAACTCAGGTTTATCAACCCTGCGCTTTAGCACGCAGTTGAGAGTACTTGATGTTAGCATCCACATCTGGAGAATACACATTAAATAAAACTAGTCAACCAGAGAACAATGAATTTTCAGGAGCTAATTGCTAGTGATGATTTTTAACCTGTTTTTAAAAATTAATATTCAGCCTATTAATAGAGTTTTGGAGGTAAAGACCCTACTTCCAGTATCTCAGCAATCTGGATTCTGTTACCCATCCCAATGCACCAGTGAAGGACACTAGTGGGGCTGGGGAGGTGGCTCAGTGGGTAAAGCATTTGCTTTGCCAGGATGAGTACTTGAGTTTGGATCCCCAACTGCATAAAAAACTGGGCTTGGTGATGATGACCCATAACCCCTATGCTAGAAGGCAAAGACAGGAGAATCCCAGGGGCTGCATGGCAAGCTCCAGGTTCAATGAGACACTGTCTCAAGACTAATGAGGAAATTACTAAAGAAAGATAACCAAGGACAACCTCTGGCCTCCATATATGCACACTCAGGCACATGTTCCTACAACTGCTCACATGCATATATGCCATACACTTTCTTGTGTGTATGCACATAACACTAACCACATACACACCTCATAGTGATGTAAAGAGGACAAAGGAGATTGAGAATTGGGGCAAAGATAGGGCTCTAGTGACCCCAGATCCATCTTCCTGGTACTCACATGAGTTTTAGGTTTGAAAAGAGGGCAAAATGTGGGCAATGATTAAGGAGATGTAGTCCTACCCCATCGTTGCCTCAGCTCATGTTCTGGTACGTTCTCCAGTTGTTAAGCTGCTAATTCATTGATCACTAGGGTCAGTCTCACCCATTAGTATCCTTGCCTTCATGGCCAGGTGGGTAGGTAGAGTGCAGTGTCTCTCCGACTGGAATTGGCTACCCCTGAAATGAAGGTGACTCAAGAAGAATGGAGAAGAACATTGGTTTATCTCTGTATATTTAGCCAAAGTACAGGTGCAAATTGCAGTGAGAGACTGTATGCTTTCACCCCACTGTCGATGGCTTTGTGGACTCAAGTAGATTTGAAGCTTTGTAGCCAAAGCAGATTCTACAACCCTCTGTGAAGCCTTGGTTTTCACATTTAGTCAGATATAGATAATTATATACATTTTTCTGTTGATGGAAGTATGTAATTCATAGATATCTTGCATTAAAAATTTATTTGAACGTATTTCAAATGAATTTTGCTTTAAATATAATTTACTTGACTATTTTACGTGGAATATTCCAATGACCAACATGCTATGTATGTACCATCTTACAAACCTGCACATACATGTCACCAGGTTATTTATTATTTATATGAGTGGCAATTATAATGGGAAGGAATCTACAGTCTGGGTTTGTGTTTTTATTTTGTCTGGATTAGGACTGTGAAATGATTAATGAAAAGACATTATTTCTTGTCAAGTGGTGAATAACAATGTTTAGCTTTGGTATAGATGTTTACAAACGGGAAAACCCATATTGCTTGCCAAGCAGTTGATTAAAAAATGCATCTAATTCATCTCAGAGTCTCTGTGGGAGAGATCTTTACATTTGTATGGGTTGGCATTTAGTAATTAAATCTCTTTAAACATTTTAATTAGGCTTCAGGCCACCCAATGCCTTCCTCTCATCCAGAAAGCACTTTGTAAGCTCTTGTTATTTTCACCTGAGTCTGAAGTCTAGAGCACTGTGCATAAAGTCTGCCAGAGCATGGATTTCTGAGTCTCACTTTACCAGACTGTGTTGGATCCAGGAGTTTATGAAATAGTCTTAAAAGTGCATCTCTCACCGGCTCCAGGCTAATGTAAGTAGATGTTTCTGGTCCGGGTACCAAACTCAGGAGGCACAGTACTGTGCTATTCAGTTGGGACAGACTAGACAACTTGATTGGTCTTTACTTCATAGTTTTATGTTCAGTTCAGTTTTCATTTTGTTAAGTCCAGCCTTTTAAAGGGGGCTCTTCATGTTAAATATTTTGTCATACTGTTCTGTTATGAGGAAAATGTCTAAAATAGGAGAGAGCTGGCAGGTGGAGAAGGGATGGTGAAGCTGCAGGTTTGGCCCGTTCTGTCTCTCTTCATGGGGAGCAGGTAAGCTATCCTTAAGGTTGTTTTCTTGGTGTTTTTCATGCCCATCCTGTCTTGCATTCTCCCACATCTACTTGTGTCAATGTGGTTAGGTAACTTATATATTAGGTATCTCTTACTTTGTAACAGTACCTTAACCTGTAGCAGCCTAGCAGAGTTTCTGGGGGTCAGAAATACAAGCACAGTTATCTGGTTTCCTCCAGTGAAAAAGTACATCCTCCTTGGGTCCCCACATTGGGCACCAAAAGTTTTGATATAAAAAAACAATTCTCACCTCAGAGGTGGTAAGAGGTAGTTTATTGTGAGCCAAATATGAATGGCCCTAGCCCAAGACAATGAATTTATGCTGCCCCGAATGACATGGCCATGAAAATAATTGCTCAAACTTTTATAGTCACAGACCAAAAATCATAAATCCATGATATAGGCAAGTCATAGCAAAGCAGTGAAATCACTCTCTTAGCTTTGAGATGTTACTCGTTGGTATTCTTAGCTTTGGGGATGGTGGTAACTGGTAGTCTGATAAGTTAATATGTCACAACTGATTTATTCACCTGATGTTGGAGAGGAAGTTAGGTCAGACACATAGGTGGTCAGTGAATGCCTGTCAAGGGACCAAGAATAGCCCAAGATGATTTTAGCTCTGGATTGTAACTCTGCACATCCAGAAAGTTTTAATTAATTAGTTATTCCACCAGTTATTTCAAAATTTGTTGCTTTGTTCCTGGAAACTTCCATTTGCAGACTCCTATATTTCTGTAACCTAATAACAGAAGGGACCATTGTTTTTGTTTTTGTTTTGTTTTGTTTTTGACATATAGTCTCTTGCAGCCTGAAATTGACTACTTAGCCCATGCAGGTTTATAACTTCTGATCCTCCTGCCTCTGCCTCCAGAGTGCTAGGATTATACACCTGGCCCTATGCCTTCTTTGTAAGAAACAGGAAATGAAGTTATCTTGAAGATAGTGTCAAATCTACAAATTCTCAAGGCCTTCACTATATGAATATCTGTTTCTTCTCTGAAATGCTTAATTGATCTTTGAGAGGCCTTAATAATAGTGGCTATTAGGTTTTGATGATTATTTTATTTAATCTTTCATCAGGATGGCCACATTCTTCTTAAGATCTACACATTTAACAAAATTTCCTGCTGCATGACCCTTCTTTACATACCTAGTTTGTATTTTATAAAATGTTCACCTCATAAAAATATCTTTTGTCAGTTGTGAAAACATAACATCATGCAAATTGATTCTGTAGGATGTTCACATTGTTGTGAAACTCCTGCCCTTGCATTTGGACTATGCCTGATGACTCACTTGTAACATGCCAAGAGTAAATATTTCATAAAAAGATTGAAGCTTCTGTCATGTGGGCTATCTGCTCCCCTGTAGCATGTTAAGTTTTTCTTGTTTGGTTGATTGGTTTATACACTTGGAAAAGCCGCTCTGTCTCCAGATACATACTAGGAGGAACTACACAAAGTAATGGCAGCAATGCCTTTGCACATGGTATTATACTAATATAATGTGTTCTCGTTCTGTCTGTCACTTCTCAGTTGGGATAGTATCTTACCTTCCAATGGAGAAATGCTTAACAGGAAGCAGAACAAATAAAAGATTTATAGTCATATATTACAGTTCTTTTACCATTGAGAAACAGTATTTATTGAGAAGAAGATTGCACATTTCTAATTAAGTACAAGACAAATGTAGGATTTTGATTCTGGCTTTTACAATATTTAAAATGTATATTGTGGCTGTATATCACTTAAAATTAAGAAAAATGACTTGTTTAATCAGAGCCAGTGGTCAACTTTCATGTGGCTCTAGCAGGTGAAAAGCACCCATGAATGCACACTAACATTACTGACGATGCTTTAATGGCGGACTGGTAAGTCCTCTAGGAGACTAGGCAGCAGGGTTGCTAGCCCTCTCGGAGGGTTATTTCTAAGACTGAATGTTCTAGCTAGTGAAGAGTTTCGCATTGTGGGCCTGGTGTTGGGACTTTCATGAATGGCAGTAACTTTTCTGTAGTCTTCCTGCTGAGCTAACTTTGCTCTTCATCCCATTCACATGTGTGGTGGTGCTCCACCTGACTGCTGACCCATGTCCTTGAGTCTCCCATTCACATGTGTGGTGGTGCTCCACATGACTGCTGACCCATGTCCTTGNNNNGACTGCTGACCCATGTCCTTGAGTCTCCCATTCACATGTGTGGTGGTGCTCCATCTGACTGCTGACCCATGTCCTTGAGTCTCCCATTCACATGTGTGGGGTGCTCCACCTGACTGCTGACCCATGTCCTTGAGTCTCCCATTCACATGTGTGGTGGTGCTCCATATGACTGCTGACCCATGTCCTTGTGCATCTCCCATTCACATGTGTGGTGGTGCTCCACATGACTGCTGACCCATGTCCTTGAGTCTCCCATTCACGCGTGTGGTGGTGCTCCACCAGACTGCTGATCCGTGTCCTTGTGCGTCTCCCACTGGTGCACGGCAACCTGGATGTCCACTAAAATGGTGGCAAGCAGGAGCATTCACATTGCTCTCAGTTCTTTGACATCACGTGGTTTTTCCCCTCCAGCAATAGGAATCAAGCAAGGTTTCCTTTTGTGTGTGTGTCCATCTGTCAATAGCAGTCACACTGCAGCTAGAAAATAATCACTCTTTGGAGTCCCCTGTTTATAAAATCACCTAATGCACCTTGCTGAGACTTTTGCCCTTTGCATGTCTTTTTATGGTGCTAACAACCATGCTTCATTTTTTATAGCTTACTGGGGTTTTTTATTCTTTTTTGATCAAGCCAGATAGGGTGTTTTCCTAAGTACAAAATATGTGATTACACTTTTCTGCTCTCTTTGCATCAAATACAGTTTCAAGGAGCACGTTTGGTAAAAGGGAAAAGATGTAGACAATCCGAAAACAGAGTACAAGAGACCACATTTAGGAAACACTGTTTTTCATACACGTGTGTCACAGAAATAGTGGCTGCCCAGCCTGGTAGTCTAAAACAAAAGAGGAGAACAGTGGACTCTAGCAAATGGAATTGCAAATGCCACTTGACAGTTTGTGTGTCTGTCCCTGAATGCGGTTATTTTAAGTGAAGAAGTTGGGACTGGACTAGAGAGACAGCTCTTATTGCTCTTGTAGAGTACCACTTCCCAGCACTCACAAGGCTTGAAACTCCAGTCACTCTTCACTGCCCTCTTCTGGCCTCTGCAGGCACTGCAATATGTGCTTGTACATACCCCTAGGAAAAACCCTCATACAAATGCAATAGTTGTGATTGAGAAGAGCTTTTAGTATTTTGTCAGTACTTGTTATTTCAAAAACACTATCTTCATAATCCCTTTCTCTATTTTATTGAAAAGATCAAGTCACATTATAAAAGAGTATTTACTAGCTTCCACATCCCTGCAGCCCTAGAGCCACATATGTGTGGACGTGAGATAAAGCTGAAATGTGTGTTGGTTTAATCTGTAAGGTAATGCGTACACATTCTCCCCACTGGATCCAAAGAGCTGTTGCACCTTAAACTGTACAATCCTTTTGTACTTTCACTTTCTCTGACTTAGCTGATGTGTGTAAATATAGGCTACCAGTTGCTTTAAAAAAATTACTGCTGTGTGCAATATGTGATCATTACCACCATTGGTGACCGGTCATGTTACTAATGAATGGTTTCTGCTTCATACTAAAACAGCCTGCATGTGAATCAGAAGATTGGGGTCTCTTGACTTTTTAGTGTATTCTGTTTTACTCAAAATGAAAATGATTAAAAGATCTTAGAATCACTCTGTCAGTATCTCTATGAACATTACAGAACAGAACATAGCACCCTGTGTGTATGGAGTTTATCCCAGGTCAGCACAGTGGGCCTGGACTGTCTGCTGTAGCTTCTCCATCCAGTGATGAGAGGTGGTGCTGAGTGTTCCGCCCCAGCAAGCAAGAGAACTGTTGTGTTGAAATCAAGTTTTTCCTCCTTTGTTGAGAGAAGCACAATACATTATTTACAGATTTTTGCTTGTGTTTTCTTTTGA
This sequence comes from Bramus lutescens, assembly GCA_001685075.1. Classification (NCBI taxonomy): domain Eukaryota; kingdom Metazoa; phylum Chordata; class Mammalia; order Rodentia; family Cricetidae; genus Bramus; species Bramus lutescens. Next base: position 211,784 of record LOEQ01001458.1, read on the forward strand.
GAGAGTTTCTCTATGCAACCCAGCCTGGCCTTGACCTTGTGATCATCTTAGCCCAGCCTCTGTGTGCTGGGAACACGTAGGTAGCTCCACCATACCTAGCTAGTATTTATTATTAAGCTCTTGTCCACTCTTTGTGACGGACTCACCCAACAACTGTTGAATGAGTACACATCGGATTTCACCCAGCTTCTCCTGGGTGTGGAAATGAATTCTTTTTCTCTCATTTTGCATTTGGCATGCACACCCACATATATACAAAAATTAATAGATGTAAGAGGAGTGAATTCTGTTAAGCCTTTCCTTTATGTCTAGATTTGATTACCATTTATCCCGCTCCCCCAGCCAGCGTAAAATGCATCCTCCCTCTCCTATCCCAGATGTTAAGAGGTAATTTTAACTTCTCATTTTCTTGAGTACCCCTGTATGCAGTGGGGGGAGGGAGGAGTACATGCATGCACAACAGTCTAGCTGTCTACCCTAGGCTAGCCTAGAACCCTCATTTGTCCTCCTGCCTCAGACTCCCGGGAGCCAGAGTTAGATTTGTACCATCACACTCAGATGCTTCTCTCAGCTGGGCCCTCCTTGATCCCATGAGAAAGTAGTAATGATTCTCTTCCATGGATTTCTGTGTAAATGCATGCTCATTAGCTTTTCAAGAGATTTTTACTGATTATTTCCTTTGCTCAATTTACCTGTACAGCAGTTATTCACACTTGAATGGCATGGGCTTGCAGGGTCAGTACCCAACAGCTTCTTTCTTCCCAAGGACTTTGTCAGCATCTAATCTGTTTGGTGACATTTTGGATTTGCCCTTGTGGGTTATTTCCCACAATGCCCAAAGATACAAGAACCATTTACACTTAGTGAAGTTGCTAAGCCATCATGTATAGATGTCCTCAGGAGGGCTGAACTAGCTGCATATCTGCATGCAAAGTAAGTTCCCTGGGGTCATTGCCAATACTCAGGATCTGCTGGTCTCTGGCTATTTGAAAGTTTGCTTAGATTATGCTGTAGGCCCCTGCCCCCACACATTTTCACCATAGCTCTTAGTTATCTTTAGAAGTAGCCTTCCTTCCCCACACAGCAGCTTTTAAGAGGAGGTCACTCAGCCCTCTCCCTTCCCTTCCTCTGTGAGCCTCGGCCTCCCCTAGGTTTGCTCCCTTGGGGTCCATTCCTCCTGTCTGGATTCTTACCAGAATATCTTCCTTTGCAGCCACCTGTCACCACGGGTAGTTGAAATGAGAACAAGAAACTCTAAGTAATGGCTAAATATTTCAAAGCTCACTGAGCAGGCTTAGGACAGCCTGGTGAAGTGGTTTCTCTGGAAGTTAAGTTACAGAGTATTAATATGGTGAGGAGTGATGTTTATGCATGCTTTTATAGCAGAGCTATTTTGATCTTTCACTAGAGGAAATAGCCAGAAGTACACCTGACCTCCAATACAGTGTGGAGGACAGCTGGACGGACAGACAGGGTGGGTTACTTTAGTATAAACAAGCTGCTGTCTTGGTTTTATGTCTTGGTTACTCAGGTGATCTTAATACAGGAACCTCAGGAGCCTTCACTCATTTCCTGATGTCGTTCAAGTCAATAAATGTTTACGTAGCCCTGTTCCTTTTTTTAAAATATCTTATGTAGGTTTCTGTGCTGAACCTAGACTCCAGCCCCTTAGCCTTCCACTGCCCTGGGCTCTGCCACAGGATCTCCATTCCTTTTAGTGTTGGTGTCTGCTCTGCATGGAGAGCTTCTCGCTCTGCTCTCAGAAATTTAGAAGCTGAGAGGCTGTGGTATACTCTTTGTGTATGCATCTTTGTCGTGTTCAGCGTGGTACCAGGGGCACCAGGGATGGACATGTCTGCAGTGGAGTGAAGAAAAGACAGACAGACAAGACATGGACACACAGAAATGTTGGGATCAGGTGAAATAGGCTTTCTGGAGAAACCATGGCACTCCAGAAGCTCGGGCATTTATTACATAGAATTGAACAGGGTCACATGCAGCTGAACAAGGAGATGAGTCTATTACACGCAGATAAACAAGGAAGCGCCGTTTGTGATGTACAACTGCATCAAGAAAGCAGCTTAAGTTTCTCTCCATAGGGGAGCAACTTTCGTGCCATGAATAGTTTGGGGGGCAACTACGGTGGAAATTTTCTGCACACTCTATCAAAACTAGCACTTGGTCCTCTGAGGAAGACTTCACTGTCCCCTTGATCCCCCATATCCCTCTATAGCCAAGAGTCTCAGAACAATAAGACGTCTGAGTCTTATGCTGGTGACCTGGTTTCTTTTGTTAGCCCTCTTGTGAAGGGATTGTCCATGGAGTTATTTTAAAATCTGGTTTTACAACAATAGACCCCGCATCATGTGAGAATTGGTGGGCTACTTTTAAGGAAAGTTAGTTCTGCTAAAACAAAAAGTGCAGTCATAGCATAGAGCATGCATCCATGATTGCTATAGGTGACTGGAACCACTGCTAACAATCAGAACATTATTAGAGACCAGGTATCCTGTCTAACCCATAATACATAAAATCTTTTGTTCAGTCCTGTAATGAGGCCAGTGAGTGAAAAAAGCTGCATTCATGAGTTGTTCTTCTGTCATTTTATTATTTTTGTGCATTCAGAGTAAGCTGAGGACACATGGTCAAGATGTCTTTTGCTACCTAGTCTATTAACAGAGAGGAATGTCTGGTTAAGGAGTCAGGTTTTCATAATAGAAATGTTTCAAAGTTGAAGAAAACTGTGTTTCTTAAGTGTATTCTTCACACTCTTGATCCTATTTTACTCAGCATTTCCTTCTTAGATATAATAGACACGAATTTCAGATAAGTCCTTATGCTCAATCTGAACAAAAGGTTTCAAAATGAAGAGTGTCATTTCTTTGTGCACACATTATTAGTGTTTTGAGAGCTAATCAGGGCAGTTTTTCTGCTGGCGTGTCCTTCCTTGTATGTGTATTTGCTGTCAAATATGCTCTGGAAGTCTTGTGACTGAAGTGTAATGACCCTGGGTGCTGAGGCAGCACAGGCACATGAGTCCTAGAATAATGGGAATTGTGGGACTCTATTGTTGATTAGCCAGCTTTATTACCTCAAAAGAGTATTTTTACTTTAGTTGTTTTGTGTCTGTACATGGGTGGTATGCGTGTATGTTAGTTTGGGTATATGCACATGTGTGTGCTTGTGTGTGAAGTTCAAATGTCCATACCTGGTCTTTTCCTCTACCACCTTCCACCTTTCCTTTGTTTGTTTGTTTTTTCAATTTAAATAGTTTTTATTTATTTTTCATTTATCTAATGTACCAACCAGTTACCCCCCCCTTTTTCCTCTGTCCTCTCCCCTTTCCCACCTACCCCTCCCCATCCACTCCTCCTCCATCTCCATTCAGAAAGGGCAGGCCTCCCATGGGCTTGCACAAAGCATGGCACATCAAGTTGAGGCAAGACCAAGCTCCACCCTTATGCTGAGGTGACATCAGGTAATCCAGCATGGAGAACAATTGCCAAAAGCCAGCTAAGCATGAGGGAGAGGTCTTACTCTTACTGTTAGAAGCCTTATTAGAGACCAAGCTACAGGATTGTCACATGCTGTGGGAGCTCCTTCTGCTCCTTCAGCCAATAGCCTTTAAAATATCAGCCCACTTGGGCGTGGTCTCTCTGACTTGAAAAAGCAGCGGTAGCCACCTGTTCCCTCTCTTGCTTTGGACTCCCTTTCTGGCTACCAGATGCTTTTTCTGGTCATGCAGGGGGCTGTTGTCACATGCAGAGGGCCTACATGGGTCCCATGCAGGATCCCAGACAGTTGGTCCAGTATCCATGAACTCCCACAAGCTCCAGTCAGCTGTCTCTGTGAGTTCCCCCATCATAACCCTCTGTCTGGTATAATCCCTCCTCCCTTTCTTCCACAGGACTCTAGGAGCTCAGCGCAGTGCTTGCCTGTGGTTATCTGCCTCTGCTTCCATCAGTTACTGGAAAGGGTATCTCTGATGGTAATTATGGAAGTCATCAATCTGCTTACAGTAGATGGCCAGTTCAGGCACCCTCTCCACTAGGAGTCTTTGTTGGTGTTATCCTTGTGAGTTTCTGGGGGTGTCCCTGGCACCACATTTCTCCCTAACCAAGAAATGCATACTCCATCAAGATGTCTATTTTGTTACTCTTCCCCTCCTTCCTGCCTCTAACCCTCCTGCACCCAGCCTGCCCAACATGCTCCCTCTGGTTCCCATCCCTCCATTTCCCCAACCCTTGCCCCCAGTTTACCCTTGCAGATCTTTTCTATTTCCCCTTCCCAGAGAAATCCATTCATCCCTTTTGAGCCCTCCTTGTTATCTAGCCTCTCTGGGACTGTGGATTGTAGGTTACTTATCCTGTACTTTACTCCTAACAACCACCCATGAGTGGAGTCCATACCATGTTTGTCTTTCCTTTAAAGAATAGCCTTGGGGCCAGCTAGATCACATGGTAGGTAGAAGTGATCTCTGCAGAGTGTATTGATCTGCATTCAATCTCAGAAATCCATTGAAGGGTGAAGAGAACTAACTTCACTACATGAGTGAATGTGTGCCCCATGACCATGATACATTTACATTTTCAAAGTTGAAAATAGTAAATCTTGACAGTCATTTATTCATATGTTCTTGTTGATGTCTACTGATGTTGGGGTTCAGAGGGCACCACTGTAGGGTTCCAGGTCCTTGTATTTTAGAATAAAGAATTAAAAAGTTAAGTAGTAGCAAACAAAGGAAGAGAATTTATTAGTAAAGAATAGGTTCCCAAGGGAGAGAGTGGGCAGTTAGGAGAAAGGTTAGCAGCTGGTGGCCTACAGCGTAAAGGATGCTGTCATTTGGTTAGGCCTTGTGGTTCATTTTCTCAGGATGGGTTTTTTGGGGACATGATCATTGGTTGCATGTGGTCCTACATACAGCTTCATGCACCACGTTTCTCGGCATCCTGAGTAACCACCTTAAGGGTGTGTGTTTCAGTATCACAGTGAGCTGGAGGTTCCTCCCTAGTGGTCTGGAGTCTGGTGGCACCGGCTTGTTTTCATCATCCCAAAGAGGTTGTTTCTAACTGTATTTTAGAACTGGTTTTCTTGTTGTGTTGATGTGTAAGGATTTACACAGGCACCACCCTCTGCCCCTTTCTCCCTCATTCACTGCCCTGCTGAAATAGAACTCCTGATGTCTGGACTACTCAGAAATGGAATCTTTTCCAGCCATTGTTCCTTGTGTATTTAAGGAGGACAGTTGGTTAGTGTGTCATGTTGTGTATTGTTTCAAGGCGGTAAAAATTCCTCTACTAGACACCAACCCTCTCTTTAGCTTATGGTGGTCATGTATCAGCTGATGAGTTCTAGAGCCACCTGAGATATAAGTGTGGGATAACATGAATTTGCTGGGCTGGGATCCTGGAGCATGTAAACGGGAGATTGAGCTGAGCACAAGGGCTCCTTGTCCCTGCTTCCTGATTGTGTATCATGTGGTTTGCTTCCTTAAGTCACTGCTGTCATAACTCCCCTGCAATGAAGGACTGTCCTGTGCACCAAAATAAACCCATTCATCCTTTAATTATTTTATTTTTATTTCCCTTTTTGTGGGTGCACATCAGGGTATTCAAGAAAATTAACTTAGATTACTAATATTTTGCAGGTCTTAGGTGCAAACTACATTTCTTTGAGGTTGGTGAAGAAGTACCACGATACTCAGTAAAGATTTATGGTACTTTTCATATTAATTGGGGTTCTCTGGAGAAAAAGTATCCATCGGTAGTCAATAAAAAAGGATTGTTTATAAAGTATTAGCTCTCATAATTATGAAAGCTGAGAAGTCCCCTGTCTGCAGGCTGGGGACGGAGAGTTCTGTTGGTCCAGTGTGAGGGCCTGTGAGCAGAGCCTTGGCAGGGCTTGCATAAGAGGTGGCAGGAACATAAGATGCAGATCCTGGGGAGCAGTCAGACAGAGAACAATCTTCATACCTCTCCCTTTTTGTCCTTTTCCTGTCCTCACAGGGTTGGCTGATCCCAGTGAAAATGAGTTTGGGTGATCAGTTTTACACTGGCTAGCAAAGATGCTAATCTCCTGAAGAAGGACCCTCACACATGCCTTGAAAATGTACCACATAACTGAGCATCTCTCTGTCAGTCAAGTTAACACATAAAATTAACTATCACATTTAACAAAGGTCATTAACTCTTGGGATAATTAACAAGATTAAGTGGGTCTACTGATATGAACTAGATCATGTTTTATGTTCCCAGAATTGTGCTAAATACAAGATGACAGTATCAAATAGCAATAGTAAACTCTCTATAATTAGAAAGATAAAATAAATTCATAAGCTAGTTAGAAAGCCATGCATCATAGTAATCTTATAACAGGGAGTTTGAAGCCAGAAGATCCTTTAATGAGTTAATGATTCTCTGGCTAAAGTGAGGGAAGAGACTAATTGTGGGTCAAGACCTTGCCTGGGAATACACTGAGCAGAGAGACCTGAAGGCAAGAGATATATTGGGTGGAAGGAAGAACTAAAGCCTTTGACTGGTGGTCTAGTGTGGAAGAGCACTGAAAAGATTGTTTAGATTGGAGAAAAATGGCGTGAGAACCAAGATATCCCACTGGGTGTGAAGTAACTAAATCATGGAAGTCAAGAAAGCTATTTCCCTTCTATAACCATTCTTTCCTGAAGCATCTCATCTAGAGTCTTCCATGAGACAGCAATAGCAGTGATGGTGTTGACAGGGACATGTAATGGTCAGCAGTTGCTGAGCTTTGATTATGTGCCAGCTCTTACACTTCTATGGATGAGTACACATTAAGGTGCTGTTATTATTTATTTCACAGCAGAGACGACTCTCAGTACTTACCCACAGCCATACAGCAAGTGTGCAGTAAAGCCAGTATGTCAAACCCAGGGCATTTTAAACCTCATTCTACATCCCAGAACATTTATAATAGCTTAGTGCATGGAATGGCTGCAGAAAGCAGCAGTTTCAAGACATCCTGCATTTGAGAGGGACTGTGATAACCAGAGTGCATCCCCAGGGGGACAATGGGAATGACATGGAATCCTTGAGACCATGTGAGAAGAAATGGAGACATCAAGATGTAACCAGGCTTGTGGGAGAAAGAGAAGTTGGGCTTTATCTCCACTCCAACCCTCCTCATTTGCTCCAGCCTCAGTGGAGTGGCTTATCTACCTGCTGCATATTACAGAGATGCAGGATTATGGAGAAATGTTTCTACAAACTAGAAGGTTATTCCCAGATTTGTGGTTCACTTTCTACCAGTGACAGGGAGTTCCTAAGCGGGCATTCATTGGTTGGCTGGCTGTTTTATAAATGAAACCTCCTTTGCTCTTATTACTGAACCGGTTCTTAAAGGTCAAAAACAAACCATGGAATCTTGTTTGTTCCTGCAGTTTTACTGTGTGCTGTGCTTTGGAACTTTTTGTATTGTTCACTAAATTAAGTTCATAACTGGGCTGTAAGTTTGTAAAGTCATTGACTGTGACTTTCAGATCCTCAACTGTCCTGTCCCCACATAGCAACACAGTGATCAATACATTTAGTTAACTTGTGTTGAACACTTGTTCCTTCAATACTGCTGACATATGTAGTTGTCCCCAAAGCTGTAGGATATCTGAAAGCTTGGCCTCTGAGGGCCGGGTAGAACTGACAGCCACACATTCCTGGTTTGCATTTACTTCTTCCACATGAGGAAATGTATTCCCAACTTTGAAGTCCACGTAGGCTGGGGAATGTGCAAATCTTCATTGATTTTATCCTAAGACTAGAGATTGCGTCTTCTCATGGAATTATCTGGCTCCTCAGTGTATTCGAAAATAGTTTTTTAAATAAATTATTTTAATTATCTCTCCAGTCTAGGTTATGTTTTGTTTTGTTTTTTAAAAAAGCAATTCATTTCTCCTGACAGCCCCGATACTCTAATTAAAGCAATGGTTCTAAGTCCTTTACTATATACAGTTCCTCATGTTGTAGTGACCCCCCAACCATAAAATTATTTTCATTGTTACTTCATAATTCTTATTTTGCTATGAATCATAATGTAAATATCTGTGTTTTCTGATGGTCTGAGGGGGACCCCATTTGAAGTGTTGTTCTACCCCCAGGTTGAGAACCTCTGAATTAAGCCATTTCAATTGGTAATTTTTATTCTCCGTCTTCATTTATCCTAAAAGCTAATGTTGATCTAGATAGATGACAAAACTGAGTTTCTAAATTCTGTTTTCCCAGTTAGCATTACTTCACCATCTTTCCTTTTCATGTCATGATAATAAAAAGTTGTGACAGCAAAATAAAAGCATCAGTCAGTGCTGTTGGTCTTCACCATGCTTGACACACCTCCTTTGACTGTGCATTTAGTGTGTTTACAAGACCCATTTCCCAGGATTTCCTAGTGGGGACTGTATGGGGGCATCAGAGATGAAGAGATGTGTCCAGGACACCTGGAAGACTGCTGCGTAGGGCTGAGAGTGTTGCCCAGTAGCACAGTGCATGTCTGATGTATGTGAAACCTCAGGGCAACTCTCAGAAACACGGGTGAGGGATAGGGAGATGAGGACCCAAGTCCCCCACCTGACTGCTGGTAAAATGTTTGATGTACTTATTTTCCCATGTGCACGAGTGTGTGTGTGTGTGTGTGTGTGTGTGTGAAATACAGTGTGATAAGCATTTGTAATCCTGTCCTTGTTCAGCAGTTTATCTGAGGTTCTCTTATTATACGAAAGTGGTAGGTCTCTAAGTGTGATAAAAGTTGTCCTGAGGTGGACAGGAGATTGGATTAAGTGGCCCCATCGTCGTAGATTGACAGTCCTAATTGGACATAAGGCAGCTATAGGACAGTGGGCAACTGTCTCACCTCGGTGCCCTCTGGCGTTGACATTGAACTTCCTGTAAGGCTAGAATACCAATAACGGGCTCGACATAATACCTGACACAGAGTGATGCCCTCCGTGTTCTTAGAAGTTACCTGAGTCACAGTTGACATATGTGCCTGGGGTAAGGCCAGGATTACTGCAGTGGAGAAGGAGACACAATCTGTGTAGCTCTTGTCAGCTCTCTTTGGAGCTCTCAGAAGCACTGTCTTTAGGTTTGGGAATACATGTGTGAGTGTCACTGCATATGCCTATGCAGTATATGTGCAAGCTCTGCTGCTTTTTCAACAATCTCATGCCCAAACAGGATTCCTGATTGAAATAGGAGAAGGACCCTGGCTTTTGCCCATCTTTTAGATAAGTAGTAGTCATGGTGGAACCCTCACGATTCCCCTTCTCATGCTTCAGTATTAGACCCTCAAGTTAAATATCTGTGCCTTCAAACAAGTTGGTTTCTGGATGGCTGCAATAGTAGTTCCAGATATCTACAGGAGCCTTGGTCTCTGTGCCTATAGTTCCCCACTATGGTGGTTAATCTAAGGCTGTTTTCTTTTCCTGCTGTTTTCTGTCCATATCCAGACTACGCTGTTGTCTCATTAACATTTGACACAGAATTGTACAACTTCAGGTGAATATACATTGAGATTTGAGTTGCAGTTATTTATTTCTGATGACCTCATTAGCTATGTTAAAGTATATCTACAGTCAGACTTTTCCAGATCAGGGAGCACAGAGTTGTTTGCTTATATGTCACATGGTCTGGGCTTGTGTCTCAGCATCAAAGGCAGAGTCTCAGGTCTACTGGACACCATGTTCTTCTCCTGCCTAATGAGCAAGCAGAAGTGATCCTCTCAAGAGGGAATTCTACGTAAAAACCCTTACCATCAGGAGAACACTCTGGCCTGGTCTTCCAGGTTGCTATGTGGTGTGGATAACTCAGGGAAATTGGGGATAAGAGCTCTAGAGATGTTCTAATGTATTCTTCTAAGCAGTTAGCAGAATGTCAGATCTGTGGTAAACTTGCATAATATAAAAAGGCTGCCCTGTTCCTTGAATGACATTTCCAGTGCCGGCACCATGTTAGTAGCTTGACATACAGTTAATCCTTGGAGCTGGGGACCGTTATGATTCACATATACTTTTACAAAGTGGGACAACAGCCACCCAAAAGGCACCCTTAAGTGGCATGTAGTACTATTCTGTCCCTGCTTGTTGGTATGGAGACTTTTAATCCATGACTTGTTTGACAGTGCACAGCCGTTCCCAGTGTGACAGTGAACACGTTTCTCCTTCCAGTCTTCCTGACACGATTGCTTTTTCTCACTGTCTTTTATATGCATGAGTTCTACAGTGAGTTCAGGTTGTGTGTTCCTGTCCTGTGAGGAGAAATTGGTAAATGACTGTCCCACCTCTCCAGAGGCTGCGGTTTATCCACCTGATGTGGGCTCCACATAACAGAGGCTACCACACCAGACAAGATGGCTTCTGGGACAGAGAGATGGGCTCCTAATTATAGAAGTCTATTAGACTCCAACTCCAGGACCCATGCTTTCCCATGGCTTTAGTTGTTCATTTGTTTATCTGGTGTTTGTTTGTTTGTGACAGGGCCTCATGTAGACCAGGCTTACCATCCTTGTAGCCAAGAGTTGTCTTAAACTCCCGATTCTCCTCCTTCTGTCTCCTAAGTGGAGCTACATCCCCAGCCTCTTCCCCATGGCTTTGAAGGAAAGAATCTTGTAGAATTTCTGTCTATTCCTGTGAGAGAAAAAGTTAGGGACACACCGTAGCTCTCACTGAATGTCATCACTGTCTTGTGGACAGGATAGTCCACTATGTGCCCCTTTGACCCTTAATTAGCGGCTGAGCCTTGTGGTCTGCTTTACCTCTGTGCTCAGTCTTACCAGCACAAAGTAATAGTCAGAGCTCAGAGAAGTTTGGCAAGGAACAGGTGACTTCTGAAGAAAATATTGTAGCAGTAATGGCTGCTTGGCTTCACTGTACTGAATTGTAGAACCAGTCTTGCAGAGTGCATATTGCTCTTTTCCCTAATTAAAGGGTGCGGGAATTGAGGACCAAAGAAATTAATTAATTCATGCTTCTAATGAGTGGCGCAATCAACACTTTCAGTTCAAAGGTCAAAATCAACCTACTGCATGAGTAGAATCTTACAGGTCCTCAAAGATAGGTTCCTGAGTTATGAATCTCTGTAGCCGCCTCTTCCTTTTGACCAGGTATTTTGTTGTATATTGCAAGAGGGTTCTTAATATGAGGATAAAGGGCAAATGTCTGAGTGCTCAATCTGAACAGTGGAATGGGCTGCTTGCAAAGGAGGCAGGTTTCAAACTTTAACTGTCTGACCTCCCAGGTCCTGTTCAGTGCTAGGGTTGCCTTGTTCCTGAGTCTCCTTGACATTCCCACACCATGCCCTGTGCCTTTCTCTGCAGAGAGGCGGGAAGCGTACACAGCTGTGAGTTTTATGCTAAATTGCTCAGCCTTCTGCTCTTACAGAGTAAAATCTACTCAAAATCCTAACAACTATTGTGCAGGGGAAATTAGATTTTCATCTCTTCTCCTATTTTTAGTTTTGAGAGACTTGTTCAGTTCCTTGTTCTAGAGGATTGTGAGCACTGTGCCCCACCATTATTAGAATTATTAGGAATGAATGTGCTTTACAATGCACGTGCTGCTGGGTGAATTTATAATATTATTCTGTGTTCGAGGCAAACATTTGGTACTTGTTAGGAATAAATTGTCTAAGGGGAGAAAATTGCAAATGTATAGCTTTCCTCTCCCTTCTCAAAGCCCTTGTCCTTGTCAGACAGGGCTCAGCAGTACCTGCTCTGACATGAGATCATTGTGGTAACTTCTAGAATTTTGCTTCTCTAATTATGTCTAGAGTGTTGTCAACTAAAACACTATGGGAATTTAACAAATGCACTAAGTACCCTGAAAATCTATGCCTTCGCTGGTGCCGCATCAAACAGTTAAGGCTGTACCACTTTTTTTAAGACAACAATTTTCTTCTCTCCTATGTTTCATGACTCATCCTTTCTTAGCTCATCTTTCTTATTCTTTGAAACTTTCTCTCCAGAGAATAAAAAAAGCTTTCTTCATTATTTTTCCCCTTCCCGTTCACACGGACTCAACTTTAAATAGAAGAAATGATGTTGGTTCTCCCACAGGAACTGGTAGTGAATTTCTCTTCTGCACTGAATTACACTGGCCTCTAGTGGATGCCTGTCACAATTAGATTCTATGTTGATTGGGTTTCACTGTAAGCTGTTTTAATAATTTGGGGTAATTTATATAGAACAATATAATTAGGATTTCTGTGGGGTTGAAATCGATATCATCATGAATGTAATTAAACAGTGTGAGTAGTTCCAGACTATCAACACACTTAACAAACTTAGATTATCCTTTACAGTCTTTAAAAATGGGAGAGCTGGAGAGATGGCTCACAGTGTGCAGGCTCAGTTCTTAGCACCAACATGGCACCTTCCATTGCTGTAACTCCACTTCCAGGGGACCCAGTTAGTGCCCTCTTCTGTCCTCCACAGACTCCTTCACTCATTTGATATACATGAATTTGTGCAAGTTCACACACACACACACACACACACACACACACGTAAGTAAATAAGTCTTTTTTAAAGAAATAAAAATAGAATTCTGCAGTTAATAATAGATTTATACTTAAAAGGCAAGGTGTGTGTACCAATCTCTTCAGAACGCATTCTAGTTACTCTTTTCAGAGACACTCTAAGACATTAATAGCAAACTCCCTTCCATTCCTCGTTCACGATTCCATTTAGACAGAAGAACAGATGAAAGAAGTGACTAATATGAGCCAAAGCAGCATTACAGTGGAGTTTCCCTGTGTAAACTTAAGAAAATCATTCTGTTTCAAAATGGTGGCTCCCCGCCGACCCTGGCATATGCAGTGGAGTGCACATCAACACAACACAGGACCAATTTCAACTCAGATGCAGCCATATGTGGTAATGCACTTCTGTTTCTTGACCATGAGTCATAAAATGAAGTCCTTTGTGTTCTATTGAAAGAACCACTAATCTCTCACTTAAGAGAATACTCTGGCCACCCAAACAACAGCTTAATCTTGAATTGTTTGTTGTTGCTGCTTCCGGGCCTCTTAGAAGGTCATGTAAGAAGCTATCCAGACTTCCTCTCATTGAAAATTTGTCTGTTTGGAGCTGGAGGGTCTGCTTCCATGATGACTCACTTGACAGCTGATGAGAAGAGTTGGTCCTTTGCTAAGTAGAACTTTGTCCAGCACCCTGAAGGCATGGCAGTTTTTTTCACTCAATGTCAGTGGTTTCAACTCAGAATCTTTTGACACCTGGTGCTAAAACTGTTATGGCGCCACCTCCACCCTTTCTGCTCCTGAGAAACACCTCGTCCGTAAGTCTCGACTGTGCTCCTGCTAGAGAAGAAAAGCTAAACACCACTCCTCTAAGGGAGGGTCACTGAGAATGTGTGGACCTATTCGAAACTGTCACGGTTATCTCAAGTTTAACCATTGTGTCTGAATATATAGTAAGCACCATTTAGGCCGAGGACTTGAGTCAAATCAGACTAGTGGTCTAACTGAATGTATTACGGTAAAAACATGGGGCAAAGTAACCTGATGTCATAGCTTTGCAACCAGGCACGGGTATGACCTTGGTCACCTGATATTTCTGTTCTGTATGCTCTCTGTACAAAATATAAACTGATTGTTTTTCTTATAGGATTGTGGTAAGATTTAAGTTAATATTCAAAACAATACCAAAAAGCACTTTAAAAGTGACTGTTATCTATTTACTGACCAGAGAGTGTTAACTACTTCCTTTAACATTAGAATTACTTCTGTCATGTGTGAATTTGTGCTTGTAATTCCTTAGCCCTTTTTCTTAACATAAGAAAACCCTTGAGAGAGAGGTAAAATCCAAAGCCTGAGGTACATGCATGAGGAAAGAAGTGTCTGCATGTATGTATGGAATGTACCCCTAGAATGCCAGTGCCTCTGCTGGGGTGAAGCTTACACGCATGAAACCCTGAAGGTAGGTGTGGTTCTTGGCTATGTTTTCTTTTAGTAAACTCTGTTTTTAGGGTAGATTTCTGGTTTTGACAAATGGAAAAATCAAGGCCTTTATTCCCATGTAACATTTGGGTGGTGTCCTAGTAAATTTTCTATTCCATTGAAAGGATACTATGACCAGGGCATCTTACAGAAGAAAGAGTTTATTGGGGTGAGTCTATGACCATCATGGTGAGGAACATGGTGGTGGCAGGCATGGCAGTGCAGTACATCTGATTCACAGCAGGAGGCAGAAGATGGGCTTGCGGGGAGAACAGAGACACACAAAAAAAGAGAGAGCATGCACAAGCAAAGTGCGAATGCCATGGACTTTTGAAACCTTGAAACCCACTCCAGTTGACATACCTCTGAAAAGGCCACACTTCCAGATCCCACCCATAGTTCTACCCAGGCACTCAGATATGTGAACCGATGGGGTCACTCTCATTCAACCCTCGCAGATGGATTATGTAAAAAGCTGTTTTTAAAACTGCCATGTCTTCCCTGATCTGTCCTCTCCTTCTGTTGTCTTAGTCCATAGTTATTTATTAATTTGCCTGCCCCTTGAGCATTTGGAACCTGTTCTTTAATGAGAATCAGCAATCTGTAATTTAGTCAGTCCTCTGGTGCCCTCAGAAGATGCCTGCAACTTCAGGACACCCCGCACATCTATAAAGACTGTCTTTTTAAAGAATAGCATGAAGCAGAACAGTTCCTAATCTCGGATCAGCCTGAGTAGAAGTCACTGTCTTCCAACCAGCTGGCAAGAATTTTGCAATGCATTTAGATGACACAGTGTGAAAGAATGCTCTACTGACCATACTGTGTGGCAGACACTGACATTAAAGAAGACATGAGCTAGGCAAAACAAGGAAGACCAGGGAGATACCCTCAACTAGTTCTGTCTGAAGTGAGAACTTAGGCATTACATTTGTGGTCATCTTGCAAAAAAAAAGAGGCAATTCAGGGCATTGATCACACTATGTCTGTCATTCCAGTATATTTCAACTTTTATAAAATTAAATAAAAATAAAATAACCATTAAAAATTACTTGTTGAAGCCAGGTAGTTGTGGTGCATGCCTTTAATTCCAGCATTCAGGAGGTTGAGGCAGGCAGATATCTGTGAGTTAAGGCCAGTCTGGTCTACAGAGCTAGTCCTGATAGCCAAGGCTGCACAGAGAAACCCTGTGTCAAAACAAAACAAACAAACAAAAACTTGGAGTCAGAATAACGAAAAACCACAACTGATCAAAATGTAGAGAACATTGTACCCAGCCAAAATTGATACATCTATAACACAGCAACACAGCTCCTTCACCTAAGGCTTGGGCAACATCCAGTTCCAAAGGGTTTAGCCTTCATAATGCAGGAATTTTCCCTAAGTTCAGGGGATAGTGAAGTAATAGTTCACTTAACTCAGGGTATATAAAAGGCACTTTACTTAAGAATGAATTGATAATGATGGTGTGCTTTAGGGTTCAGGAACCTGGCACCAGCATCTTGGGCTCTCTCCCGTCCTGAAATCGGAAATGAAATGGAGAGAAGAAATGGTTACCTGACTGGGGGTGAGGGAATGAGGAAAGGACAGAACAGACACTAAGGAAACAACAGTCGCATAAAACAAAAGCACCTGGGTCAGATTGTTGGTCTTCACTGATGGATCCATATCTACTCCACCACAAGCCCAGTCTCAGCATATTTACTATGTAGTGCATGGGGGTGGGGAGTCAGCTGGCCTCCTGGGGAGTCTCTGTAGGCCAACATTCCTGGCTAGAAACATCCAGAAAGAAGCTGTGGTTGCTAGTTTTTGTTCTTATTGTTCAATCATCAGTAAATACCACAATCATCAGTAAATGCTCAAAGAAGAAGGCTTTGCTAGTTTCGAAATTGACCTGTATGGGAAAGATTTTGCCAATTTCCTATGGGTCCAAGGCCTTGATCCTTGTCATGGCTTTGCCCATGTCCACAATACACGTTCACTCAGGACTTCATTCACTCAGCACTTCCTCTGCTCCCTACACTGTTAGAAAAAGCCATCTGACAGCTGGAGAATTTTACCAAAGGCCACAGAAGTTGACCATTGGTGGAAGAAGATGTAACTGTTTACATTTGACCCTGAGATGGAGAGAGTAGTGTTCAGTTTGGAGCGAACATGGGAACTATTTCACCAGCATAATTTGCTCCAGATAAGCTATGCTGACATTTGCTGAACAGCTTAGTAAATAGATCAGGCTTCCACACAGCAGGTTACAGCAAAGTCGACAGTGATAGCAGTAATTTCAGCATGTTGTCTTCGGCAGAGGATGTCTTTTGATGACAGTGGCGTTTGATGCCGAGAGAGTGGCCCGAATTCTATGGTTTCCTTTCCTCCTGGTGTTACTAGCAGGTGTGAGCCCTGCCTGAGCATTTCAGGGAACCTTCAATTCAAATTGAATATTGACCTCCGTAATTACTGTTGTTTCTTCCAGTTTCTGTTAATTGATTTAAACTTAGGATCCTAAAGAATATTAACATCAGTGGCAGGTTTTTAGTTTAAGACTCTGGGCTTGGTGTGGTATAAGAAATCACTTTATTTTCATGAGCAGTGAAGTTAGCAGTGATTTTAGGGATTGCACAGGAGACTGGTTGTTACTAAGAGATTTCTCAGGAAACTGAACTTCACAAAAATACTTGTGAGACTTATTATAAGTACAATAATATGGGCTAGAGAGATGATTCACTGGGTAAAGCTTCTTGCTACCAAGCCTAACAACCTGAGTTCAACACCGGGATCCATATGGTGGAAGGAAAGAACTGACCCCCTAAAGTTGTCTTCGGACTTCCACGTGCAGGTAAGCACAAATGCTTACACATGCACGCACGCGCACACACACAGCAGAGGACAATAGAGGAAGTTCCCATGTCCTCCTCTTGCCTCTACATGCATGTTCATGGTGCCCAGTACCTACCACATGTGCATCCATGTATATCTTACCTACCATACATATGCACACAGGGAAGAGTACTTTTAACAGAAACTCTAATCTAGATGTAGTCTGTAAGCCACTGAGGTTTAAAGTAGACGTTGTTTTCACTCTTCCCTGTCAGGTAGTTGTCTGCCTGGGTTTTGATAGTTTCTAAGGAGCCATTGTTTTTCTAGAGATCTAAATGATCCACTTGGTTTATCTGAGCAGATGTATGAATAGTCACAGTCATCATAGCCCACCTTCATCTTGCATTAGACTTGTTATTTACAGAAACAGTGGGTTTTGCTATTAACTAAATTTATCTTCATTTCTCTGTGGTGTGAAATGTGAATCTGCGCAGGCCTAAGTTTTGGCTCTGTCTGCTTAGCTAAATTTTTTTTAATTGAAGTCAGTCATGAATAAAGGAGAAGAAATTACCCATAGAAGTAATTGTTTTTCTCTTCTTAGGAACAGATAGCCTGTGGAGGCCATTATGTTGGAAGAATAGACAGATAGACTGCCTGTTTATAGATTAATAAATGGGTCCCTCACCAAGTTCCTAGTTCTATGGGTGTTCTCTATATCAACTCCCCAGCTAATGGTGAAGGAGTACACATGCTCACATTCATCAAGATGACATAAGTCTGAGATGATTGGACAATACTGCTCACAAAGAATGAGCCAATAAATATTCTTAATCTGTACCAGTGTAGCTCAGTTCTCATACAAATAAAATATAGTGTTCTGGTTTAATTTCTGTTGTCATGATAAAATGCCTGACAATAAGGAACTTATTGGAAAGAGTTTTTCACCTTATAGTTTTAGGTTATCACTCATCCTTATGGGGAAGTCAAGGCAGGAACTCCAAACAGCTAACCGTATCACATCCACAGTAAAGGGCAGAGAGAAATGAATGTGAATGTTCTGCTTGCTTATTCAGCTCTTTCTCCATTCATAAAGTTCAGGACCCACTGCCTAGGGAATGGTGCTGCCCACAGTGGTCTGTCTTCCCACATCAGTTAAGCTAATTAAGACAGTCCCTCACAGACATGCTAGTTGGTCATCCCAATGTACACAGTCCCTCCTTGAGACTTCAGGTTGTGTCAAATTGACATATCATATAAACTGACCATCATATACAAATGCTACTTTGTGAGTAACGAGTGTTATTCCTTAATAGCAAGTATCTCTTGAGTTTGCAAGGCATTTTTCTTACCAAAGTGTTGACAGAGATTTCAGTCCTGCCCAGTTCTGCAGCTGTTCAGTCCCAAAGAAATGCACAGAGGTCTACATCAACTATAAACTGGTTGGCCTATTAGCCCAGGCTTCTTATAACTCTTTTAACTTATATTAGCCCATAATTCTTGTCTGTGTTAGCCATGTGGCTTGGTACCTTTTTCGACGAGGCAGTCACATCTTGCTTCCTCTCCGTCTAGGTGACAACTGCAGACTGCATCTTTCCTCTTCCCAGAATTCTCCTGTTCTCATTGCTACTCCTCTATTTCCTGCTTGGTCACCCCACCTCTACTTCCTGCCTGGCTGCTGGCCAATTAGTTTTTTATTAAAATACAAGTAACAGGATACAGACCATTGTCCCACAGCACCAAAGTATTGCTTCTTGTTTTGGTGGGAGAGACACACTTAAGCCTGTGAATATATGAAGGTCACAGGACAATTTCTAGAAATCAGTTTTTCCCTTCTACCTTATTATAAGGCAGGATCTTTCTTGTTTCTGTCACTGTGTTGTGCATTCCAGTCTAACTGATCCACAAGGTTCCAGTTAATCTTCCTGTCTCTACCTCTTGCCATAGGAATGTAGAAATTACAGATATGCCACCACATCTAGTTTTTACATGAATTCTAGATCTTGAACTCAGGATCTTGGGTTTTTTAATACCTACCGAGCCCTCATTTCATAAAAGTCCTATTTGTGCTGGTTGGGGTTTGTCAATTTGATGGAAATATAGACATATTTGGGAAGCAGGAATCTTAATTAAGAAAATACCTTCAAAAGACTGTCCTGTAAACAAGTCTATTAGGTTGTTTTTGATGTGGAAACCCCACCACCACCACTCTGTGATGCCATCCCTGGACAGATGATACTGAACTGTATAAGGAAAGCAGGTTATTCAAGACATGAAGAGCAAGCCAAGGAACAGCTGTCGTGTGTGTCCTTTCCTTCAGTTTCTGCCTCCAGGTTCCTGCCTCAAGTTCCTGTCCTGCCTTCCTTCAGTAATGCCCTATAATGTGGAACTGTGACCTCCCCAGGTCGTCTTGGGTCATTGTGCTTTATCACAGCAAAAGAAAGTTAACTAAAATACCACTTTAATACTCATTTCTTAAGTGACGCTTATATGTCTAATTTTATAAAAAATAAAAGTGACCTAGTGGTATAAAAGTTGTAACATTTCTTCCTTCATCTTTTTAAGTTTAGATGACTCTGTGGCCAAATTCTACATGGTGGTAACTCCTACAAGAGCTATTGCAGGCACTCCACAAAGGAGCCCAAACATATGCCATTCTGAATGTCCAGATGATTTTTATAATCATGGCACTAGCTCTGATTCTAGTTTCAAAGAACATAGGAAATGTCTCTGTAAAAGATACAAACACATCTGAGTTGTTCTCCTGAATTCTCTGTGTTCCTGAGTCCTTTCACCGAAGCCCAAGCAGCATATCTATCTTCAGGGAGTTTTCCTTCCCTTGAAATCCTGTAAGTAGTTGACTTATCCACTGCTTCTGTGTTCGCTGCCAACTAGGGAATCAGCCGTATTCCATGCTGGCCAGCTCAGAAGCTTGTGGCTGCTCTTCCTGGATGAAAGCTTTCTTCAGATACCATCAATTTAGCACAGATAGAGAAAGAATGGGCATCTCTGCGGAGGAGGCTGAGGTCTTTGTCCCACATAAAGACAAATATCCCAGGTCTTGGACTGTTTTTTTTTGAGAACTCTCTAGTGATCGGATTTCCAACACATTAATTCTTCAGAAAGTGATTAAATTGGGGTGTTGTAGTTATAACACAAAGGGTTCTGAAGCTCTCGAATTGAGTGTCCAGATTATCTGACCAGAAGATGTTTTTGTTCGGGAAATATAGCTTATGCCTACTGCATTACAGAATGTACTCTGGAAATTTACACTTAAGGGAATGTGTACTTGGGTAGAAAAAATACGAGTTTAGAATTTGTGTGGTGCAGTATTCCACATTGTTTTCTACCTGTTAAACTAGCGTTCATATTGGAAGGTTGCCTAGGCCTGTGTAGTTCTGGTAGTCCATGTTTATTTTATTTATCTGCACCTGAACATAAATATTAATGAGATTGTTGCTATTTATTTGGGTCTGAATTGGATCTCCTTATTTCTTGATTTTTTTTGGTAAAGGCTGCTGGGGGTGGGTACTAACAGACCAAAGCTTAGTTTCTAGTTATTCAGATATGTATTATAGAACTTTAGAGCTAGGGAACCAATTAAATAATACAGTTGTTTTAACTGGAGTATTCCCGAGGCAGCTCCCTCATGGAGCTAGGATGCAGCTCCATCATCTTATCAAGACAGTGTTCCAAATAGCCAGTTACAAAGTATGTTATCACCATGGCCTCAGTGTCTCTTCTGCTACCTTGTCATGAAAATCTGCATTCATTTCTCTCTGCGGGTAGATTTTTGTCATTACAGTTTTCTTGATCCTAATTATAAATTAAACAGTATGAAAGGAATGACACTCTGTGTCAGAAGGGGATCATCATTATGCACAGGAGGATCTTGTCAGCGATTCTCCTAGCTCAGACCACAGCCCAGGTTTTGAAGGCCAAGACCTACTTTTCTACTGTGATTGCCATCTTTAGCTCTTTCTAAACAGGCATTGCACACCAAAAACTCTGGAAAATTCTTTTACAACAAATAAACAAAATATTTTAAGTTGTGGAGAACCAAAGCTCCCCAGAGAAGAGCACACCGATTGGCTGTCTAGTGCCAAATGACCATCCCTGAAAACATGTGCAGATAGCATTGTATTGGGCTATGTTTAGGAATATAGATGCATGTATTATGCATGCTGCAACAATTACTGCTAAAAATAGGCCATGGGTTTGAAGGAGAGTAAGGAGTGACATAGGGAAGGGCTTGGGGAAAAGAAAAGGAAGGGAGAAATGTAATTATTTTTGAAAATTATTAAAACATCTTAGTTTTAATTGAGCAGTGAAATTGAAAAGCAATATTTAGATACCTAGAAATAGGACTTGAGAGTGTGTCTTTGAAACTTGGTAGTGGGGCCAAAATAGAGTAGGAGCTCCTGCCTAATCACAGGAGTCACCAGGGATAAAGACAGCAGAGAGGGTGGGACAAACACAGAGTTACAGGAAGACTGGCTTGGATCAAAGCTTATTCCATTACCCGCAGCTCTGTGAGCTGAAACATGGTTTGTAAAGCTAAGTTTCCATGTGTATAGCAGGTTTCTCCTGGCACCAAGGAGAATTGGCACTTTATTACATTAATCCTCTGTGGAATGTTACTTGTTCTCATGGGGCAGTGTCACCCAGGAAAAAAAGAATTTCCAGAGAGACTAAGCAGACACAGAACTAGTGAGTCCTGCTTCCTAGTTCCTTCCAGCTGTTCCCAGAAGTCTACTGAACGGGAACTTGGCCTTCTGTCAAAACTCTGTTCCTAAATGGTGTCCCCATCAGATGACCTGGCTGTGCTCATGTTTACAAAAGCTGAAGAAAATGGTTGTGTTTACTTTGGTTGGTGAATTTAAAATGCCCAAATATTGCTTGCTGTGGAGGGGGATATAGAGGGCCTTTTCTTTCAGGCTGAGATTTTTAGGATGTATTATGAACACATTAAAAGAGTTCCTTTTTTCCTTAAAATAAAGGAGCAGAAGGAGATAGGGGTGCTGTTTTTCAGAACATACTGGGATTTTTTTGTAGTTGTTTGTGCATGAATGCTTTCACCCAAAGAAAGTACAGTCAGCCCGCAGTGAGAGTCCACCTCTCAGTATTAAACCACCATCAGAATGAAAATCTTTGGGGGGAAAAAGTGTGTACTAAATTTTTGCATGCTTTTTCTTGCCGTAACACTGAAGAGATAAAGTATAGCGTGTATTTGCCTGGCATTTGCGTTGGATTCTGTATTATAAATGACCTACAGATGCTTTAAAGAACACGTGAGGACACTGGGAGGTGATATGCAAATCATTTCACACAAAGAGCTCCAACAGCTGCAGCTTTCCTCCTTCTGCAGCTTGCTGAGGGGGAGTCCTGGAACAAGCCCCTGTGGAATCAAGAGGAGAGTTCATGTTGACTCTGAGAAGGAGCCACAGGCTGCATAGCAGACCTGACTTGCCCTCCCAGATTTCAACCGAAGCAAATCCCGTCCCAGTTGAACGTATCTGTTGGTTTATTGGTAAGATTACAACAAGGCCTGAGATTGACATCCTCACCTGAATACTTCTTATTGACTGAATCCATTTAGACTCCCCTCTAATTTAGCAGAGTATTTTTATTAGAGCCAGGCGTACAAACATCAATTATCTAAGCTGCATCTAATTTCCTTCGCCATTTATGTTCCTTCATTGGTTGCCAGTGGATTAGAAGACATGATTAGAATTCAGCAGGAAAATATCAACAAAAATGAGAAACCAACTCTTGTAAAAACAGATGCTTAAGACGGAAGCAACAGTGTTCAGAATTAAATAAGCATGTTTTAAAAAAGGGTCTTTATCTCACCTAACATAAATAAACATGCTTGCTTGAGTTTTATCAGCCTGATGCCCAGTGCAGTGGCACTAAATTAGCATGCCAAATTATAATGGACAGAAATAAAGCAGTGTGTGTGTGTATATATATATATATATAAACTGTGTTTATGTATCCATGTATGTGCATGTGCAGGTATGCTCTCCTAAGCATACACTTGTGGAGGTCAAAAGTCAACGTTGGTTTCTTCTCTCACCCTCCACCTCATCTGTCTGTCTGTCTATGGTGGTCTTTCACTGAACCTAGAGCTTACTGTTTCAGCTAGGCTGGGTGACACTGAGCCCCAGGATCCACTGACTCTGCCCTTCCAGCATCAAACTTACAGGTTCATGTTCATACTGCCCTGCCAAACTCAGATCGCCAGGCTTATGCAGCAAGCACTTTACCCACCAAGCCTTACCTCCCA
The DNA here is from genome assembly GCA_001685075.1 of Bramus lutescens. NCBI lineage: Eukaryota > Metazoa > Chordata > Mammalia > Rodentia > Cricetidae > Bramus > Bramus lutescens. Next base: position 234,854 of record LOEQ01001458.1, read on the forward strand.
CCCCCAGCCTGCTGTAGCATATTTTAAATGAAGTGTAGTAAGAGAACCATTCCTCAGCCTGCTATATCATATTTTGGATGCAGCATAGTAACAGAGCCTCCCCCAGCCTGCTGTATTATCTTTTAAATACAGCAGAGTACTTAATCATTTGTAGCAGCCATTGCAAAATGGCCATGACTCAGAGAACCTTACTTCGTTCACTGCTAGCACTGGTCAGAATGGAAAAAGAGTAAAGAAAGCAGAGGTTCCATTTGTGGACTTGTGAATGGTATAGTTTTTGTCCTTGTTTTGTTTTCTTTCATTTTAAGGATTAGTAGTGGAGTTGGAATGGACATACCTCTGTTTTGGTCTTCTTAGATAGCCTGGGTACCTGTGGTTGTCAGTAATGGCCAGAAAATAATGCAACATGGACACCTTAAAATCTGAAGAGGATTCAATGAAGAGTGGGTGAAGGCAGGAAGAGGGGTGATAGCACCCTTGCAGTGGGTTTGAGAAGAGCTGAATGAAGCAAATCATGTCCGCACCAGGAGTTAGTCAACTTACAGTCCAAACCAGCCCCCACTGCTTTTGTTAAGAAAGTTTATTGGAACACACACACACTTTTTCATTTATGTAGTATCCCTAAATGTTGCTGCAATGACCAAGCTGTGTCATTGAGAAAGAACCTGGCTCCCCGAGCCCAGAAGGGTTACTAATTCATCCTTAATGGAAAGTGACTAACTCCTGATGCACACTGCTGGCTGCACCAAGACTGCCAGCTCTTGCAGATGGCCCAGAATGTGGCATGTTTATGGAAACAGACTCACTGGCATGAGCTATGACAGCTGTGAACAGTGCTTAATTTCTCCCTGAGCCTCAGTTTGACCAAAAATGGAAGTAATGCAGCTTGTCTTGTGAATTTAATATAACTGTACTGTGGATGCTGGAAACGCGTGAGTTCCCCACCTGGTCTCACTGAGGCCTATGTGGGTACCTGAAATGCACAGGCTTCTCAGCGCTCACCTAACAGTGAACCCCAGGAGCCATCATGACTTGATGCTGGGGGCATCCTCTCATTTCTCACACCCCAGCTCCTGGTCCAGGTTCTCTTCACTTTCTCAGAGGGGTCTTCCGGCCCCTTAGCCTTTCCCAGGTGTGCCTCTCTGGTCCTCTTTCCCTGCTCTTGGTCCATCTGCCTTTCCTGTCTGTAGCCCTTGCTTACATGTCAGAGAGGCCTGTCTACTCAAATGTGTTACCCTCTGGTTCTCACGGTGTCTGTGCTTCTTCGCTCCATAACCTAGCTGAGTTTGCGATTTCAGATGCAGATAAAGACCACTTTTGCCTGATTTGAATTATTTTCCCACCAATCCAGGTGGTTATAGGAGTGCCTAGCTCCGAGTGGACCCTCAAGGATGTCTATTAAATAGATAGCCTGTTTTCTTTTGAGCAGTGACACACTGGCATTTACTAAAAGAAACCACTGTTACTACCAAAGAAAAAGAAGTGTTTTTGGTTCAACATAATGTTTACATAATCTAACCTTGTGTTTCTCCACCTCTGAGTCTTAGCTGCTTTAATCTGTGAAATAAAGTAAATATTGTGTACCTCCCATGTTGATAGCTGGATTAGAATAATCAATAAAAAATGATATTAAACCTTACATGTCTCAGGGTCTCATAATTTTGCTAGTATTAAAGAACGCTTGCTAAATTAGGCTGTATCCCCAATGGTTTTCACTACTCTCCATTCCCTTATCTATAAATTGGGGGTGAAAATTATACCTGCCCTGTGTGATACTAACCTGTCAGTCAAGTAACGTAGTGAGCCTGCCATTTCCTAGTAAATAGATGAGTTTGTTTGTGAAACTTCATATAGTCATTCTTCATTATGGGCTTCCCAGAAATGTGCAAGCTAAAGTAAGAATCTCCTTGGTAAAGTTCACAACTCCCTTGCAGCCCCCACCATCGTACGTGCACATGTTTCCTGTTGTTGCCACTCTGCATTAAGGGCGTGCTCTGCTGGAGCAATAGCTTCAGGACTTCTGGAACATTCCAAACACTTGTGTAGTTCATCTGGTAAGAACCCCTAATGTTCATCAACTGCAGCAGAGGGGTTCATTGTTGGGTTTTGTTTTTGTTTATTTTGGTGTTGGGGGGAGCTTAACAAATAGCAATAGCTTCGACTTTTGAAGTTCATTCTTTTTAATTATGGACTGTAATCTGTGGCCAGCATGTGTTTTCAAATCCAAACACACAGGGACATTTGGGGGCTTATGTTTGGGTGGCCCAGCCACCTGCACAGCTGCCAGCTGTTGTCCTGAACTCTGCTGTGGGGGCAACTGCCTGGGACCTGGGGACTTGGGCTCTATCTGGCACCTTCACTGCCTTCTCAGATGATCTTTACTTTGTGCAACAGTAAATAGCAACTCTGAGAATTCTCACCCAAAAGTTGGAAATGCCTCTGTCCATCTAAACATTTCAGAATCTGCTAGGAGCAGCTCTGAATATTTATAGCGAGCTACAGCACAGGTGGGGGAGGTGTGTTCTTGTTGTTGTCATTGTTGCCATCGTTGTTGCTGCTGTTTTAAATTCTTCATGCCAAAAATCAGACAGAAAGTAAGAAGTTAAAGGCTGCTTTTGCTATTATCATAGAACAGCAGCTTGTGGTTGTAAAATGAATGAATATGTGAAGCAACATTGAAAATGTGACATGCTTTATAAATGCTAAATAATAATAATGATGTCACAAGGTTTTCATTTTTAAACTGTCTTAATTTCATTCTCAGTTTGAGCTAGCAGATTACAGTAGTTAATTATAGAAATTGGCCCAGAGTGAAACCTTAAATCAGATTTCCATTAAAGTGCATGACTGCAGAAAATTACTCTATAGTGGGAAAGAAGCTGAGAGTTGCAGAGTCTGCTAGGAGGGGATCTCCTGACCCAGCAGGCACCTTTTCCTGCCAGGCTCCATGGGACCCCCTGTGTCCTGAGCAGACCCATATCCTAAGACAAGTCACCTGTGTATACCTGCTGCTGCTTTTCCTATAGAAATGCTTCCCTTAGAAGCTGCTGTCAAACCTTGCTGCTGTTCAGCTCTGAAAATGGAAGGAGTTGGCCAAAGAAGCCACACTCTTGGCCCTGGCCCTCATTCAGGCCGCATTCTCCTGCATTGCCTCAGGTTACCTCCCAGGTGAGGTTGTTTGTTCATAAGTTGCATTGGGTGCCATCTCTGCCTCTGTCTTGGGGCTGAACACTGGCTAAATGTGTTGCTTTCCTTTCAGAGACAGGCTGTTCTGTGAGGAGAACCTGTATTTAATGTTGGACTCCTGCTGAGCACAGTGAGACACTATTATGTGAGAGGCTCATGGGACTTGACACCCACTGAGACAGTCACAGCTTGTGTTTGACACTCACTCCAGGACATTCACCCACTTAGTGGACTTGTCACAGGGTCACAGACATCATCTCTCTCTCATGTCTTCCACAGCTGCCTGGTTACATGAATTCATTAAGTTCACGTGAACCATATAGAACAATCACATAGTTTCAGATAGATTAAGTACATTGACTCCCCGTAACTCTGTGAGATGCTGACACATGAACTTGCCCTTACAGTGTAGAGGTCACAGGTACCAATGTGCTTTACTGGAATGCCTGATTCTTCCTCATAAATGCTAGTGAGCGCCTCTACAGCTGTCTCACACCCCATAGAGGCATTGTTGCTCATGAGTGCTTTTCTCCTGTTGCTCTGGCAAGTTCCCCTCCATCCCACAGTTATTTGGAAATGACTGCTCTACTAAGCATCAGTGCTAACAGCATTGAATAGTTGTTATTAGAAAGCAGGCTTCTGCTTAGCAGTTAGCCTGCTGTGAGTAGAAATGGGAGGTTTCTTTCTTGGGAGTAGCCCCAGTCCCTAACTGGCTTGAAAATATTGTTTATTTATTTTATTACTAAGCTGCCGCTTTTTATTAAAGTTTAGTCACTGTGCTCCTATTATATTATTGGAAAAGGTTTCCTATTCATAGTCTGGATAGTCTGTCTAATGGTGTCATTGCCTGCCGGAGAAATCATGTATAAATATCATTAACCATGTACGCTGAGAACAACTGTCTTAGTAGTGCACAGGTACCATCGCATCAACCTTCTCCTAGTCTTATATGGACCAGGGACTATTACTCTCACCCTACAGATGAGGAAGCCATATTCGGAAGAAGTTATGTAGCTTTACCAGGTTGTAGCCTCAGCAGCCAGCGTGGATGAACAACCAGTAGATTGTGAGCTGGGCCACTCCAGTGTATTGGCTTTGTTATCTTCAAGTCCAGATGGCCAACCTCACTGTACCAATGGGCAGGGTTCTGGGGATATCAGAACAGAAAGATAAGAATTCATGTAATGACACATTCTAGAGTTAAGTGCTATAGAAATGTAATGTATTCTTTTCTCCTTTGTTGTCTGCAATTTATTTATCATACAGAGCCCATAGGATCTAAACTGGCATGCAACATATAGATACATGCTTTGCAATCGTGTTGCATAGTGTAATTGCCACTGCATTGTTGGAGTTTTGATGCCTCAAGCTTGATGATTAACTATTTTCTGTGGGTGTTATTAATTACTCTATGTGATGAATTATCTTCATTATCTCATTCTTTGTGTTAATTATACAGGATTTTTCTTATACCTATTTATCAAGTTAATACAAGTACAATAATATTCTTTTTACCTGTGTGCCTCTGAATGTGGACTCTGCACAAACAAGTGAACATGATGGGTTTAAATTTACATTTCGTGAAAATTTCTGCTAGCAACTTGACTATATATANTATATCTTTTTTAATCTGTCTGGATTTTGAGAATGTGCCTCCAGCATATTAAAAGGCTGTTAAGAAGCATGGCAAGGTCAGAGTCTTTACCTATTAATGCAGACAACCCATACTAAGTTCCAAGTTTTAAGTTCTTATATTAGGTACAAGAACAAAATTTAAGGACATGTCATAAAGAATAGAAAAATAAGTACAAAATTTTTAAATGATGCCTTCATTTGAAAATAAAATAATAAACCAGTTCCAAGTAACAGTATTTAAGAAACCTAGAGGGCAGCATATCATAAACAGAGAACGGAGCAGAAACTGGACTTATTTTGGGATCTGTATCCGTTCATGAAACTGGGTGGTAATGTGGGTTAATAATGTTATTTGCCTGCCATTACTTATTCCTCACTGCAGCTTCAGTGTTGTGACATTCTTGCATATTTTCAGTACTTCTTGCTCTGTGTAAAAAGTAACAGAAATTAAGAAGCCTTACTTAACTATTTTAACTGTTACTTAACCAGTTGGTTTGAGACTGCTCTGCCTCAATTCCGATGAGACCTTCCTGTTTGGCATTTCAGGTGGAAGCTATCCTCGTCAATATCTTTGGTGGAATTGTCAACTGTGCCATCATTGCCAATGGGATTACCAAAGCCTGCCGGGAGCTAGAACTCAAGGTGCCCCTGGTGGTCCGGCTTGAAGGTGAGTCCCAGGATCCCAGCACTAGAATCCCTTCCGCTGGCCTGTGCCCAGCATGCTCTAGGTCCACAAACTGCCTGAGGTGACAGGAAACCAAGTTTAGTGAGGGACAGCAGACTCAGTATTTCAGGACTTCTCTGGGCCTCCAGCAGGAGTGAAGTTGCAGCTCCCCGGACACTCACAGTGGGCTTAGGTCAGTCCAGATTACCAATTCCACAGCCAAAGCCCTTGTATTACAGAGGCTACTGTCTGATACCTAACGTAGGTGCTGTCTTGTCTCATACATACAGTCTATGGTATAAATCAGTTTATAAAGTAGGCCCAGTAAGAAAGCCACAGTAGCTAGATGTAAAATAGAAAATTGCAACATTATAGTGCAATTAAAATTAAGCGAATTAGGCCTGGTGGTAATGGTGCACACCTTAAATCCCAGCACTCAGGAGGCAGAGGCAGGCAGATCGCTGTGAATTCGAGGTCAGCCAGGAGTACAAAGTGAGTTCCAGGACAGCCAGAACTACACAAAGGAACCATATCTCGGGGGGCGGGAAAGGTGGAGATTAAGTGATTTTAGTTTCTTTCTCTTAAGAGTCAAGGCAAGTAATATTTTCATGATTGAAAAACTGCAAAAACCAACCAACCAAACAAACAAAAAACCCTGATAGTGTGGAAAGGGAAAGCAAAGATCAAGGGAGATTATTTGTATGTGTGTATATCTGTATGTAGAATATGTTTGTAAACGTAGCTTTTACATCTTTAGTAAGGTATTTAGTGGTTGCTTATAGCTCCCTTTCCTACCTGTGTTAATGTGTTCTTCCGTATTAACTTCTGTACGATGCTGTCTTAAGAAGGCAGTCTAGCCTAAGACACTTGCATTTAGACATAGGAGGGGAATGCCTTGGTTGGGGGGTGGTGTTTTGTTTTGTTTGGAGGGGAGCTTTTGTTTGGTTTGAAATAGGATCTCCCTATGTGCTTCAGGCTGGTCTTGAACTAACTGTGTGACCCAGTCTAATCTAGAATTCAGAATCCCCCACCTCCAGCCTCTAGGATTCCAGGTGCACAGCACCATACCTAGCTGAGGTGTTTTCGTGTAGCTGTGAATTTCTTTGTTGATCCTATAGTGAAAGTCTCAGGCAGTGTCCTTATTGAAGTGCTCTGCTGTGAAATAGGAAGGCATCTCAATGAAGTTCTCACACCTGCTATTTCCAGTCGCTCAGTGTGTCTTGTGCTGTGTTGAGTTCATCCATGCACGTGGCATAACCTCCTGCTCTGATTATTTGTTTATTTCTGTTAAGCATATATCCCAAAGATTGACACATTTTGAAATACAATGCCCCAAAATCTACATTTGTTACTGTCAACAACACTCCTCTCAGGACAGCTCTTGAAGTATTGGGAAGCTGTCAAGTTCACAGTGGCAGAGCCATTTTCAAGAGTTTGAAATTTCAGTTTAAAATATAAATCTTATCTTCAACTACAAAATAGTTGTCCTTTAAATGACAAGCTCACTTCACTCATTTGAGAAAATATCTCCAAGTAACCAAGTCTGAATAGCATAGTTTGTTGATTGGTCTCTGGGGAATGTGAGTCACTCAGGCCCATGCTTCTGTGCAGGAGCACATCTCCATAGAGACAGCCACCATAGTTAATCAAGTAGCTTAGCCCAATGGCCAGGTGCAGAAGTGCTTCCTGTAAATGTCCGGTTTGATTGAGTAGGACATCAAAAAGTGCTCAAGGGCCAAGGCTTAATAAAATTAATATTCTTTTTACCATCCATCACTTGAAACCTGGTTTTTATGGTGTGTGGTGCGATATCAGTAACCACTAGTTCATTGTAGCCGTTGCCTTCCTTCCATGCTAATGCATCTGCAGTTTCACCCATCATCACATGACTGTCATGGTAACCGCATCAGCACCAAAGTCTTCCCAGTCTTACTGTCAGTCATTAGTACCACTATATGACAGTCAATTTAGCATAGAGAACCTTCCCGTATTTGAGAAACATTTTAATATGAAAACTCTAGAAAGCCATCCACATTGCCATTGCATTCTGGTTATAATATTCAGCAGCCCCAATGAGTTGAATTCTTCAGTATCACCTTAGGGAAAGCCTAGGTTCCTCAGGCCATGGGCTGGGGTTCTGTAGAGATGAAGTCCGCGTTTGACAGCCCTTTGCATCCCATCCCCTGATGGAGAATCCAGAAGCACTGCAGCCTGCTTCTCTGTCTCCTTTATCTCTCCTCTCTCTCCGCAGCATAGCTTTTTCCTCTCCTGAAATAGCCTACCTGTGACCCAAGTTCAGGACAGCAGGGACTTGATAGAAACAGTGATGGGTGCAGAAACTCTAGGCATCAAAGCTCAGTGTGGACACTAGAACATTCTACAGAATCAACTCACTGTCGAAGTTCAGAGACCGCATAATTGATTTCTGTAAAACTAATAAAAGTCCATGATTGGTGACACTACAATGCAGAAAGCTGGCCAAGGAGTTAATGAGGTCATCAGCATTGGTTATAATTCTGATTAAAATGTTGATGTCAAATTGTTTTTAGATTCGAAGTGACCCTTGCCCCTCATGTAGTAAAAGCCAACTCATGAGCTTGTGTTCATGGGGGGAATAGATCTCTCTAAGCAAATCATATTAGTATCTGACAATTGGAAATAATTAGAAGTATTCCTGCAGTGGACTTAATTTTTCCTAGCTATCCTTGCTGGGCCATAAGTATTATTATGTACATAATTATCATTTGTGTGTTTCCAGAAAATAAATTACTTCCTTTTAGTTTTCTTTAAAAATTGAAAATGGACTGGGGTAATAGCTCAGTCAGTATGCATCCAAACCTGAGTTTGATCCTCTGGACCCATAGTTAAAAAAAAAAAAAAGCTAGGTATTGTAGTACACACTTATAATCACAGCACTGAGGAGGTGAAGGCAGAAGAACCGCGGACCAGCCGACTCAGCCGACTTTCTGAGTTCCAGGCCCATGAGAAACCCTGTCTCAAACAGTAAGGCCAACAACAAGGCCTGTGGAACAACACAGGTTTTCCCCTCTGCCCTTAACCTGTGCGCACACGTACACACACACACACACACCTGCACCTGCACGCATATGAGCATACATGTGCATGCACACATGAATTGAATAGAGCCCTTCTCTTATTTTCACACTGTGCTTAGTATTCCAGAAGTAGTCAATGATCCACGGTACCTGGGAGGTAGACACGTAGACATATGCACAACAACACACCCAAGATTATCTCCCTAAACAGTCTGGTGTTTGTTTACAAGTCTGATTGAGATAAGAGAGAAAAGCTTTGACATTTCTGAGCTTGCTAGACAATCATATTTGCATCTTTTAAGCATTCTTCTAAAGTCTGCCTGTGTTTTTTAATCAGTTAATTAGTTCCTAAGAAATGCCATGCACAGGTCATAGAGCTTTAGCCACCAAAGAGGATGCATAGAAATATGGAAGGTTAGCATGAGAAATGAAACAGAAAAGTGATAGAACAAAGCAATGCACTCAACATTGCTGAGGTTTTGCCCTCATAGAACCTGTTCCCGCCTTTTTAGCAGTTTCTTGGGTGCCCCAGACAGCCTGGATCACTGAAAATTTTGAAACACTAATGCTATCATAATGTCTGTGTCAGGACGAGCTTGGAGCAAACATTGTCTCCCCAGACTGATGGAGGCCGAGGTAATGTTTCCACTGTACCATTACTATACTCTGGTTTCTCCTGTCATAAGCACCTTTTACTGAGAGGGAAGAGGCAGGTGAATTTGGAATTTCTGAAGTTCTAGCAAGCTTTCTCTATTTTTACTATATAAATTGGCATCTTGCATGATCAGTGTTCTTGGAAAGATGTAAGCTCTCACACCAACACAGCAGAACCTACAGCGTGTGCAATATCTCAGACAAACAGCCCAATACCACAAGACCCTTCCCAAACTGATGGTTACTACACGCTATAAACATGTACATAGAACTTCTGCTCTCACTGTGACCTGAGCTCTGACCATTGATAACAAAATGCAGAATTTGGAGTAGGTACAAGCCAGAAAGGCCCCTCTACTGGCTGGTTTTGTGTATCAACTTGACACAAGCTAGAGTCATCAAAGAGGAAGGAGCCTCAGTTAAGGAAATGCCTCTTTGAGATCCAAGTATAAGGTATTTTCTCAATTAGTAATCAGTCAGGGAGGAAGGAGCCCAGACCATGGTGAGTGGTGCCATCTCTGGGCTGGTGGTTCTGGGTTCTATAAAAAATCAGGCTGAGCAAGCCAGTAAGCAACTCCCTTCATGGCCTCTGCATCAGCTCTTGTCTGATCCTGCCCTGCTTAAGTTCATATCCTGATTTCCTTCAGTGATGAACAGCAATAAGGAAATGTAGACTGAATAAACCCTGTCATCCCTAACTTATTTTATCATCTACAAAAGAAACCCCTAACTAAGACAGATCCATAATAATCTAAAGTGAACAAGACCAGGGCTATGTCAACTAAGGAAACACAGATTCCTGTAAAGCCTCTCTCTCTGTCTCTCTGTCTCTCTGTCTCTCTCTCTCTCTCCCTTCCTCCCTCCCTCTCAGAATGTAATATTTTTTCACTTTTATATTTTATTTTTAAAAAAAGAAAAGAAAATATCTTTTTTCATTTTACATACCAATCCCAGTTCCCATTCCCTCCCTCCCCCCACTTCCCCATTCCCTCCACTTTTCCTCCCACCCCACCCACTCATCAGAGAGGGAAAGGCACATTGCTTTGAAGAAGGACCAAGGCCCTCTGTACTATGTCTGGACTACTCAAGGTATCCCTCCAAAGAGAATGGGTTCCAAAAAGCCAGTACAAGCCTGGTGCTACTGCCAGTGGCCCAGCAGTCTGCCCCAGCCATAAAACTGTCACCCACATTCAGAGGGTCTAGTTTGGTCCTGTGCTGGTTCCTTCCCTATTCAGCTGGAGTTAATAAGCTCCCATTAGCTCAGGTAAGCTGTTTCAGGGGGTTCCCCATCACGGTCTTGACCTCTTTGCTCATATTCTCTTTTCAACTGTACTTTGGGGGCTCAGCCCAGCACTCTGCTATGGGTCTCTGTCTCTGTTTTCATCAGTTATAGCCTGCATTTTCTGTTCATGTCTGGGACAAACAGGACCGAGCCCTCAATGGGACAGTACTGGCTGAGCAGGGTGAAAGATGCATGGTAGAGGCAGGGTCCTCTGCTCTGTCTGATCATGTCTCTGGCCTCTGCCCTTTACCATGCTTCAGTGACCTCTTGAGTGCTTATTCTCATTTTGTGCTTGATACCAAGTTATATTTTCATTTTCTCTTCCTTGAGCCCTGTCCCCTTGTGCTGTGTCTAGCAAGGGTCATCCCCAAGCCCACCTGAGTGTATCTCCCATCTCTCCTGCTGCCTCCTTTGGTTCCTAAAGGCATCCCTGTTCACATCAGTGGCGCCTCCTCCTCTCGGTGTTTGGGTCTCATTCTTCCCAAGCTATTCTCCAGGTTCCTATTTTCTCTGCACTCTCCATCTCGCTTTGCTTTCCACATCACTGGAGTCTCCATCCCTCCTTCGTCTCTCCCCTCCTTGAGCATCCTTGTGGACATGTCCTGCCTGGGCCTGGCCTCACTGCAGTGATATGTATCCCTCACCTCTCCTCCCTCTCATCACTAGCGCCCTGCCTTTTCCCCCAGTGACCCTCCTTATTGTTCACTTCATCTTCCTCAGCTTAAACCACACATGGCACCGGAGGGAATCATGCCTGCAGCTGCTTCACCATGTCTGGATAGATAAACACATAGTAATGTTTAAACTGCACTGCTCCTGATCTGTAGACCAGCTTCACAGGTGCTAGCCTGAAGCATTCCTCGAAATAGGGAGAACTTCTGTGGATCGAAACTTTTAATCTGCATTAATCTACTCCCTTAGGCAGTTCAAGTTTCACTCATTTCACCTCTAGATAGATAATGTGCATACCTACCTACCATCTCTGCCACTTGGGTATCTGCAGCTTTGTCATAACTGTAAGCTAAGTCTTCTCTAAAGAAGATAACCCTGCATCTCTAGGTGGGGTTGATGGATGGAGGTTGACATGACAGACAGCTAATCTCTCTGACTGCTACCATCACAAGAGGTTTTATGGTAAGGTCTAATAACATCGAGGCCAGAAGCTTTCTGAACAGGGTATTTGTGCTCTATCTTTAATGTTCTTTCTTGGTACCTCTGCCCTAGTGGCCACTTGACAAGGCCAGACTGGTGTCTTTGCCTTCCAAAGAAGCCAGATCCCACAGGTGCCAGTCTGCATTTAAGTATGCACCTTGCACTTCATTGTGAATCTTCTTCACTGTGAACTCCAGATTTAGTCAGATTTTCAGGCTTAGACTCAGGTACTGCTTGACTTCAACAGGCATGCCTCTTCTAAAGCAGAAGTCTGCGGAGCAGTAGGTGACCTGGGCTTGCCCTGGGGGCTCCAGTCAAATGACCTCCACCATCTCTTTCTCAAGGCAGAGACACTGGTGGGTGAGGAAGAAACAGGGGTGATATGCTAACAATACTGTCCCTCAATGCACATCTCAGACCATTCTGCCCTTAGAGAGCTGGCTCTGGTCAGAACTTGTCTGTTTAGGTACTGGACAATCTTTTCAAGAACAAGCACTTGGCCCCATTTGTCTGAGCTGTAGCTCCTGGTGGAACAGTTGTAATGAAGAGTGGTTAGAGCGTGGTAGGCACCAGGACTGCTGTATCTAACACAGACTCACTGTCTGCCTTCTGGGTATTATCTGTGTGACCGGCCAATTCTTGTCTCGTGCCTCAGTTCCTTCATGTAACACTGTAAGTTAGACTGATCAGCACCTTGTCATTAGGGAGGAGACCTGCAGGGAGATTCTGTCCTTTATTTTATATGTAACAGGTTTACCTGAAATAAGACTGTTCTGGAATCTATTCTCGGGTTCTCCAGATAGACCCCATGACAGTGTTTTAGAGCAGGGAAGGCAGATAACTTCCATCCCATACCACCTTCTTCTTATTGGCCATGGCTGCTGGGAGTGTTGTACCAATAATATCCTGATACTTCATAGCTCAGAAGAAGTTTCCACAGCCATGATTGTGCATTACAAATATCAAAAGGAATGGTGGGGAGTTTTGAGTCAGGCATTTGCCATTGGCATGTCAAATATACAGGGTATTTTCTCCCCTAGAAATACAGCAGAAAGTAAAGTGGGGCTGAACACAGGGAAAGAACCAAATGAGGCCACTGCTTGCTTCACATAGTCCATCAGACATGTGGATAGGCATCGGATTGTAAGCTTCCTTGTGAGGAGCCAGCCCTTGGCCGTTGTACGGTATATCGGGAGGACGTCAAGGAGGGGTCTTGGTGGTAGTGTTGTAGCAGCTCTGGACAGTACAGGGAGAGATGGCCATGCCTGGGTCCTAATAAGTCTTTATTATGAAAACAGACATCAGAACAGGCCTGGCTTGTGAGCCATAGTTTGCAGATCCCTGAAGTGGAAAAGAGCCCAGCAGCAGGGCCTAGAGTTGTGGAAACTCCTCATGCTCTCCTGGCTCATCATGGAAATGTCTCATGAGAGTCAGGTTAGAATTTGGCAAGCAACATAAAGCTCTTCAAATACAGTTTTGTTTTTTTTTTTTCTCAAGGAAAATATTAACAGTGGAGTCCACACTTGGTCATGTCCCTCTCTTCCTTACAGAGGCACTTCTCAGGCAGTGTGTGTGTATGTTTTGGGCTGCTGCAACAGAGTCCCTAGGCCTGGGTACTTAGTCAAGAAAAGAGGTTATGTAGCTCGACTTCTGAAGAGCTGGCGTCTCTCACCTCTGAGAGCCTGGATGCTAACACTTGGCCGAGTTGAGTTTGGAAGAGACCATCTGGCAAGCTAAGGGGCGAGAGAGCAGGCATGCCTGTGCACAGCTGTGACAGCACACTTGGGAACCCAAGGCAGGATTAGGAATGCAGGGTCAACGTTGGCTACATAGAGTTTGAAACCAGCCTGGACTACATGAGAAAAAAAGACAAGAGCCCAAAGCAAAGGCAGCCTCATTCTTTCTGTGGCAATCTATTTTAGGATAAACTAACCCAGTCCCATGAAACCTGAATTAGTCTTTAAGGGTAAGTCCTCATGACATAATTAATTACCTCCCACTAGAACCCACTTCTTAAACTTTCTACCAACTCAATGCTACCATGCTGAAGAACAAACATACAATGCACAAGTCTTTGAGGGGGCCATGCTTGCTCTAACCAAACCATAGCAAGGAACAAGGACTTCAGGCATCTAGACTGATGCCTGGCATGGTCAGAGTTACCTTACATTATCCATAAGTTAGGGATCACAAGGATTGAAAACTAGAGGAAGATGCTAGGAAGGTATGAAAGGAAAGGCCTTGCAGATTGTGATGTCTCTTCAGAAGATCAGTCCTGCAGCATTCATAAGACTTAAGCAAGCTCACAACAGGCAAACCCCAGTGTAGACAGGGCAGAGAAGCATGAAGCCCACCCCTAGCTGAGAACCTATTGGCAACTGATAGCTGCTGGGAGAAGGAGAGTAAGATTTTTTTGCAGAGGGTGGCACCCGGAAAATCAGTACCTTCTAAATGGAAGTCCACATATCCACAAATATGTAGGCAGCACACATTGTACTGGGGCAGAAAAAAAAATGTAGACGGAAGGGGGAGGGTGTGAGAGGAGTTGGGAGGCGGGGTGAGGGGGTGAGTGTGATCCAAACACACTGTATGAATTCTCAGAGAGTGAATAAAACTTTTAAAAACAGCCAAGCCCTGTCCTAGTCCTGAGATGATATGAGTGGTACAGTGCTGCAGCCTGTTGTTGCTTGCCAGAGGGTTCTTTGCATTCTAATTTAATATTGCAGTTGAACATGGCTTGCATTAATATTTATGCTACTTTTTGAGAGATAACATAATTGAAAGCAAAATCATATGCACCTAGGATTAGCTCTCAGCCAACACACATTAGACTTGATCCTGAGCCTCGCTTTTGTGATCGGAAGAATGCACCTTGGTCGGAGACTTTCTGCTGCTAAAGCTGCTCATTCCCACAGCAGTCCTGTAAACAGACGTCCTGTCCACACGCTGTGTGTGTTCTTACCATGGCTGTGATAGAGCTCCATAGGCCATCTTGTATCAGCCTTACTTTTCATTAAATGTAGGAGTTTCAGGATGCTTTGATAAGATCCTCACCCAAGAATAAAGAATCTCAACCCTCAACTGGTAAGTGACTTTCTCAAGTCATTCAGCTACTTGGGGTTAAAGCCAAGTGTGAAATCTCAACTTTCTCATCTGTAATATGGGCATTAAAATCTGACAGTATTGATTGACCTGATGAGCTGGCTTAGCATGAGGATCCAAGTCTGGACCCTGAGCACCCAATCAGAAGCCCACTATAGCAGTCCATGCCTGTGATCTAACACTGGGATGGAGACTGGGAGGTATGATCCCGGTAGCTTGCTGCCCAGCCATTCAAAGAAAATGGTGAGCTGCAGGCCTGCAAGAGACCCTGTCTCAGAAAATATGATATGGAGAGTAATATACCCTCTGCAGGTACACCACAGGCACATGCATGGGCACATACATACCCACGAACTGACATATATACACCTTTCCCACACACAAACAGGTAATAGCATCATAATGTCATTGTAAGGCACAGATGAGTTCTCCAATAATCTAAATGGCCCTGCACTGAGTAAATGTAAATTATACTTTTACCATCTGAGCTCTTGTTATTAACACTAGGAAGACCCTCTGCAGCTGCCAGGCAGAGTGTTCAGCCTTAGACGTGGGTCATCTCAAAGAGGTATCCTGGACATTAGTTCTCTGTCAGATGGATAGCTGGCAAACATTCTCTCCCACTCTGTTAATTGTTTTCTTAGCTGTACAGTTTTTAGTTTTATGAAAGCCCACTTGCCAGTTGTGGGCCTTAATTCCTAGTCAAATGGAGTCTCACTCAGAAAGTTCTTTCTTATATCTGTATCATTTTAGGTACTGCCCATGGTTTTTTTTTTTTCAACCAGTTTCAGTATTTCCATGAAAATATTGAGGTCTTTGATCCACTTGGAGTTAGGTACAGGCCTAGTTTCTTTCCTTTGTATGTATACATGGTTCTGAGCACCATTTGTTGGTGATGTTGTCTTTTCTGCACTGTGTTTTCAGTGTCTGTGCCAAATATCAGATGATTTTAGTTGTGTGCTCATATTTGGGTCTTCTGTTTTGTTTTATTGGTCAACATGTCTGTTCTTGTGCTTGTACCTTATGGCTGCTTTTATTGCTATAACTTTATAATATACCTTGAAATTTGGAATGACAATCCCTCCAGCCTTGTTTTGTTTTGCTTTGCTAAAGATACTTTTGGCCATTGAAGGCCTTTTGTGGTACCATGTAAATTTTAAGGTGTTTTTATGATGCTTTGAATGTGAATGGCCCCCACAGGCTTCTATCTTTGAATGTTTGGTCACAAGTTGATGGAACTGTTTGGTACGGATTGGGAGGTGGGACCTTGTTGGAGGAGGTGTGTCACTGGGGGTGGACTTTGAGACTTCAAACACCCATGCCATTCAGTTAGTTCTCTCTTTGCCTTGGATCAGAATGTATGCTTTCAGCTACTGCCCCAGTGCCATGACTGCCTTCTTGCTGCTGTGCTCCCTGCTCCAATGGACATGGAATCACCCTCTGAATTGAAAGGAAGCCCCCATTAAATGCTTTCTTTCATCAGTTTTCCTTGATCATAGTGCTTCTTCACAGTAAAAATAAAGTGGTGAAGATTTTTTTTCCTTCTATTTCTGTGAAGAATGTTGTGGGGATTTTGATTAGAATTGCATTGACTCTAAATTGCTTTTGGTAGAATGATCATTTTCCCAATATTAATTCTACTGATCCTTGAATGTGGGAGATCTTTCCATTTTCTAGCAGTGTCCTTCAGAGATTTAAAGTTCATTATAGAGCCTTTGCCTCTCCTGGGATTTATTCTTAGATGTTGATGTTCTTTGGAGCTATTGTGGTTGGGAATTTGTCCACAATCATTTTCTATATGTTAATGACTTGAGAGGAGGAACAGGGCATGGAACAATGGACTCTCAAGGTGGAGGGGGACAGCACAGGGACACTGGACTGTCAGGGGTTTGCTACTGTATAGAATGTGTCCTGTTTCCATCCCAAGGAAAGCAAAGAGGCCATCTGTCTGTGTCACCGCCCTAGCTCTGCCATTGTTGGACACAACAGTCAGCAGCCTGCAAGCATATCAGTTTGGCCGTGCGCCATCAAAATTCTATTTATGGGCATTGAAATTTGAATATCATGTAATTTTCATGTATCACAAAATATTATTCTGATTTCTCACCCAGTTCTTTATAAATATGAAAACTCTTCTTAACTTACAAGTGCTATACAAAGAGGTTATAGGCTGCACTGAGCTCTAAAGCCATAGTGTACCACCCTGATTTATAGCAGGAGGCTGAATCAGGCCTGTGGTAGCCCGCTGATTGAGTGACCAAGTGAATTCCCTCACTCACTTTTCTCTAGTGAGATCAAGTGAAGGGTGAACTTAAAGAATGCTACCATTCTTGTTCGCGTGGTGCTCCACAATGCATGGCTGTTACATGGCTTTGATGTCAAACAAATCTGAGCTCGAGTCTTCCATCTTCCAACTTGCTGGGGTTATTGAATCAGTTGCTAAATATCCTGGTACCATGGTTACATCATCTGTAAAATGGGGCAAAAAATGCTGTTGATTTTAGGTTTGCTTTGAGAATTGGGTTTTATGATACTTTGGAACCCTTAGTCACATATAGGCAGCAAGCGTGTACTGTTTTTGATAGTACCATCATATTCTCTTTAAAAATCTGGTAACATGTAGTCAATGTATATATTTAGTAATTTCATTGTATTCTTCTAAAAATATTGTTGTGCTGGGGAGTTGGCTCAGTTAGTAAAGTGGCTGCTGCACAGACATGAGGACCTGAGTTCAGATCTTTGGAGCCCATGTTAAGGGTGGGTGCACAGCTCACACCTGTAACACCTGTGCTGTGGTGGTGGTGGTGGTGGCCGTGAAGAGGAGATGAGTAGGTAGGTGTTGGCTTCTGGTCAGCCAGTCTGAAGTCTAGGTTCATCGGGAGACCCTGTATGAAAGCATAAGGTAGAGAATGATTGAGGAAGACACCCAATGTTGACCTCTGACCTTCACAGGCACATGTGTACACACACATGTATATACACACATGCATATATATGTGAATTCTTAGTAAATAATTAAAAAGATTTCTGTACTAGAGTGTGATTTTCTTCATGCTTCTGGGGTGAAAGGTGGGCCTGAGTTGGGGGAGGGGGATGCTGTGCCTGTCACCCAAATCTTATCAGCTCTGGTGTTACCTTCACTCCTGTGAAGGAAGCACAGGGCATGTTTTGATAAATTACCCCTGCGTCTCAGTTTACAGCTCTCTTCCTCCACCCAGTGGCAGGAAGCCGCTATNNNCTATAAAAGTGGTGGAGACATTTTTACATTCACTATGATAATTTTTCTCATGTCCTCTAGCAACAGAGAAAGATTCTGTTTTGAGCCAGTGATTCCTTTGGTTTCATCCATGTTGTCATTTTCAAGGCCTGGAAGTGGGTAGAGAGCCACATGGCCGAGCGACTGGCAAGCCAGA
Organism: Bramus lutescens; assembly: GCA_001685075.1. NCBI lineage: Eukaryota > Metazoa > Chordata > Mammalia > Rodentia > Cricetidae > Bramus > Bramus lutescens. Next base: position 252,998 of record LOEQ01001458.1, read on the forward strand.
ATTGAGACTGAGCCGTGCAGGTGGACCAGTTCTGTGTTGAAGTGGCCATTAAGCGTGTTGTCCTGCAGCCTCACTGAAAAGCACGGCAGCATCTAATAAATATTAGAGCATGTCAGCAGCACCATTTAAATGTGGAAAAGCGATCAATTTCCATTGTAATTTGTGCACAGGCATAAAAACTCTCTTTGGAACGCTTAATTCCATGTCAGAGTTTAAAGTAGCTGTAATGGTTTCTATTTAGAAATAAAGTCAGAAAAGGGGCTGAGGGATTGATGTCTCAAACACCCCAAAGGATCTCGAAGCTCGCAGGCATTTGCCCAGGGTGTACTCACTTCCCGTGACCTGGTTTTTACCGGCTACCTTTTTCTTTGCAACTTTTCTTTCCCTGCCAGCTGCTTCCTCGACCAGAAGGGGAAGCCGGTGGTGCTAACTGCTGGTCGGGCTCGGCTGTGGGCAAGGCCCAGCCATCCAGGGGAAAGCCAGAATACTTCAAAGAGATGGAGCAAAGAGAACGGACATGGCAGGTGCAGAGGCCACATGGCAAGCTCCCTGCTTCGTCACCATATGGATGCCTTTTTGTCATGCCTTTCTCTTGTCACGTGTATCATTCTCTGGTTTGTTCCTCAGGACTCTCTCTTCCCTTGTGTCTCTGGTTGTCCTCCCCATGAGCTCCTCCTGATTTCTGTCTGGTCATGGCACCTCTCTTTTTATCCATTTCTCATCACAGACTGATTTATTTCTTGGCTGTTTGAATGTTACAGCCCATTCTCACCCTGCTTCTTCCAAACATGCTGGGTTTGCTTATTAATTAAGGCTGTAATTAAAGTGTAACAGCGAGTATAATTAAAATTCACCTTAGTAGATCCTGGAATTATGAAGCAGTCAGGTGCTTTGGTGTGGCACTGAAGGAGCTGCCAGGAGGAAAGAGTAGGGAGCCACTCCCTTCACCGCTTCTCCTGACCAGCGTAACCTGCAGGTGAGGCCTTGGTTCCTCTGAGCAACGGAGCTGCATGGTGAGAGCACTGGTAGCAGGTCGGAGCCTGCCCTGGAGAGTCACCCGGGGCAGACAGAGTGGTCACCAGGACACAAAGTCAAGACCACAGCCCCTCGAGAACCCTCTTAGTTGCAATGATCAGAAAAGGGCCTGCCCACATCTCTCCTCAGGCATCGCCATGTGTGACTGTGTCTGTCCTTAGTCCGTCAGTTCAGGTGTAGCATGTGACTGATACTGCAAGATACCTGAGAAGAAGCTGGCACTGAAGTGGATGTGCCCTGCACTGGCTGTGGGAAATGCCACTGGGCCTCCCCTTGGCACTCATCCTGTTGTAGTGCAGGGATCATGGAGGACTCTAGCAGCCCTTTGACAGGCCTGCTGTGTAGTTGGGATGTTGAAGCTGGAGGCAAGGAAGGTGGTCCAGGAGACTGTGAGAGACAGCGTCTATGAGTGGGTAGGTATCCAGGGCAAAGGACAGCAGGGCCCTGGGGGCCTGTCTCGACACTTGTGAATTTTAACATTCATCCTTTCCACTCCCCTTGAGAATACTGCCACTAAGCCAGATGCTGCAGATGATATTAATTAAGGACCTGAACTATTTATGTTGTTGGTCATTAGAAAAAGCAGCTTCTTATGTGAGTTAAAAAAAAAAGTCAGCATTTATTTCATCATTAGACATGAAGGAGAACACAGGTAATAGTGAGTATTCTGTGTGAATAGTTCTCAGTGGATGAAACCATGAGAAAAATGAGCTAACCCCCAAAAAATCACAGGACGGGGTGCAGAAGAAACCAGGAACAGTATGTTCCTCAGCTGTGTGGAGGTCTGGGGAGCTGGTGTTTTGACCAGAGAATGCTCAAAAGGAAAAGCTGTTATACTTTTTCTTAGACTTTTTGTCTCTGGCAGACTGGGGATAGGGACACCTGGGGAGGGCATCCCAGTCCCTTTCTCTTTGGAAGGAGACAGAAATTTACGCATCTAATTTCTGGTCTGCAAATGTAATTTTAGGTCAGGACTTGCTTTGGCTTCATTGCTCCACATGCACCTACACATAACTAGATATCTGAACGCCTTAGTCTCTTCTTACCTAACACATGCCGTGGTCTAAACCCTGTCTTGCTTCTCAACCTCTGGAACCCAGATTCAGACCTTACCAAATGAATCAGAATGCACACTGGGGTTGCGTTAATGATGTTACAAAGCTTTGCATCCATCTGTGTGTAGCAGACTATTCTGAAATTTGAAAGTGTAGCAAAGGGGCTGTGAATATCTTATATACCAAGGGCAGAAGTCTGTGTGTGACTTAGCTGGTCCTCATACTCTATCTTTGCCAGGTTGTGATAAAGGTGTGCCGAGGAGAACTGCAGACAACTCACAGCTTGCTAAAGAGGTAGTTCACTTTAAAGCTGCCTCCTATGCTTGGCAATAGGATGTTGTTCCCTGGAATATGCCTCATACCCCATAGCTGTAGGCTAGAGGCTTGTGTGCTTGGAAAGTGGACTTTGTCCACAGGGTGGCTTGAAACATGTCTGTTTGCCAGAGTGAAGAGAGAAGTGTTAAAGCGGGCAAGACAGAAAGCACGGGCATTTGTGCCTCACCTCAGAAGTGAAATCCCACTTAGAGTCTTACAGAAAGGGGAGCTTACACAAGCATGCAGTCGCCAGGAGGCAGAGTCAGTCACTTGCTGTTTCCTGTGTTGTTTTAAAAGCTACCTTGTAAACAAGAAATTTCTTTCTCATTCACATCAGGTCTTGGTGGACAAATGAGTCAGGTGCTGGGCTCCCATCATGATCAAGTGTCTAGGCTGAAGAAGTCATTGCCATCCTTAAACAGTGCCTCCCAGAGTTACCCTTACTGTTAACATCGCTGAGAGTAAAACAGAGAAAGCATGGAAGTCACACAGAACTAGTTACAAGCATGTGTTTGAATCCACTCACGATCTGTGGGGTAGGCCTATCGTATGATCCCACTTAGCAGATAGAGTACTTGGGAAACACAGTCGCAGCCCAGGCAGCTCCTTCCCAGTCCTACACTGTAGAAGGGAAGCAGGAATCTTTGTGGAAAGCTCACCATGTATGCCACAGAGATGCTGCATTCACAAAATGCTTCTCCTCATTATGTTGCCATCTTCATATTACAAAGACGTGTGTGGACCATGCACAATTATGTTATTACATAGAGCAAGGCTGCTCTCTGCCACTTACCCCCCCACACACAAACTCACTTGCTTTGTCTATAAAAGCAGGACAGTGGGACTTCCTACTCAATACTCTTGTTGAAAATCATATGCTGCATCTTAGTTGCTTGGCATTATACCTGTTATGCATAAGTACATAGCAAATATTAGCTGCTAGGAAGAGAATTATGTGTGGAGATAGAGATGCTGAAGCTCCGCCCCTCCCAGAGGGACTCCTGACAATGATTGGCTGTGAGAACAGGTGATACTTTCTTGGGTGCCCATGATCCAGTAATGCTGTCTCGCCCACACTCATACAGACAGCCTTATTGAAACTCAGTAGGTCACACACAAAAACCTTGAAAGTAGGAAGGGAGTTGTTGAGAAGATGGAAGGGATATGAGAGAGAGTAATGGGGTAAAAATAACTAAGGTTCATTATATAGTATATGAAACTGCCAATGAATAAAGATTTAAAGAAGTCGCAGGGCTGGAGAGATGGTTCATTGTTAAGAGCACTTGGGTTTGGTTCCCAGAATTCATAAGGTGGCTCAAAACCATCTGCAATTCCAGTTCCAGGAGATCCGATGCCTTCTTCTGGCCTTGGTCCGCACTAGGCATGCGCATGAGGAACAGGCATGCATGCAGGCAAAGCACTCATAAAATAAAACATATTTTAAATAATTGAAACTCAAGGAAGTTAAGAGATTAACTAAACACCATACTCTAAATGCATGGCAGAGGTGAGGGCTTTAGTCCTTTCCCCTGGTCATTGCCCATCAAGGGGCCCTTGACAAGAGGTACGGGGCCCAGTGTTCACTACCCACTCTCCTGGCTGTTGTCGCTGTGTGAGACATGCTGACCAAATGCCTGCTCTTACCTGTGCCCACACAGAAAGGCATGGTCTACATGGTCTGTATTTCAGAGCCTTTGATACAGGGGAAGGCCACCTGGCAGCTGGACAAGAATGAAGAAGCAGTTTCGTGAGATGCTTAAGTCACTCTCAGATCCATTCTCCCAGACTCAGAGAAGAGACAGATCCAGTCCAGGTTTCCTTCCTTCATACTTACTAAGCAAAGCACTGGGAAACTTCTTGTGTGCACATGATCTTAAAGAATGTTTATTTCTAATTTTTGGAGTGCCAGAAAAAATACAGGCAGCGTCATCTAATGCAAGTGAAAAGCAGAGAGGGGAAGTGACAGGTGTCATCTGGGTATATCTGAAAAGCCAGAGCTTGACAGTAAAAAGCCACATGCATTATAATTAAATTGTTGGCATCAAGGGAAACCAGGTATCCTGGGATTTCAGTTGTCCAATGTGACCAGGTATGACCAGGTATCCTGGGATTTCAGTTGTCCAATGTGACCAGGTGTGCTACTTGCAGTTAAACTTAGCAATTTTTATTTTTCCCCCTTCTAGGAACTAATGTCCAGGAGGCTCAGAACATCCTCAAAAACAGTGGACTTCCCATTACATCAGCCGTGGACCTGGAAGATGCAGCCAAGAAAGCTGTTGCCAGTGTGGCAAAGAAGTAATGGCTTCCCCTGAGTTCCTGTGAAGAAGAGCACTTCCCTCATCACTGTGAAAGCAATTGCTGTCACTGGGAAGGGGTCACACACAAGAATCATTATCTGAAAACTCTTAAGTCTGAATTTTCTCAAATGTGCTATCCAGAGTGCCTAAAGCTGATTTTACCCTGTAGTCGTTGTAAAACAAATCACATCGCAGTTTCACACCTTCTCTTGCCATCAGTAGCAGGGTCTACCAGCTCTGCCACCATCAGTGTGGCTGAATAATGTGCAGAGGTACAGTATTTGAAGCCTGGTCTAGGTCCATCCACAAGAACTTTGTGAACCTTTAATCTTCTATAATAGAAAATTGCAGGACTCAGAAGTTCAGACAGGATTCTATTTAACATAGGGACTTCCAGAAGGATGCAGCTAGGACATCTGAGCATCTGTGAACAGCAGTTTCCACAGGCTCATAATTCTAACACACCTAGAAAGCCCAGGAACGTCCTAAAGTGTGGTATACATTAGGAGCCCCACATTGATACTTGTACATTGCACACATTTTCCCCTGTGCCTTAATGTTGAATATCCTGCCTCTGTCACACCAAACTGCAACCAGAAGCCTTAGTTACAAGTTTAAAGGAAAGGTTCTGTTTCATGTTGGAGTTGGTAGATGCTGATTTTTATGAAACTGTGTAATTAAGCCATTTCATTAAGAGACAATACTGAAGATCAAGCTGTGTTGGGGGTGAGGTTTTTCCCTCTCGAACCCTCCATTTCACACTTACCAGGTTGTCATAGATGGGGAAATGCCATTGGAGAGAATGTGGCCTTTCTAATGATGTCCTTTTTTTGTGACAGGAATTTTCCTAATTTGATTTTTTGTTTAATTTTGATAAGTTTGTACTGATATACATTTTAAATAAAATGGTTTTTAAGTTCTATGTTAGCTGTGCATTTCTTGATTCTGTTAGTTGGTCATGGCCTCGCCATTCCTTCCTTGGGAAGGCACTAGCCTTTGTGCCTGAGTCCCGACTCCAGCTAGGAGACCACAGTTCAACCGGATTGTTCCAACTCCTCTCTGCCTTGTCACGTGGCCATTTCTGTGGCAGATGGCTCAGTGAAGGGCTAAAATTTACACATTAGACACAAGCCCAGAAAATATGTCTCAGATGTGGGACAAGGTGACATGATCCAGTGAAAACACTGTGATGTACTCCAGGGGCCACCTTTAATACTTTCCCATCCATACTCCAGGCAATAACTAGCCACACTATTTTGTCTGTTCATTTTATATGTTGCTCACACATCTCACAAATGGGTAAACCATCGACTAGATGGAGCCGTCTGTCTTTTCTCGATCACTGCACCAAGGGAAAAGTATTAAGAAGTCTTTCTAAGTCTCTTGGTTTCTGATAGCTTAATAACTAGTTTACATGGTGAAAAAAGAAGTAAACATGAATTTTGCCAATTAACTAACAATCAGTAGTAAGAGTTTTGCTCTTTGGAAAAGGCCTGTGTCTGTCTTATATATTAACATTTCTAATCAGTTTGGAGATGAGAAGGAATTAATTAAACCATATATATGGTTATTTTATAGAAGGGTTAATAATAGACAAATAGTTTTTCTCTTCAAATGAGCAGTTAAGCTTTTTCCCCCACTTGGAAGTGCTAATTTTGTGTATTTGAGTTGCTCAGATCCCTGCTGCTACACCAGTATCCATAATGCCATGTGTCTGTGGTTGATGCTGTACATGCCTGTATCCTGTAAGTATGTATGGAGCAGACTCTGCAGGACTCATGGAGAACCTGCTACAGCTGTGCTGTTGGCTCCTAAGTCCTGTGTGCCCTCTTGTAGTGTGTCCTATGTTTTCAATCGCCTAGCAGCCTGTATTGTATAGAAATGTCAAAATAGTTACCTTTCAATTCTGTCAATTGTGTGTGTGTGTACAGTGTATGAACATGTGTGTGTGTATGCATGCACACACGCAGAGGCCAGATGAGGATGCTATATATCCAACTGTCACTCTCTGCCTTAATTCACTTGAGGCAGAGTCTCCCACTAAGCCTGGAGCTAGGCTGACAACCAGCAAGTACAAGTGATCCTGCTGTCTCTTACATAGTGAGGTTACAGGCGCAAGTACCGGGCCCTTCATTGTCTGTTGATGCAGGGGATTGTAACTCAGGCCCTCATGCTTGCACAATACTCTTACACACTGAGCTGCCTTCACAGCTCCCCTTTTCAGTATTTTTTTAAGTGTAAAATGTTCACGAAAGGAAGTGACAGTCTAAACATGATGGCTGAATGGCTTTCTGTTCAGGGATTTGATTGGCGTATTACACCATTGACTGCCACAGTCTCCTAGAACAAGTACCACATTTAGAGATGCATCTCTGACCTCCCTCTGATTAACATCCATTTCTTTTTTGACTTGTAAGAGTCAGAGCTTTTCCACTGGAGTTGTGTCTCCATTCATAAATTAGGGTAATTGTTCTAGTGACCTAACTAGACCTAGGAATTGCTTTTAATGAGTCCTTGCATGATATGTGTGCCTGCGTCCTCACCGTACTCGTTCCCCAAGGAAAAGAAAATCATTGTGCAGAATTATGTTTGTTTTGAAATTGGAAACTTTAATAAAAATGAGAATGAAAATTATTTTTGACATTTCTAAGTTAAACATTTATAAATCTAATGAGGTCCTTGGCAGGATCCAATATATTCAAAAATACACCAGGTGAGAAGATGTATGAGAGTAACAAAAGATAAATATTGGAAGAGTGGGCAGGCTGGGTTATCACAAAGAATGTGGGACCTGAAGGTTGCCAGCTAAGGACACAGGACCTGTTAGAGTAAATTAGGTTTCTGTGTGTCTTGTGGCAATGTTTGTGATTCAGTAGCACACCTAGTTGTCATAGAAACCTCATGACCCTGAAATATTCATCTCTGGTCCATCACAGAAAAGGCACATCAACTTCTGCTCTGGATTATTTTAAGTGTGATATTACTGTTTACAAACTGGAAAAGACAGAAATGAAAAGGTAGAGAATAAGTTTTCCTGTTTTCGACCCTGTGAGAACTTACTAGTCTCCAAAAGGCCACACTTGCTGATGGAAACTTATCCAGTTGTGTTAGTCTTTCCATCATAATTAAGATCTATCTGCACATTGTAGTTCTGAATTAATTCTTATGGGTATGTTGGAACCACATCAGATCATAGGTAATATAGTGTGAGTTCTAGTTGGTCTTAATAATAAAAACCCAGAGTCAGATATTAGGGGGTGAAAGCTTAAAGATCAGAGAAGCAAAGCAGCCAGCCACTGGTTCTTACTTCTATGAAATCCTCAGACTGAATGGGATATCCTGTCTCTACAAGTCCTCAGACCAAATGACTTGAGCTTCTGTCTCCTCTCACCCTATATTCCTCTCTCCACCCAGCCATATCCCTTTGTGTTTCCATCTTCCTAGTGCTGTGATTAAAGGTGTGTGACTCTCAAGTACTGGATTAAAGGTGTGAGTCATCACCGCATGGATCTGTTTCTTTTTTAGACTGGATGAATCTCGTGTAGCCCAGGGTGGCCTTGAACTCACAGAGATCCATTTGCCTCTGCCTCCCAGGTGCTGGGATTAAAAGTATGTGCCACCACTACCTGACCTCTTTGGCTAACTAATTGCTCAGCTCCACACTCTGATCTCCAGGCAAGCTTTATTTGTTAGATCACAAACAAATATCACCACCAGGTACCTGTACTAAACTACCCAAGAAGTATATGGTGGTTTGCACATGTATGACCTCATAGACTCATGTTTTAATGCTTGACCTATGGGGAGTGGCACTATTAGGAAGTTTGGCCTTGTTGAGGTAGATGTGGCCTTATCAGAGGAAGTGTGTCACTATGGGGGTGGGCTTTGAGGTGTCATATGCTCAAGCTATGCCCTGTGGGGGGACAGTTCACTTCCTGTTGCCTGCTGATCAAGATCTAGAGCTCTCACTCATCTACCTCTCCAGCACCATGTCTGCCTTCATGCTGCCTTGCTTCCCACGGTGCCAATATTAGACTAACCCTCTGAACTGTATGCCAGTCACGATTAAATGTTTTCTTTTGTAAGAGTTGCCGTGGTCATGGTGTCTCTTCGCAGCCATAGAAACCCTAACTAATAAGACAGGTTGCATCCATCAAGTCATGCTTGAAGCCATCCTTTTTAGTAACTGTTTTCAGGGCTAAGTCATGGGACTCATAGAACAATAAAGCAAGGGGCAAATGGCTTGGTGTTGTGACACCTACCCCAGCATTGCTGCAAAGGCTCTCTTAGAAATTGTAACAAAATGCTATCAGACTGCCCTGTTAGTGTTTCCCTTCTGCGGTGTTAGGCAAATAGTTCAGGTTTGTATATGTCTCTATCGAGTACTTCTGTTGTCTAACAGGATGCTCTGTGATGGTGGCAGGGACAAATCCTGGTACTGTCCCTTATCTAGCCATTAACCATGTGACTGACGATGACAAGGAACTGAGGTTAGGGCTGTGAAGCTATCTCAGTGGTTAAAGCACTTGCCACACAAGCCTGATGACTGGGCTTGGACCCCGAGGACCCACAGAAGAGCAGTGGCCTATGTGACTGTAGTTCCTGTGTGTCTACAGGAAATATGAGGGACAGGAAGAGCCCCACCAGCTTTCAGGCTTACCAAGTGGAGAAGAGACCCTGTCTCCAACAAGATAGAGGACTAATGCCTATGTCTTCTGACCTCCGTAAGTGTGCATCAGCATGTGTGTGTGTGTGTGTCCACACCCCCATGTAAGGATGCTCAGGCTTCATTCATATTTCAGAAGACTAAATCATTAAATATGATAATTAATCACCACATGTGGCTGATGGCTGTATCTTGTAGGTCACACCTCGTTTAAATCTCATAGTTATTAAGATGCATTGCATCTATTTCAGAGGAGCCCACATTGATCAAGTACTACTGTGTGTCAGGCCCCTTACTGTGTTACCTTAATTAATGCTCTTTGAAACCATCATTTTTACAGGTAATAACATGGTGAGTTTTTTTTAATTTTTTATTTTAACTAGTGTTTTGCCTACATGTATATCTATGCACACATGCATGACTGTTGCCTGTGAAGGCCAGAAGAGAACATCATATTCCTTGGAACCAGAGCAACAGATGGTTGTCAGCCACCATTTGAATGCTGGGAAGCAAACTTAGGTCCTCTGGAAGAACAATGCTCTTAACCACTGAGCCATCTGGCCAGTCCCAAGAAAAGTGTATTTTAGGGATGTTCAGTAACATGGTCAGGAACAAATGAATGTGTGGATACTCAGGTCTGGATCTTCTGTGAAATACAGCACTGCTGTTTTGTACGTATAAGGACCCTAGGCCTGTGGCATTTGTGGTTATGAAGATTCAAATGTGTCACCTGTCATGTATTTCACACGGGGAAACAAAATTTGAAGGCTGCAAGATCAGCCAATACAATTGGGCAGATTGTATGAATCACAGTGTGGATGACCCATCCCAGACCTGCAAAAAGGCAGCAATATCTAAGGAAATAACTTCAAGTGCCTTTCTCAAGCATCAAAATGCCCATGGCCACCCAAGACAGAAGGCAGAAAGTCATGAGAAGAAGAATAAAATCCTCATTCATAGCCTACAGCCCAAGAAGGGAGGTGGAGCCTGTAGGTCCTCACTCTCAGAGAGGTAGACAGCTGTCAGCTACAGGAACAAAATGTTTTGCACACCTGTCAGGACAAAAAGAAAGTAGAGCAGTGCTCATCATGCATGAGAATAAAAACTGCATGGTGTCCACGCTGCGTGGAAAGGGAGGCAGGGACATAAAGTGAAGCACCCACATAGCAGACATCTCTTTCCAATTCACATACAACTCTATATTTCTAAGAGAATTTTTAATTAAAATACAATTACATAATTATTCCCTTTCCTTTCCTCCCAACATTCCTTCCTATGCCCCTCCTTGCTCCCTCTGGAAATCAAAATTGTGGTTTTGTTATTGTTACATATATATGTAAATGGTTAGATAGATTTATATATGTGTGTGTGTGTGTGTGTGTGTGTGTGATAGTTATAGTTCCTGTTGCTGCGAAGAGACACCATGGCCATGACACATTGTTTTTTAATGATTTATTTACTCTTGCGTTATGTACATTGGTGTTTTACCTGCATATATTTGTCTGTACGAGGGTGTCAGTTCCCCTGGAACTGGAGTTACAGACAATTGTGAACTGCCATGTGGGTGCTAAGAATTGGACCCAGATCCTCAGGAAGAACAGCCAGTGCTCTTAATACTGAGCCATCTCTCTGGCCCCCACCACAGCACTCTTCTAAAGGAAAACATTTGAGGTGGTGGCTTACAGTTTCAGAGGTTTCGTTTACTATCATCATGGCAGGAAGCATGGCGGCTGGGCATAAGACGGCATGTGGGCAGACATGGTGCTGGAGAATTCTACATCTTGATCCAAAGGCAACAGAAAGTGAACTGAGACACTGGGTGTGGCTTGAACTTATATGAGACCTCAAAGCCTGCCTCCACAGTGACAAATTTCGTCTAAAAAAACTACACCCACTCCAACAAAGCCACACCTCCTAATAATGCCACTTCCTTTGGTGGCCATTTTCTTTCAAACCATCACAGTGTACAGACCTAAACACATAATTACAGGTTTAGTGTTACTTACGTGTACATGATTTCAAGGCTAGCCATTTGTCATTCTATAACCAATCAAGGGACTCATCTCTGTGGAAGACTATTTCTCCCACTTTATAGTTGCTTGCAGTTCTTTGTCTAGGGCTGTGGCCCCATGGGATCTTCCCCTCCCATGGGAGTATGTCTGTTAGTGTTATACTTTTCCAGGTTTTGTTTAGGTAGTCATATTGTTGAGATATCATCAGTGAAGATTCTTTCTCATTTCCAGGAGATGCCATCTCACAGCAGGTTTTCCGGTCCTTTGGCTCTTACCATCTCTCCTCTCTGTCTTCTGTGATGTCCCTCGCATATTGGGACAGGAGCTGTGTTGTACATGTATCGGCTGGAGCTGAGCTTCCTACAGCCAACTGTTCTCTTCATTTTGACCAGTCATAGCTTTCTGTGACTGTCTCCGTCTGTTATGAAGAAACATTTCTTTGATGAAGGGTGAAAGCTACACTTAACCATGGGTACAAGGGATAAGTACTTAGAGCGCAGTCAGGAATTCTTCTGGATGGGTAAAGTAGCAATAGCAAAATAAAATCCATGACCTGACTCGTCCAAGTATATGGGTAGTTTCCAGAACCAGGTGTGATTTCCCTTCTGCTGAGCAGGCTCACAAGCAATTGGACAGCATACAGCTCAAGTCCTAAAGGAGATTTTGAAGAGCTTTGCGGTATAGAACTTAATAAAAATGTTAATTTTAGCAAAGCAGAAGGTGACCCAAGACTAACATACAAAGAGAAGGAAAGAAGAAAAGGAGGATGAGGAAAGAAGAGGAGGAGGAGAAGGAGAAGCAGCAGCAGCTAAGCAAAGTGGCTGAAGCCCAGGAAAAACATCAGCACGGAAGAACTCATCAATGAATTGCAAAAGAGCAAAGGCCCTAATATGCACCACACAGGAGGGCTCCCACCAGCAGCCAACAGTTCCCCAGCTTCAAGTGTCAGTCATGTCAAGGTTAAGAAACATGGGCTGTGACTTCTTATAAAACCCAGCTCAAAAGCAAAAGCTAGGTAGTGACATAAAGAAGCCCACAGCAAAAGGAAATTAAAGGAATTAGGAACAGAGCGCATGGAGCTCGGAGATGGTGGGACAGGAGGACTGCGGGCATCCTGGAAGCAAAAAAAAATTTTAAAAAAAACTGGAAAAAGTTAGTTTAAAAGCACAATAAAAAGTGTCCTTTGACAGATAAATGGAGATTTGCCTGGGGAAAAGAATAGTGTATTCCAGGAAGTATCAGTAAGTTGCTATTTTATGGAGAAAGATTCTTAGCTTTAAAACAACCTCTCTATGTCAGGTCCAAGGTGAACATGCAAATGAGAAAATACAAAAAAGCCATCACAATGGATGCTTCCTTCCCTTCCAAAATTCTTAATAAAGCAGTTGCCAAAAATTTCCAGCCACACGAGAGCTTTTGTCCCATTATTTCCTCAAAGAGAGAAAAATTGGGAACAATATCAGCATACCATTCCAGAAAATTGAATAACTAATTTCCTATATAAAGAGTAGAATCATACATAGTAGTTAAAAGTGATAAAGTAGACATAAAATAGCAAAATGTGGTCCATGTAGATGAATATGTGAGGAGCAGGAAGGATTAATAAGAGTATAAAATAAAATCAAGAGTGTTAGAAACAGGTGGGTTTTCTTTCTTCGTATTTAGCTTGCTGGCTCTCAATTGAGGCCAGTTTTATTCTCACTGGGATATTTGTCAATGCCTGAGACATTTTCACATTTCAAAACCGTGGGGCTACTCTTCACTTCTGGTAAGTGTATAGATAGCCCCTCCGCAAAGAACTGCAAAGCCAGCATGTTCATTGTGAGTATGAGAAGGCCTGCCCTGATGGTAATCACTAAGTCACTGTGGTAACTAGCGATTACTGTGTAATAAACTGATGCCCCCAAGCGAAAGTTGCTAGAGAAAAGGCAGCTAGAAAAGAGTTTATTAGATGAATGTATTAAACTTTAAAAGACATGTATTCATTTATACATTGCCCCTTCCTTTAAGGTCTTGAATTAATTTGCAACCATTTTGTTATAATAAAAATGTATATGCTAATATTCCATTTGGATAAATATTAGATTCTAAGAAAAAAATTGGTACGTACAAACTCACGTCACTTTGCTTTTACACCAGACTACCCAAGTAATGAGTTAACTGCCCATTTACTTCCAATTTTGCTATCTCAAAATGCATGTCCATGTTAATTTTATGTCTTTAAGTGGAATAATTAATTACTGGTTCTCAGTCTGTTTATTTATATGTTTAAATCTTAACTATCTAGATCTTTTTCCCACGCAGCACAGTTGCTGGAGATATTTTTAAGGTTGTTTTATTTCTGCTGCCTTTGATGTGACATCTGAAATTCTCACTTGTAGAAGTTTCCCACTTTGTCTTTCACTGGTAGATGTCATCCATGGATGTTGGCTGAAGCGTTTAGTGAGAGTAAAACCTGCTGCTGGCGATGGGGCAGGATATAAGGCCAATCCAGCCCCTCTGGAACCTACTGGCTAGAGGCAGCAGGGCAGAACTTTGCCCAGAGAATACAAGATGTGTTTGGAGCGGTTGCCTTTTCTTCCGGAACTGACACCCTGAGCTGGAGGGGCTCAAGTCCTGCTCAGCATTGCCATCATCTCAGATTGCAAATAGGACTGGTATATTCTAGCTTTTTCTGAGCTTTTTCATCCTCTGAAGCCAAACCACTTTGGAATCCCTTCCCAGAATATGCCATTTAAAAATAGGGCGTGGAAAACATAGCCAATTAGCTTTAATTCAAACAAATGTTTGCCTAACATCTGCTCTCCCATGGCAATATGGCAGCTGCAGGACAAAAACACATTCAATAAAGACAAACCTTCCACCCATGGCAGGGAAGATCCAGACATGCTCAGAGCGACCCAGTGGCACTTGACAGGACTTGGAGAAGAGGCAGAAATGGAATTCAGGAAACTCTACAACAGCTTCCCATCAGAAATGGACAAATCATGTGCTTGTGTGATGTGTGTCGATGTTAGCTATTTTATATCTTTTTATTTCTTGATATTTGGTTTTTGGCTCACTCTGTAAACCAGGCTGGCCTTGAACTCAGAGATCCTCCTGCCTCTGCCTCCTGAGTTCTAGGATTAAAGTGGTCACTATCACTGCCTGGCAACAATTTTACATCTTCGGGGTCTGATTTTTAGAAACTAAGTATATATTTCAGATACTTAAATTGGTTTAAAAGTGAATAATTGATTAAATTATAACTAAATTTGCCTTCTTCAACTTATGGATCTTCTAACTGTATCCTGTTCTGACGAGTCACTCACAAGCAGCCTTTGATTTATGATTTCAGACTTCCTGAACTTCCATTCCACACCAAAACCTCCCATACAGTATATTACATTGCTTCCAAGGGCTTCAGAGTATCTGATCAGTCATCCCATTCACTGATTCTCAGAAATCTAATAAATGTAAAGGTAAGAAATCGCTCTTCAGGGATCTTCATGTCTTTCTGTTTGTACACTTTGCAAGATTTCTGTTACAGTCCCACATTTTGGTCAAGGGTTCACTCACTCATTAGTTTTGAAATACAAGAACTTGTCAATCTAATTTTTTTTTTTACACAAAGTACGTGCGAAACTTGGCTGGCTGAAGTCATAATCGCTTGCTATTATGGGCCCCAGCTCTATATTCAATCATTACATTCCTTGTTATTGCAAATGGAAGTCACCTGAATCCTTCTACAGGAGAGCTGAAAGGCCCTCGTGGCCTGGTGACTTGGTGGCCCAGAGGCCTCACAGTTCTGTTCTGGGACCCTTGAGTTTGATCTATCTTCTTCATTCTTGAGGCGTATGTCATTTGGAAAACTTAGTTTTCAACTGCTATAGCTTCCCACTCTTTTTTCATCTCCACCTTTTCTCTTCCCTCATTCTATGAATCCAAACGTGAAGCCCTTTGCTTTGAACCCATGGCTCCTTTGAGGGTCTATTCATAGTTTATTTTTGTTTGTTTGTTGGTTGGTTGGTTGGTTGGTTGGTTGCTACTGTTTCCTCTGTATTGCTCAGAATGGGAGATTATTTTTGTTCTGCCTACCAGTTCGTGAGTTTTCTGCACACCATTGATTTTATTGTTCATCTGTTTTCCTTTATTTTAATTTCTGTGCTTTTTCAGTTCTCAGATTTCCATTTGGGAGCCTGGGGAGACAGGAAGATGATACATTAAGAGGATGCATCACTCTGGGAGAGGAAACCAGGCCTTGGTTCCCAGTAGCCACATCTTACCAGCTCATGACCACCTATAATTCCAGCTCCAGGGGTTCTGATTACTATGGCTTTCCTATGTAAGTGAGTTTTGCGACAGTAAACTCAATGACAGTATCTTTATGATAGTGTTTTAAACATTTGAGAAGACGCTGGGGATGTGGCTCCATTGGTAGGGTGCCATGCCCAGCACTGACAAACTGCATGGTGGTGCTCACCTCTAATCCCAGAACTTGGGAGGCAGAGGAAGGAGGACCAGAAGCTCAGGGTCATTTTCACTGCCCAGTGAGTTTGAGGCCAGCCTGGGCTACATGAGACTCTATCTATAAATAAGTAAACATCTGCCACATAATTCTAATACCTCTGTCATCTTGAGCTTGGTGTCTGTTTCCTGAGTGCAAGCAAGGAGAAGCATGGGCCTTCTGATTTTCTGTTGCATCTCTGGTCCCTGGCTTGAAGATAAGGAACTTCCTGGTCATTCAGGAGTCCCACTACCACCCTGAACCTGAAGCAGATTATGGCCTCCTTACCACAATGTGGTGGTAGAAGTCTCCATTCTGTTTGGGCTCCTCAGATCTTAAGAGAACAATGGAAGAAGGCTTCATTTCTGCCTTATCTGGTGTGAGGACCTAGAATCCCAGATATTAGCAGATAACCCCTGGCAACAGGAGACCTAGGATCCCTGATATTATCAGATGATTCCTGACAACAATTTGGAAAGGATGGGTCTTGTTCATGCCTAGCAGGGCTAAAAGTCTGGCTTCCCACTTAGTGTCCCTGACTGTCCTTTCACATGCTGGTAAAGGAGAAATCTAAGCCCTGCACTCTGTGCCTGCTGCTTTTTGTAGAAGTGGAGTCATGGGTGATTTCAGTGGGGTTTTGCTGAAAGAAGAGTCATGGGGTTGACGCATTCTGCCTTGGTAGGCTGCATTGTTCCTGTTTCCTTGCTTAGACAAAGGCTTTGTCGAGGTTTTTCTTATTCTTACCCATTGGTACTTCCTGACCAGGCTTATGTGACACAGAAGAGCCCAGGAACCTTGCCACTTTACTGCTTTCTGGATTCTGGAAGTGACCCTTCAGCCTCCAGAGCAGTCTGACCATTGTCTGAGATGATGAGAAAGCCCATCTGTGTCTTCTTACTGAAAGAGGGAGTCCCTTCTTGGACTTCAGAACTCAAGAGAAGAGACATGTCATTATTTTTTATGATATTGATATCATTTACTTGTTTTTAAAAAACATTTCTTCAAATCTACGGTAATGATTTTATTGTTTGTTTTTAATTTTCAAAAATTAGAAAGAAAAATTTTAGCTTTTCTGCAGTGGCTCCCACCTGTCCTCATTATGGTTTCTATTGCTTTGATCAAGCACCATCTTGGGGAGAAAAGGGTTTATTCACCTTATGCTTCCTCATCACACTTTACTGAAGGAAGTCGAGACAGGAACTCAAAAGGGCAGGATCCTGGAGGCAAGAGCTGATTCAGAGGCCATGGAGGGGTGCAGCTTACTGTCTTGCTCAGTCTGCTTTTTTTTAAATAGAACCCAGGGCCACCAGCCTATAAATGGCACCATCCACAATGGAGTGGGACCTCCTCCTCCCCATCAATCACTAATTAAGAAAATGTCCTACAGGCTTGCCTTGCCTACAGTTGGATCTTACAAAGGCATTGTCTCTACTGAAGCTTCCTCCTCTCTGATGACTCTGTCAAGTTGACATGAACTAACCAGCACAGCGTCTTTGCTTGATTTCCAGCACTGTTCAGTGCTGGATGGATGGGTGAGTAGGGTAGTTTCTGCTCCTTAGAATTGCACTGTATGTCATTGTGTTGATTCTGTGTGTGTGTGTGTGTGTGTGTGTGTGTGTGTGTTGTGTCTGTCTGTCTCACTGCCTGTCTCTCTCTGTGTGTATATGTGAGTGTGTATGTGTGTGTTGTGTCTGTCTGTCTCACTGCCTGTCTCTCTCTGTGTGTATATGTGAGTGTGTGTGTGTGTGTGTGTGCGCACACACACACACATGTAAAGGTCAGAGACCATTGTCTAGTGCCATGCCATCTGCCTTGTTTGCTGACCTAAATAGGTTGGCTGGCCAGGGGTCCACAGTGATTGGTTACAGGTGGTTTCCACCACACCCAGCTCTATAAAGAGGGTTCTGGGGATGAACATGGGCCCTCGTGCTTGAGAGGAAAGCGCTTTGCCAGCTCCCAGATCTCAGTTTTCTTCTACCCTCACTTGGTGGCATTATCCTAGGTACTGTCTTCTCTTCACTAATCGTCTTCTCTGAGCAGCAGCTTACAGGGGGATGATGGGAAGATCTGTGGAGTCAGACGGCAACTGCTCTTCACCTGGAAGGTTCTGTAGAGAAATACCTGATTGTACAGAGGTACAATTATGTGAACAAATATTTCCTGTGAAGAAATGAAACTTTGACATATGCTTGTACATTTTATTTACTCACTAAAAATCTTATATTTGAAAGGCTTAGTATTAATAACCAGTGAGACTCTAAACAACCCCAAATTATTAGGTATCTGTGAATGCATGGGCCCTTTGAGAAACCTGAGTTCTTATTTCCTCTATGCAAAGATTTATCACAGTGGATATTATTTCAGGTTCTAAATTAGTTGTTTTCTTTCTTGGCTGAACAAGAAATGTTCAAATTGAATTCACGTTCATGGCAGGGGTGGGCTGGAAGCAGAATCTGAAAGAGGAAACCTTATACGAGTGATTACTGAGGTCAAGCTCTCAGGAGAAACATAAGGAAGGTGAGGGAATGGGTTAGTGCTGGGAGAGGAACGAAGCACAGAAGTAGTTGGTTTCAGCCTCTAGTCCAGGCCTTACCCCAGGAGGCACTCTAGACAGAAACTGTACCATGGAAATTCTGTCCTCCAGAGCCCCAGTGACTCCGCCTTCCATCATGGATATAGGTAGCCTCTGCAAGAGAGGACTCATTTGATACTGTTAGGTGTTCGCAAAGGAAGCAGCTCCTGGCACTCGAAGGCTTGCCCTTGCAGAAGGACAGAGTTAGCTGCTGTCATCACTCACAGGACATAAAGAATAGTGCACATCATGCACGTTATCTTTATTCAGTCAACACTGGCACCACAGTATTAAGTGTTGTGTCTCCAGCGCTCTGTAATGATCCTCATTAGGGTACAGAAAACAGTCACATCTTCTAAACTCATGAACTTGGAAATCGGCTGGTTGAGACAGTCTTAACAGCAGTAATTAAAAACTGTTAAATATAACTTTTAAAACTGCATGTGTGTGTGCTCATGTGCACATGCACAGTTATACACATGCTACATCACACATTTAGAGGTCAGAAACCAACATTTCGAGAGTCAGTTCCCTTCTCCCACCTTGTTTGGAGACAAAGTCTGTCTCTTTTGTTTAGCCATTGAATTGCATATTTACTTTTATACAATTCTCTTGTATCCCAGCTTCCTCTCTGCTTCTGGTGTCTGTACTGGTAATCCAAATGCACACAACTGCATCTATCTTGTTATGTGAGTTCCAGAGATGTGATGGGAAGCATATCAAATTGGTTGCCAATAAAGATGCTCTATGGTAAGCTCTATGATGCTCAGGAGCTTGGCTTATTGCATCTAGCATCTGTTAGGTACTTGAATACTAGTGAGGTTTTCACTGGGCTCAGCTGGGTGAGCATTCTTGCTGGTCCAACTTGGCGATGGTTGGTGGTTGATCTAGGCTGGCTTTGACTGGCACTCTGGATTACTTGTCTCTTCTCCATGCTCCTCACAGCAGCCCAGCCAGGGCATGTCCTCACAACCAGGGGAAAGAATGCAAGCATTTTTAACCACCTGTTAGTGTCCCAAAGATAAACAACCTACTGGCCAAATCAAGTCACATGAACACAGGAAGAATCAAGTTTCCATAGATACTTTCTACCTGTTGATAGTAGCTGCTTCAAATCCCATGGCAAAGGCGTGAGTATAGCAAAGTATGTGGAGTTAAGCCATTAATGTCATCATGAAAAAGAGTTGAGCAGAAGCCAGATGATTCTGGATCATTCTTGAACACCTAGGATGTTCTGTCATTGCCAAGGTCCAGGGTCCCAGCTTGAGCTCTGGGGCAGCAGTTCACCTCATTCATCCTCTGAGTCCTGCTATAGAGCATGGCACAGCCCCTCAGCAGCCCTGTTTTCCTTCATCAGCTTTAGCTGCAGCTTGGATGCCCATAACCTGCTGCTTCAGACATCTATGTGTACATGTTTCAGTAGCTACTTCCTTTCCACACTGCTAGACTTGGTATTTAATGTACATTTTGCATTCCTGTGGGAAATTCAAAGTGATTTACACTGCACACATTAACCAGGCTGTCTCCAGCTCCACTGAGATCGCTCTGTATCACAGTTGATGACAGAACTTCAGCACAAAAAAAAATCTAAGTGTGGCATGCAGGAGCCACACAGAAAGGCTCTAAAAGACGCTTTGGTAATTTGTTCCTCCTCAGAACAAGTCTAAGTCTGAGCAATCAGGCCTCAGAGTTCTGACTTTGGCTCTGCTGCCGTCTTGTTCTGTTCTGAAAGAACATCTTGTGTGTACTTCCTGTTCTGTCTGGGGACAGGGCTGTGTGCCTGCTTCCTGCTGCCTCCTCAGAAAGCCACTGACGGGGCCATGGAGTTGTGTTTCTAGCATGTGAGAGAGATGGGGTGGAGAGGGACAGGGACATGGCAGATACAGGAACAGGGAGAAGGAGACGTCCAGGAAGAAGGAGATATTCTCACAGCAAATCCTACAGGGAGACCCAACAAGCGGTAGCTCTTATCTTCTTAGGACTGTCAAAACCTCAGGGGCTCTGAAGTCTTGTCTTAATGTACAGCAAGAAAAATATCATTATATAACTCTGACTCCAACCCCAGGTGCCCCTATGACAAACAAGGAATGTTGAGGAAGATGCCGCTTGTTTATTCCTGGCCACCCGAACTGAAATAGTCACACAGAAACTGTATTAATTAAATCACTGTTTGGCCCATTAGCTCCAACTTC
>LOEQ01001458.1:291853-305682 GCA_001685075.1 Bramus lutescens
CCTCTCCTCTCCTCTCCTCTCCTCTCCTCTCTATACAACCCTGGGTTACCTATAACTCACTATGAAGACCAGAACATACTGTCCTCAAACTCTTGGAGATATTCCTGCCTCGTCCAAGTGTTAGAAATAAAAGCAGGTACCATCATGCCTGGCTGCATGTTTTCTTATTTGGGGTTTCTAACTCTGAATCTTTAGATGCTATGAACCGGTAGTAACCACAGAAACCAAGAAAGTAAAAAGGGATCATGAAGTAGGGCGGGGAAGGGGCCGCAGAAGAGGTAAGACAAAAGAGGGGCTAAGGTAAAAGGTGCTGTAATGGACAAATGGGGGATGAGATTTCACCAGGACGGGGAAGGAAGGCAATACAGAGGGGGCTGTAGGAGGAATAAACAGCACTAAGGATGTTTGAGAAAGTCACAGAGAAACTTGCCCTGTGATGTTTACTTAACATCACTATTTTGAAAAGGATTTATGCGTGTATGCTCACAGGGAATGTTGGTTTGGGTTTACCTTTTCCTGCAGTCTCTGTTACCAGTGCCTACCTGGATTCCTTTGCCTTCGTCAGGTGAGAGAATAAGCTGGGGATAACCTTTTTTGCATTGATAGCCCTGAGTTCTTGAGTGGCGAAGGCCTATGAACTGGGAAGCTTGTGGAGTTCCAAACTTGGGGTCACAACCTGTGCCCCAAATCGCGTCTGGCAAAAGGCTTCAATAAACCAATAAAAGAAGCATAGAGGCTTGTTATGCCCAGAGTGGACGAATGGTTTAGCACTGGAGCAGGCTGTGACTGGAGAATGGCTCCCACAGCAGAACTCATGTCTTTGACAATCCTGGTTGTAGTGCCTGTTACAGCTGCAGGGAGAGTGTCCCTAAACAAATCCCCAGTCAAGGCTGAGGCGTGTACCTAGGAGAAGGGTTTGTTGAGCGGACCAATCAGTACCTTTATGTCATGTGTTCACAAAAAAGCATCACACGTGCTTAGGGAAAGACTCAAGAAAACCCTAACACAAAATCAGCATTGGCAATAGCATCGAATATTTTAACAGTGCCCAATCCCTGCCCAGGCCCTGGGAACAGGAGGGTCCCTTATGGGACTTAGTTTGGGTATAAAAAGAAGAACTGTCCTTTAAAATGAACTCAAGCATAGCTCCTTCCTTCCTCTGCTCAGCAGAGCTTTGGTAGAAGACACTTTTCTTTCAATGATAGAAAGTTCTACAAATTAAGTCCAAATTTTTACTGTGAGAAGTTCCTAATTACAAATATAGGGTTTGATTTTTTTAATTTGGCATTGAGAATCCAATTGCTACTTTTAAGATGCTGAGGAGAAAGCCAACTGCAAATGTGTTTTTAAAAGTATCGCTTTCTGTCTCCTGCAATTCCATCTTCTAGTGCCTTCTGCAATTTTTCTCTTCAAATTTTCTTTTTTTAATTTTCTTTTCTTTTTAAAGAAAACAAACTGTCTTTTTTTCATTTCACATTCCAATCCCAGTTCCCACTCCCTCCCCTCTTCCCATCCCTCCACCTTTCTCCCCACCCCACTCCCCGTCCACTCCTCAGAGAGGGAAAGGCACATTGCTTTGAGGAAGGACCAAGGCCCTCCTTACTGTATCTAGGCTGAGCAAGGTATCCCTCCAAAGAGAATAGGTTCCCAAAAAAGCCAGTAAAAGCAGTAGAGATAAATCCTGGTGCCACTGCCAGTGGTTGTACAACTGCCACCCACATTCAGAGGGACTAGTTTGGTCCTATGCTGGTGCCTTCCCTGTCCGGCTGGAGTTGATGAGCTCCCATTAGCTCAGACGAACTGGTTCAGTGGATGTCCCCATCATGGTCTTAACCTCTTTGCTCATATTCTCATCCTCCCACTCTTCAACTGGACTTTGGGAGCACAGTCCAGTGCTCCAATGTGGGTCTCTGCTTCTATTTCCATCAGTTGCTGAATGAAGGTTCTATGGTGATTTAAGATATTCATCAGTCTGACTATAGGGCAAGGTTAGTATGGGCACCCTCTCTATTGCTTAGGGTCTTAGCTGGGGTTATCCTTGTGGATTCTTGGGAAATTCTCTAGTGCTAGGTTTCTTGCTACCCCCATAATGGCTCCCTCTATCAAAATGTCTCTTTCCTTGCTCTCATCTTTGTCCTTCTTCCATCTCGACTATCCCATTCCCTCAAGTTCTCTTCCCTCCTCCCCTTCTCCCCTCCTCTTTCTCTTCCTTTCTCCCTTCTCCCCCAACCCCCATGTTTCCATTTTGTCAGGTGATCTTGTTTATTTCCCCTTTCCAGGTGGATCTATATATGTTTTTCATAAGGTTCACCTTGTTACTTAACTTTTCTAGGAGCATGAACTATAGGCTCAATAGCCTTTGCTTTGCAGCTAGAATCCACTTATGAGTGAGTACATAACATGTTCATCTTTCTGGGTCTGGGTTACCTCACTCAGGATGTTTTTTTCTAGTTCCATCTATTTGCATACAAATTTCAAGATGGCATTGTTTCTTTACTATTGAGTAGTACTCATTTTCATTGAAGAGCTCTTTCGACTCTAGTTAGATTTATTTCTATATATTTTTATTGAAACTACTGTTAATGAAATATTGTCTTGATTTATCAGTAAGTTATTGATATGTAGAAAATATTAATTTCTATGTTGATTTTTATAGTTTTCTATATTACTGACAATATTTCTCCAAACTCAACAATTTCTGGTAGAATCTTTAGGGTTCTTTTAGTACAGAATCATGTCATCTTCAAATAACAATACTTTAACTTCTTCCTTCCCTATTTTTAATCCCATTTATTTATTTATTTTTGTCCTAGCTCTCTTCTATAGCTAAAACTTTAAGCAATATAAAGTAAGAAAGGAGAGAATGGAACCCTAATTTTACAGGAATGTCTTCAGCTTTTCCCAGTTTAGTGTGATGTTACATATAGTTTATTACATATAATCATTATTATGTTAAGGTGTGTTCTTTATATTTCCGATTTCTTCATAGCTCCTATCACTAGGGGATGCTTTTCTACATCCATTGGAATGATCTGCCCTTGAGTCTACCTATTGATGTGTTGTATTGGCTGATTTGCTTATAGTGAATCACATTTGCATTCTTGGATGGAAATTAGCTTGACCGTGAACCATGATCTTAATGTTTTTCCTGAATTTGGTTTGCTATGATTTTTGAGGATGTTTGCATGTATATTCATCTGGGAAATTGGCTTATAGTTTTCTTCTTTTGCTGTGTCCTTACTCAGTTTCAGCAAAGCTGGCTTCATAGGATGAGTCTGATAGTGTCCCATCCATTTGCATTCATGGGACTATTTCAGAAATACTGTTGTGTCTTTCTTAAAGGCATAAGTAGAAGGCAGTAGTGAATCAGTGCAGCCTGGGCCTTTTGTTTGTTGAGGGACTTTTTTATGTCTTCATCTCATTTCTTGCTATGTATATGTTTCTGCTTGTATTCCCTTTAGTGTCAGTAAGGCCTATTTGGCTAGGAACTTATCCATGTCCTCTACATTTTCCAGACTTTTGGAATATCCCCTTTCAAAATGTTCTCCAGTAGCCTTCTGTATTTCACTGGACTCTATTGTCACGTTCTCTTCATATCTAACTTTACTAATTTGTTTCTTTACATTAGTCTGTCTAGAGGCTTGTTAATCACATTTATATTTTCTCTCTTTTTTGCACATTTATATTTTCAAAGAAGCAAATCTTTGTTTGATTAATTTTATGTGTTTGTCTTTGAGTCTACGCTTCATTATTTTATGTCATGATATTTATTTTTTCTTTTCAACTAGTGTTCTCAAGGATTAGATCGTTCTTGTTTTCTATTATATTACTGATTTATATTTTAGGTCATTTATTTGAAATCTGTCTTTCTTTAATAAACATACTCATATCTGCTAATTTCTTTTTTGTCCTTTTTTTCTGGTAGATACAAGATTTAATGTTTTTATATCGGAAGTTTTTATATATTTTATGGATCATGGATTTTTACCTCTTTTTTGCTTATTTATTTTTTTGCTATTACATCCCAGTCAAAGTTTCCCCTCCATCCCCTCTTCCAAGCTCTTCTCCCACACCTTCCCCACTCCTTGCCCCATTTGCTCCTCCTCCACTGTTTCTCTTCAGATACAGGTGGGCATCCCATGGAAATCAGCCAGTTATGTGTTCCAAGTTGCAGTGAGTCTAGGCACCTCCTCTTCTATTAAGGCTGAATGAGGCAATCCAGTAAGGAATGGGTCCCCAAAAGCAGGCAACAGAGTCAGAGATATCCCGGCTCTCACTGCTAGGAATCTCAGACAAAGGCCGAATCCCACAACTGTAACATATAAGCAGAGGGTCTAGGTCAGTCCCATGCAGGCTCCCTCACTGATGGTTCAGTCTCTGTGAGCTGCTTTAAGCGCAGGTCAGTTGGTTCTGTAGGTTTTGTTGTGGTGCTCTTGACACTGCTGAGTCCTACAATTCTTCCTCCTTCTTTTCTACAGGATTCACCAATCTCTGCCTAATGTTTGGCTGTGGATCTCCGCATCTGTTTCTACTAGCTGCTGGGGGAAGCCTCTTTGATGACAGTTGGGGCAGGCACCTACACTTTTGTTTATATTTAAGAAGTTTTCAGTTTCTTCCTTAATTTCCTTGGTGAATAGAGTATATTGTTCTGTGTGCATGTGTTTACAGTTTCTGTATTTCTTCCCGTTGTTGATTTCCAATTTATTCCACTGTGATCTGATGGCATGTAAGAAATTATTTTGGTTATGTCTCTTATTCTTTCTCTTTATTTTGTCTTTTTTATTATTTTTATTGCACTATACATTTTTCTTCGCTCTTCTTCCTTCCTCCCGTCTTCCCTACTATACTCTCCCAAGACCCCCAAACTCCCAATTTACTCAGGAGATCATGTCTTTTTCTCCTTCCTATTTAGATCATTGTATGTCTCTCTTAGGGTCTTCTTTGTTGTCTAGGTTCTCTGGGGTTGTGGGTGGTAGCCTACAATCTGCAATCCCAGAGAACCTAGACAACAGAGAGGAGCCTAAGACTGATTTGTTTTTTAAGATTTGTTCTATAGCCTAGAATATAGTCTATTTTTAAAGGAAGACCCGTAGGTTACTGAGAGTAATCTGGATTGTATACCTAGTGGATGGGATATTCTGTAGATAGCTGTTAGATCCATTTGGTTTATGGTTACTTTAGCTCTGCAGCTGTGTTACTTTAGGTTTGAATAACCTATCTAAAGATGACAGTGACATGCTGAAGTCACACACTATTGCTGTATAAGGGTCTAACTGACCATTTTTTTTGCCATTAGTGTTTATTTAATAAGATTGGAAGTGCCAACAGTTGCTGCTTACATGATTAAATTTGTTGTATATTTTTGACTAAATGGTACCTTGCTTAGTATGTAGTGGCCTTCTGTATCTCTTTGACTAATTTTGATTTGATGATTTGATGTCTACTTTCTCAGACATCAGAATAGATTTTCATTCTTTACAAATATAAAGAATCATTTCCCTGTAAGAATGCTATTTAAATCACTCTCCATATGTGATTGATCATTTATGTGACTATATAGATTGCCTATTACTAAAATGTGAGCTCTAGTTTATATATATATATATATATTTGTAATATACTTCATCTTTTTATTCAGATAATTTCGTGAATTTGTTAATTTTCTTTGGAATACAGTGTGGCTTTGTGGTCGAATACTTCATTTATCTAGTAATTCCTGGTGAGTGCTTCTGTGTGATACTGAAGATTGTTCCACCCATCACACCCACTGTGCTCTCTCTGGAGGAAGTTCTGGTATCTTCACCTTCCCATTCTGTATAAGGAGCAGATTCTAGCAGTGACATTTCTAATAAACAAACAAACAAACAAACAAACAAACAAATGACTCTTTATATTTAGACGTTTATTTCTTTCCAACTAATGTTGTTCCCTCTTTCTTTAAAAAAGAAATGTTTCCAGAAATAATATCCACAGTTCCCACTGCTGCTGTTTCCAGTTCTTGCTTTCCTTAAGGAGAATTAAAGTTACCAGGAGAGGCACATAGTGAGCTACCACTGTAATATGAGCTCTGGGAAGTTTTCTGGGCAGAGCTGAATCACACGTGAATGGAGTATATTTCCCAAGGGAGAAATGAGGAATGTAGCAGAACTCAAATGGGCATATCAGTATTTGCATTCAAAAGTGTCCCTAACCTCGCAAAGATTTGGATTAGACAGGGGACCCTGAATAAAACACCCTTTATTTGCAGAGTGGATTTCAATAGATTCACATGCTTGCCAAACCTTCCTGTTTTTTGTTATTCTATATGATTTACTAACACCTGAAGTCTTCTCTATCAATTCATTTGTTTAAAAGATAAAGCAATATATTCATGTACTATTCAGAATCAATACTAGAGTCAGATAATTTTTCTTCTAATTTACTAAACTCAATTTCTTGATTTAGTGCATGGTGACAAGCAAACGAGAAGGGACTAATTGATATCACGAAATGTCCAACATATTCTAATGTAGGCCGCATAGTTTACCGTTTTATGGGCATGAACAAAATAAAAATAAAATATCATGTACTAAGAAATTAGAGCAACTATCTAATTATCTATGTATCTGAGTATTCATGAATAATTACTGAATAATTGTATGGGATGGAATTTGTGATAACATACTGTCTTTATGGACAAGCAAAGAACAACCAGCAAGAAGTCAAATGCCACCCACATGTGTCAACAGTCTTGTCAGGGATGACTGTATAAAATGATACAAAACACAAGGCTTGGGTCTAAAACAGGCTTTGTGGGAAGAAGAAACTGTTTTGGCAAAGATGAGGCATGAAGTTCACATGCGGATACTGAAAAGTTTGCACAATTGCAACCATTGCAAGCAATCAAGTAAACAGAATTATTCAAGTGATTGAAGAAAATTGGGACACAGTATTGAATTGTTAGAGAAATTTAAATGTTCGAATGGGAGATAGTCTTTGTGGTATGAGTATTGTGACTTAGAAAAAAACACTGAAGTTATTAAAGAAAGATTGCAATTATTAGCTTAAGCTATTTTCAGGTATTATCAATGAAGTAATTGGCTCAAGCTGTAAATATCACTGTATTAACTACAGTTTCATCAATATGTCATTCTATTGGCATCTGCAATTGTTATCTCAGTGGGTGATTCTTTAAATGTTTATTTATATCACTGAGTATTTCTGCATATAAAATCAAAATTTCCAACAAAAATGAAACAGTTTNTGCAACCATTGCAAGCAATCAAGTAAACAGAATTATTCAAGTGATTGAAGAAAATTGGGACACAGTATTGAATTGTTAGAGAAATTTAAATGTTCGAATGGGAGATAGTCTTTGTGGTATGAGTATTGTGACTTAGAAAAAAACACTGAAGTTATTAAAGAAAGATTGCAATTATTAGCTTAAGCTATTTTCAGGTATTATCAATGAAGTAATTGGCTCAAGCTGTAAATATCACTGTATTAACTACAGTTTCATCAATATGTCATTCTATTGGCATCTGCAATTGTTATCTCAGTGGGTGATTCTTTAAATGTTTATTTATATCACTGAGTATTTCTGCATATAAAATCAAAATTTCCAACAAAAATGAAACAGTTTAAAAAATAAATGGAAAATGTATACTAAAAAAAGAAATGTTTCTGCATGTTTGTATAGTTGTGCACACACACGTGTGTGTGTGTGTGTGTCAGATGCGTGCAAGTTTCTGCAGAGGCCAGAAGAGGGCATAGGATCCCCTGAATGAGAGTTATAATGTGAGTGCTGGGAGCCAAATTCTGGTTGTACGGAAGAGCAGGAAGCTGTCTTAACAATTTAGCCATCTTTACAGTCCCCTATTTCTTCATTTCTTGGTCAGCTGTTGTAAATGTTTTTCTTCTTTGTATTTTACCTTCTTCAAGAAGAAATTGGTTTATCTTCAAGAAGAAATGGGGACATCTTGACATAATTTTCAAGTTGGTGCCTTTATAAGGTTTCCCAAAATAGATAGTCCCTTTTCTTTTTCCGTTCAGCAAGAATGGTACTTACCTTTCTCTACTGGTTTGTTTTATGCTGTGATTAATAGTGAACACTACTAGCAACTCTAGAAGACAATCAACTGCTATATCACATTTGTCTAAAAGATCATTTCTGTAAGAAACAATAATTATATGTGGTAATGCATGCTAATTATCTACTTGACATTACCAGCATACCTCAAAATACCATGCATGTGCAAACATAATTTTCATTTGCTAATTTAAAGCTCAAATGTAAAAGACATAATTATACATATTTTGAGTTCAGATAAAAGGAAAAGCAGGTAAAGCTTTCTATTTTCTGCTTATTACTAAATTTATTGTTTGAGAACTTTATACACAAATATAATGTCTAGCCAAAGCTATCCCCACCCATTTCCCCCAATTTCTCATGTACCCCCAAACCACTTTTTCTTCCCAACTTCATGTAATCTTTTATAAAGCCACAGAATCCAGATAGTGCTGCAAATATGTGCATGGATACGGGAGCTTCTACTGAAACATGGACCCCTATCAGGGGGCTGCATTCAAATTGGGGACTCTCTCTACCCCATCAGGCTATCAATAACCAATAGCTTCTAGGGGTAAAGCCTCTTCCTCATCCATGCTGGGATTTTGCCTGGCTTGGTCTAGTGTGGGTCTTGTGCACACACAGATGGGTACTAACTAATGTTTTTTTTTTTTAAATCTGGCTTGTATAAGTGGAACTCACCTAGAACAGAACTGAATCTTTAATGCACATTTCACTGAGTTCTTACATAAGTATAATTCTGTAACAACCATTATAATAAACTGGCTGAATGATTATATCCTCCAAAATGTCCTATCCATTTGTATATAATCAGCCTTTCTTCCCATAAGCCACCACTGAAAGTCACTGGCCTGTTTTCTCTATTAGTACCTTGCCTTTGATCACAATGGAACCAATAGCAGCCTCTCATTCTCAATGACCCTTGCGCCATTTCTGCCGAGGGAGCTGATGATCAGACATGTTCGGTGCCTTAATCCCTCATTGTCTGTTCCTGGTTTCATGCTTTTTTATTAATCTTGTGGGACTAATAAAAATCCTCTTCAATGGTCACTGCATGCATCACATGAGCCAGTATGCACAGAGCACTGGTCACATGGTGAATAGCAGCTATGTTTACGAGTGATGTGTGTGGGCTTTCATTCCCAATCCTTAGTCTGGCTCATTTCCACTGGCTGTTTTGTAGATATATCCCAATGTGATATATTTATCAAAAGGAGACTTGCCCTTAAAATGCCAATATCTTCATAGGCACCCAGTGTACCTTTAGCTGGGGATGAGAACAATCAATTGGGCATCACCTATATAAAAAGACAAGCAAGCTGTGCATATTTCTTAATGTAGAAGCCCACAACAAGAGAATTAACACTGAATGGAACTTTATAAAATTCAGTTTTTATTATCACGTCTCACCTTGAGATTCTGATGCATAAAAGTTTTTACATTTTTGTAAGAAATTGAACCTTTGTTAAGTCAGGCTCCTTAGGCAGTAGACTCTGAAACAGAGGCTAGCCTGCCGTGAAGTTTAATGGGGAGTGTCCTCAGGATTAACACTGTGAAGGTCAAGGGAGGTGGGGGGACTGATGGAGAAAGGCACTTGCCACAGACGCTGAGCCCAGCCGGCATATGCCCACACTCGGAATGACCTCAGGATGTCTGCAGCTGACCACAGGGTACCACAGAGCCTTCTTGATGAAAGTATAGCTGAGAGAGCCCCACAGCTGTACTCAGGTCACCAAAACCCCCAGCCTGGAAGGGAAGAGGGAGGCGCTGGTCCTCACAGGTGTGTGCTGACAAATTACATCCAATGCAGTAGTCTTCCAGAACCGTCACAGACACGACATCCAATGTAATAGTTTTCCAGAACCGTCACAGACACGACATCCAATGCAGTAGTCTTCCAGAACCGTCACAGACAAGACATCCAATGCAGTAGTCTTCCAGAACCGTCACAGACACGACATCCAATGCAGTAGTCTTCCAGAACCACCACAGACACAACATCCAATGCAGTAGTCTTCCAGAACCGTCACAGATGTGTTTGCTCCCTGTGCTTTCTTGATGCTCCTCTAAGTGAGACAGAGAATAAAGTGATGCTGCAATGTTTGCTCTGGGATGGAAAATTATGAGTTTCATTATCATTTTTTTTTGTCTTTTCACCTTGAACATCCCGAGTGCTAGGAGTTTCTAAAGCGCCACACTGGACTTGTTTCCAACTCATGGTCATAATTTGGGCTAAAGCCAGGGATTCTACAGAAAAACAAATAGTACAATCAAACAGGGACAATCAGGGAGCATTTAATGAAGGAGCTATTCAGAAATTGTGTGGGCAAGGCTAAGGGAAACTGCCCATGAGTGATGAAACCTCATGTGGGCAGCCATGGGAAACCATCACCCCTTTAGCTTGAAGGGTAAGAAGGTTACAGAAACTGGAGAAAGCGACAGATAAGCAGTTGCTTATTATGGGGCAGCAAAAAGACTTTCCTTATGACTCTGTGCAAATTTCAGTATCATTAAATTATTAACATTTATTTCTAGTTTTATTCTATTAAAGATTTTAGATTTCTAATATGTTGCCCATTTTGTATGGATGTTTTATTTGTATGTGTGTCTGTGTATCACTTGCACGTCTGGTGCCCTTGGAGGCCAGACAAGGATTTAAGATGCCATGTCATGAAACTGTAATTACGGATTGTTGTAAGCCACATGTGGGTGCTAGGAATCAGTCCCGCATCCTCTGAAAGGACAGTCAGCGTTCCTACACACTGAGCCATCTCTCCAGCTCCTATTCACCAGAATGTTATTATTATCATTACTATTATATTTTTAATTTTTAGTGACAGTGTCTTACCATGGTGCCTCAGCTGCCCTCAAGCTTATGATCAGCCTGCCCTAGCCTCCTGCGTGATGGTATACACATGCTGAGGTTAGAAGCACCCAGCTGTCTTATTTGCATCCTGAGAACTGAACTCAGGGTCCTCCTGCTTACAAGGCATTTATCACCCCACTTCCTCACATATATTGGATGAATTGTTCATTAACTTTTATCATGGGACAGAGGACACTGCAGCAGAGACTGTCTGTCCTCAAACTTACAAAAGAAGGCAAATGGACAGAGACAGGATATTCTTGCAACTCCTTGAAATGCAAGCCTTGATAACTTTCTGAGTTTTAGGCCATTGAAAGGTTGCAACTCAGATTTGCAGTAGCCAGCAGCCTCTGCAGGAATAGGCCTAAGCAAGCGACCTCCATGAGAGCAGGCCAGAACAACCTCCAAGATTGCAGTGCAACCTCCAGAAGCTGGAACCGTGGCACTAACACCACCATGAGCAGCAACCATCTAAGCCTTGGATCCACTGGTACCTGGAAGAGTGATTACCAGTGACATGGCCCTAACTCCACCAATCAGTGGAAAAGACGGGTAGACAAGGTCAGAACACACTCAACACCACAAAGAGCAGTATGACACCAACAAAACTGCTGGCTCTGAAGCAGCAAGTCTTGAACACCTCAGCACAGATGAAGTAGAAGAAAATTACCTGAAAAATAACTTTAGCAGAATGTTTGAAGCCCTTAAAGACGAAATGAAAATTTCTCTCAAAGAAATGGATGAAAAGACAAACAAAAAGTTGAAAGATATAAAAAAAATCCCTAAAGAAAACCAAGAAAAAACAAAGAGGTGAAAGAATGATTCAAGACTTGAAAATCAAAATAGAGACAATAAAGAAAACACAAACTGAGGGAATACTGGTAACAGGAAATATGGCAAAATGATCAGTAACCACAAATGAAAGCATAAAAAGCAGAATACAAAAAAATGGAAGAGAGAATCTCAAGTATTGAACATATGATAGAGAAAACAGATTCATTGGTCAAAGAAAATCTTAAACCTAACAAAAGCTTAACACAAAATATCTGGAAACTATGGGACACCATGAGAAGATCAAATCTAAGAATAATAGGGATACAAGAAGTCCAACTCAAAATCACAGAAAATATATTCAACAAAATCTTAGAAGAAAACTTTCCCAATCTAAAGAAACATATGCATATAAAGATACAAGAAGCTTATAAAAAACCGAATAGACTGGATCAAAAAAGGCCTCCTTGCCACATAATAATCAAAACACTAAACATACAGAATAGAGAAAGAATATTAAGAGCTGCAAAGAAAAAAAGGCCAGAATTACACCGGACTTCTCAATGAAAACAATGAAAGCCAGAAGACCCTGGTCAATGTATGCAGACATTAAGAGACCATGGATGCCAGCCCAGACTACTATACCCAGCAAAACTTTCCATCACTATAGATGGACAAAACAAGATATTCCATGACAAAACCAGATTTAACCAATACCTANGACATTAAGAGACCATGGATGCCAGCCCAGACTACTATACCCAGCAAAACTTTCCATCACTATAGATGGACAAAACAAGATATTCCATGACAAAACCAGATTTAACCAATACCTAGCCACAACCCCAACTATACACAAAGTACTGGAAGGAAAACTCCAACCCAAGGAAGTTGGCTACATCAACAAAAACACAGACAATAGATGATCTCATAGCAGATCCAATGAAGGAAAAACACACAAAATAACATCACCACCCATGAAAACTAAAATAATAGTAACTGCCAATCACTGGTTATTAGTATCTCTTAAAATAAATGGACTCAACTCACCTATAAAAAGACACAGGCTAACAGATTGGATATGAAAACAGAATCCATCCTTCTGCTACATACAAGAAACACACCTCAACCTCAAAGGCAGACATTACCTCAGAGTAAAGGGTTGGGAAAAAATTTTTTCCAATCAAATGGACCTAAGAAACAAGCTCATGTAGCTATCCTAATATCTAACAAAATAGACTTCAAACTAAAATCAGTCAGAAGAGACAGAGAAGGATATTTCATATTAGTCACAGGAAAAACCCATCAAGAGGAAATCTCAATACTAAACATCTATGCCCCCAAATATAAGAGCACCCTCATATCTAAAAAACAAAAAAAAACACTTCTAAGTTTAAATCATACAATAACACCACACACTAATAGTGGGAGACTTAAATACCCTACTCTCACCACTGGACAGGTCTACCAGACAGAAAATGAACAGAGAAATAAGGGAACTAACAGATTTTATAACTCAAATGGATTTAACAGACATATGTAGAACATACCATCTAAACAGAAAAGAATATACCTTCCTCTCAGCACCTTATGGAACTTTCTTAAAAACTGACCACATACTAGGTAACAAAGCAATCCTCAACAGATACAAAAAAGTTAGAATTGTCCCATGTATCTTATCAGATCACCATGACTGAAAATTAGAATTCAATAGCAACATTAATTTCAGAAAGCCCACAAACACATGGAAATTAAACAATGCTCACTAGAATCATCAATGGGTCAATGAAGAAATAAAGGAGGAAATTAAAGACTTCCTAAAAATCAACAAAAATGACCACACAACATACCCAAATTTATGGGATACAATGAAATCAATGTTAAGAAGAAATTTCATAGTACTAAATAATACAAAAAGAAGCTGTAAAAATCCCACACCGGTTAGTTAACAGAACACCTGATGTAGTGAATGATATAAATATGAATAATTTGCATTGGTATGGATTTTAAGGTCAATTTTGTTACATGTATATGTATTTCTGATCTTGATTAAGGTATTATGATTGTGTGCTTCATTTTAAAAATGTAATGTATAATTAGGAAATATAGGTTGTTAATGGATAA
>LOEQ01001459.1:110088-121557 GCA_001685075.1 Bramus lutescens
CCAAGCCATGTCACACACTTATAATCCCTATGCTGGGGAGATAGAAACAGTTGGATCCTTGGTTCTCACTGCCCAGCCAACCTAGTCTACTGGGTGAGTTCCAGGCCAGTGAGAGACCCTCACTCAACACAAAACAACAACAACAACAACAAACCAAGGTGGGCAGTTTTCTGGAGGCCAAGGCAGGCAGATCTCTATGAGTCAAGGTCAGCTTCATCTATGTAGTGAACTTCAGGTCATTCATGGCTACACAGTGAGCCCTTGTCCCAAACACTCAAACACATTAGACTAGAACAGGATGAAAAATAGGTGGGTGGGGACTGAGGGACAACAGCTGGGGTGGTGGCCCTACCCCAGATGTCTTGATCATCCCTCTGGAGACCCCTCTGAGTCGATGCCAAAAGCCCAAGATGCAGCTCAGGGCCCCAGCAGGTCTGCACTGAGAGCGTGTTTGCCACTCTCCTGACATTTTGTTTTGTTTGGAGACAGGGTCTCATTTTATTGCCCAAGCTGGCTTGTCTCAAACTCACAGAGGTTTTGCCTGCCTCTGCCTCCCAAGTGCCTGTGTGTGCCACCACCCTGCAGCTTTGGAGCCCATAGGGAGAAGAATGCACGGAAGCCTGGGAGCCAGGCATGGAAAGAGTGGGGTCAGCTGATCAGCCAGTGCCTATGACTGGCATTTGACTCCACTCTAGGATGGCAGGGTCTCTGAGACCTGGGAAGGGGGTCTGAGATCCATTTCTCTACTTGTTGCCAGGCCCGCCCTGGAAACCCAAGCTGAGAAACAAGGCGAATGGAAGCCATGAGGGAGACAGATTTTTGTGCAACAGTCTTCAATCTGTTTGCAATAAAAGGAAAATGGAAAAAATGTTAATTTAATTTGGATGGTACCCTGGGGAGGATGCTCGTGGCTATGAACTCTTTCTCTCTCTCTCTGCCACCCAGTCCGGACTTGTTCTGCAGACTCCAGTCAGGGAGGGTGCGCAAGAGCCAAGATGAGATACTAAAATGTCCCCCTCCTCCCTGCCCTGGGTCCGGTTTCTCCCGCCATCAAGCAGCCTGCTCCTTGCTTCCTTAACTTGATGCCTTTTAGTTGAGTGCAAGAAGCTCATGGGGAAGTAGAAAACCAAGCAGCTTTATTGACTTTGTCTCCCAGAAGGGAGCCTAGGGCTCTGGAAGTGACCCCCTAGCTGGGGAGACAACACAGTGGCTGTCTAGCCTAACCAGCATGCCCTGGGCCAGCGAGAGAGCCTGTCTCACATAACGAGGTGGCGAATGCAGAGGAGCAGCGAGATGGCTCACTGGTTAAAGCCTGGATGACCCGAGTTTTGTCCCTAGGACCTACGTGGTGGAAGGGGAGAACCACCTCCCATCGTTTTCTGACTTCCACATACAAACCATGGCACCCGCCTTCCCCCACTCCCTGACAGAATCGTCAAACGTAATGGGAAAATTTCAAAAAGGTAGAAGGTGCCTGAGGAACAACACCTGAGGTTGACCTCTGACATCCATACATGTGCACATATATACCTGCCATACGTACATACCTGTCCACACATGACTTCCTCAAGCTGGGATAGCCTAGCCCCTTTCTGTTTGGAAGACCTTGAATTTACCACTGCCCCAAACTTCTACCCACCCTGTGTTAGCCCTAGAGCCTTATTATTGTTGTTGGGCCACACTGAAGATGGTCCAGGCAGCTCTTCAGGCCCCCCACCCCCAGTGTCATGGTGTGGGTGTGAAGCATCCCCCTTGGAGTCGTGAGTGTTGACGGCTTCGTTCCCAGATGCAGGTACCATTGTAAGGTAACCGGACTGTAAGGGAGCTAGCTTTACCCAGGCACTGATCCACTGATGAGTTCACACTGAATGGGCTCGTTTGGAGGAAATAGGTCTCAGTATGCCTTGGAAGGCAGATCTTGCCCCCCCCCCCATGCCATGCCTATCTGCCTGTTGTTCTGAGAACTGAGAGGTCCTAGTTAGGGGCTGTGATGAAACACCATGACCCAAGCAACTTGGGGAGGAAAGCGTCTATTCAGCTTGTATGTCCATATCACTGTTCATCACAGAAGAAAGTCAGGACAAGAATTCAAACAGGCCAGGATCCTGGAGGCAGCTGATGCAGCGGCCATAGAGGGATGCTGCTTGCAGGCTTGCTCCCAATGGCTTGTTCAGCCTGCTTTCTTATAGAACCCAGGACCACCTGCCCAGAGATGGTCCACCCTCAATAGGCCAAGCCCTCCCCCATGAATCACTAATAAGAAAGCGTCCTACAGGCTTGCCTACAGTCCAGTCTTGTGGAGGTATTTTCTTAACTGAGGCTCCCTCTTCTCAGCCCCTCTAGCTGTGTCAAGTGGACATAAAACCAGCCAGCACATGCAGGCTGAACCCTGTGAAACCACGAGCCAAGTCATGTCTGTCAGGTGTGTTGTCAGTGATGGTGATGTGACAGACACACTGGGACTGGGGAGACGGAGACCCCTGGGGAGGGAATTCACACTCTGGGCTCCATCAGAGAAAGGATCGAGTGCTCGGGTGAGAATAGACTTCTGTGGAGCCTGTTCCGGTTACATGTCGGTTGCTGTGGTAAACGCTGGCCAAAAACAACCTGAGTGGGAGGAAGACTTATTGGGTTTTTACTTCCGGGTTACAGTTCATCTTTCAGGGAAGTCAAGGCAGGAACTCAAGCAGCTGGTCCCTTCTGATCAGCTGTCAGAGCAGAAAGAAATGGATATAATCTGTGCCTGCTTGCTCTCAGCCAGCTTTCTTCACTCTTATTCAGGGCCAGGCATAGAGAATGACGCCTCCCACAGTGGACTCGGTCAGTTAGCACCCAGACATTCCTCATGGACATGCTTACATGGCTGCCTGCTCGCTAATTCAATTAAAACTCTCTTTCTAGATGATTCTAGGCTGTGGGAGGTTGACATTCAAAATTCATGATTTCAGGACACAGGGTCTTTGCTCTCTCAAGGAGAGCGGGGTGAGGACAGGATAACAGAGGCTCTGACCCTAACTGTCACCACTCAGAGCAGGAGGAGCTGGGCTTCTCATACCCATATCTAGGTGACTTCTGCAAACATCTTTGCTGGTCAGCTCTGGAGAGGTCACGGGTCATGGAGAGAGACGAGTGGGAATGTGATCCTTTAGTCTTTTAGGGTCTCTCAAGTGATGGCACTGGGTGTGACCAGCCGGCAGGGCCACAGAAGACTTTTTCTTCCTTGTCAGTTATTTGGTTTTGAGAGGAAGAAAAGTAACAAATACAGGTCCTAGGGCCGTCTAGTGTGGCCACACTGCAAAGTAAGCTGGCAAATGAATCCTCAGGTTACACCCTTAAACTGTACCTTAAGCCAGGGTTCCTGGAATGTCACTCAGTGTTGTTCTGATTTATTAATGATTTTATTTTAAATTGTATGAATGTGTTTGTGTAGGTGGGGTATGCACGTATGTGTGTAGGGACCTATGGAGGCCAGAACCAAGCATCAGATCCCCTGGAGATAGAGTTATAAGTAGTTAAGGATCTCCTAATGTGGGTGCTGGGAACACAGCCTAGGTTCTTTGGAAGAGCAGCAAGCATTCTTAACCGTGGAGCCATTTCTCCAACATCTCATTGACAATACTGGCTTAGTGTTTCCTGCTAAACTATGTTCTCCTCTGCCAGTCCTGTGACCTTTGTCTGTGTTGGAAGGGCTCACATATCGCACCAAATTCGGCCCTTCTGCCACATCTTCTTCTGCACTACTTTCTCCCAGGATCACTTGACTTACCTGTCAAGGCCACTGCCTGCCTCCTCTTACTCCCAGAGTACAGCATTGTGCTGGTGCCTCGGGAGCTAAGGACAACTACCATAGTCTCTGATGTTCCCTTCTCAGGCTTGGGTTGAGTAATAGTTTGGGGGAAGAGCAAACTTTTGGGAGGGGTGCTAGAGTTGGAACCTAGGTCCCTAGAAAAAGAATCCCAGAGTTCTCCCTCCTGTGTGTTTTGTCCCACTTCTTCATGGTCCATGATGACGGTTGAAGCTGTTGAGTACAGTGAAGTCACATGGATGTGATGGGAGCAGATTATTTTGCCATTTTCCTAGACTCTGAGCTGCACATCGAAGTCAGGCTGACCCCTCCACACCAGCTCATCCCAATGTGAGGTTCACAGTGATTTTCCCAGTTCTGTGATCATCGATGACTTCAAACTAGCCAGTGTAGCCACCTTCATCATCACAGTTAGGGACCAAACAATGACTTTGGAGTGTAGCTTGACGAGGACCCAACATTTATCTCTTTTCCTCACTGACCATGACTTTCACTCACACTATGGTGATGGTGTGGAAAGATGGTGGAAGAACCCTTCTCTGTACTTTGAATCATTTTCTAAAACTACTCCTAACTTGGGGTCTGGAGAGATGTCTCAGTGGTTAAGAGCACAGGTTGCTCTTCCAGAGATTCTGAGTTTAATTCCCAGCAACAACAT
This sequence comes from Bramus lutescens, assembly GCA_001685075.1. Classification (NCBI taxonomy): domain Eukaryota; kingdom Metazoa; phylum Chordata; class Mammalia; order Rodentia; family Cricetidae; genus Bramus; species Bramus lutescens. The sequence continues at coordinate 114,552 of LOEQ01001459.1, forward strand.
GGTGGCTCACACCATTTATAACGGTGTCCTCTTTTGTCATGCAGACAGAACACTGCATACATCATAAGTAAGTCTTTAAAAAAAACAGTCCCAACTCCGTAGTGCAAATGCTAATATCTCATGTTATCAGAATACGTACTCCCTGTGAATCAATAGTTAGAAAACTGGACATTTGATGTTACAGCTTGATGACTTGACCAAAGAGCAGGTTTGCTCCTCCCAAAGGTTTCTTTCCTTTTTTTTGTTTCCTTTGGGGTGGTTCTGTAACTTACTATGTAAACCAGACTGGCCTGTCTCTGTCTTCTAAAGAGCTAGTATTAAAGCAGTGAGCCACCATACCCAGTTCAAACATTTTCTTTCATTTTGTTATATTATATTTATTTATTTGTATGTGCTCTCTCTCTCTTTCTCTCTCTCTCTTTGTGTGTGTGTGTGTGTTTGTGCTTGGTCGCCATGGCATGTGGAGGTCAGAGGGCAGCTTGTGGGAGCCTGTAGTGGCATTTCATTAGTATTTTAATAAATAAAGCTTGCCTAAAAGATCAGAGAGTAAAACAGCCCCCACTGTTCAGCCTTACAAACCCAGCAGTGGTAACACACACTTTTAATCCCAGTGGCCACACTATTTGCCATAGAAACAAGGTGGTGTATGCCTTTAATCCCAGCACTAGAGAGGATTATAAAACAGGAGGAGACAGCTCTCACTCACAGTTTCATTCTGAGATTCCTGGAGGCAGGATTGCCATTTTGTACTGAGATAGAGGTGGCTGTCTGTCTTGCTTTTCTGAACTTCAGGTTGAACCCCAATTTCTATCTCTGAGTTTTTATTAATCATGGAACAAGAACCAGTTCTCTTATTCCAGTATGCTGACCCCAGGGATTGAACTCAGATCATCAGGCTTGGTGGCAAACGCCTTTAATCACCAAGGCTACTCACCAGCCCTTCTTTGGTTGAATTTTGATGAACCCAGCCATATGATCAGTGATTTTTCCCAATATTTTCATAGACTATGTTCCTTGTGAATAATGGGACTCTCTGTTCTGTTATCTCAATGTTCAGTCAGTGACCACATAGAATTCCCTACAGGTCAGGACCAAAATGAACAATACCATGTCTCAAGAGTCCGTGAGTACTTTCCTGGTCCTCACAGTACAACTCAGTTGGGAGTGTTTCTTCAGGGCATAGCTAGCTCTGCTACGGCTCCACCTCAACCTGCACTTCCTGCGTGTGTGGTACTCACAGAATCAGCAGACACAGAAGGCTAGGGGCCCCTGGGATCTTTCTGAGGCCATTCCCCAACCCGAGCACATGCCTTGCTTGCACTCTTGTTCCCCCAACATGAACAACTGCCCTCCTGGATTCTCCTTCCTCCCTTTGAATCTACTGTTTCCTGCACCTTGAGAGGATGGTGCAAATATTCACCTTCTTCTATAAATATCCCTAGAGCTAAAACATCAAGGAACAGGTAAGGCAGCTTCTAAACCCCGCCCAAAGAGGTTGACCAGATAGCTCAAAACTGTTGTATGATAGTATTCCTGGAGAGACATGAACAAGTATCTGTTCACCCCAAACAGGGAACACTGGCAGACCAAAGTAAGGTATCACCAAAACCCAACTTGGTGAATCAATGAGTTTATTGGGGTTACTTCTAAGAATATAGGTGAGGGCAAATTATAGGAGCAGAGATCCAAGGCAGCTACATCACAGATGGACCATCCTGGCATGGGCAATGATTTGGAAAACTGTAACCCAGGAACTCTCTGTGCTACTTGCAGGCAGCTCAACATTTGGGAGAGTCTCCCCTCTCCCCCATCAGTTCTTACTGCCTGTATCACTTGGGGGAAAGGGCCCTGTGAATCTTCTCGGTTTCAGGGATTTCCTGAGGCTTTAGTTGTTAACTTTCTGAGTCCTCCTTCCAGAGCGGAAGGTTTCAATTTAGAGAAATTTGCTGTGCAAGAAAACAGATGAGTGCAGGGTTTTCATAAAGTCTGTGTTAGCTTTGTGACACCAGAAAGCCACCGCAGGAATGTAGGGCACTGTCCCTACTGCTGCTGCCATGATGAGAAGAGGTGGCTGTGTATGTGTGTGGTGTGGTATGGTGTGTGTGTGTGGTGTGTGGTGTGTGTATGTGGTGTGGTCTGTATGTGTGAGGTGTGTGGTGTATACAGTGTGGTGTGGTGTGTGTATGTGTGTGGTGTGGGGTGTGTATGTGTGTGGGGTGTGCGGTGTGATGTGTGTGTGTTATGGTGTGGGGTGTGTGTGTGTTTGCTTGTGAAGGTCAGTAGTTTTTTTTCGCAGGTCTTGTTTCTCAGGAGCATCTAACGTGTGTGTGTGTGTAATAATGTACAATAATATTATTATTTAGTTGCTGTTATTTTTAAGAAGGGGTTTCTATGTAGCCCTGGCTACCCTGGAACTCACACTGTAGGCCAGGTTGATCTCAAACTCAAAGATCTACCCATCTCTGCCTCCCAAATGGTGGGATTAAAAGCATGCACCATCACTGGCCAGCTCACTTTATATTTTTCAAATGAAAGTTTTTCTTTTTAGATTAATTTTATTTCCAATTATGTACATATGTGTATGTCTGTGTGAGCATGAGTGCACACGTTTGTGGAGGCCACAGGAAGGCATTGGATCACCTGGAGCTAGAGTTTCATGGAGTGTGAGCCACCTGGCCTGGGAGACAAATGTGGGTCCTCTAGGAGAGAGGCAAGGGCTTCTAGCTCCCAACTGTACACCCTCCACTTTTGAAGACTTAAAACCTTTTAATATGCAATGCACGTGTCTACGTGTGGGTGTGTGCATGTCTGTGCAGGTACCTATGGTGGCCACAGGAGGGCATCAGATCCCTTGGAACTGGAGTTCCAGGGAGTTATGAGTCGCCTGCCTGCTGCAAGGGAGTGCTATAAACTGAACTCTAGTCCTCTGGAAGAGTAGCAAGCACTCTCTAACCTTGACTGACTAGCAAGTGAGCCCCAGGAAGCCTCCTGTCTTTACCTCCCTAGCACTGAGATTACAAGCACATGCCACCATGACTGGCTTCTTAAGTTATGTAGGCCCTGGGAGCTAGAATTCGGGTTTTCATGATTGCAAGGCAAGCAATTTACTGACTCAGCTATCCTGCAACCCATTATCATTTTTTTTCCTTAAGCAGTTTTTTGTTTCTGTATAGTTCAGATTGGGTACCAGAGTTCCTGAAGAGTCGACTTAGTCAGACCCTGCTAACTTATGCTTGTTTCATTAGAGAGACTAGCTTTTTTTTTTTATAATTTTGTCTTGCTTTATCTTTTGAGACAGGACCTCATGTATAGCCCTCAAACTCTCCATCCTCCTGCTTCAGCTCCCTCAGTACTGGGATGATAGGACATGTTAGCCTACCTGCTTGTTACAGGATTTAAATCAGTTTAATACATCTTTCAGTCAGGCAACCTTGGCTCAGCCTTACGGTTTGGGATTCATCCACGTTACTCAGTGTAGCTGGAGCTCATTCCTCTTTGATTACGGAGACAATTCCACGGCACAAACGGACCGTGGTGTGTTTATCTGTTCATCAGCTGACAGACGTTTGGGTTGTTTCTCGTCTGGGGCTGTTTCGGCTGGAGCTGGTTTGAGCATTCCCACACGTATCATTTGGTGGATGGATGGACTTTCCCCTCTCTGATATCCTTTCAAAATAGGGTTCTCTCTGCCTTGGGGCAGATGTCCATCTCTATACCTAATGACCTGGCTTCCTCAAGACTGAACTTTTGGCCCATGTGACATCAGTGAAACACATTATATTTTGGGGCTGAAGTAATGGTTCAAATGGAAGTGAAGTTCTTTCTGTGCAAGCATGAGGACATGAATTTGAACCCCACAACCCACATCAAAAAACCTGGACACTGTGGCACCTGATTGTAATTTCAGTGCTGTGGAGCTGGAGACGGGTGGATGACTGAGGCTCCCTGGGCAGCCAGATTAGTCTACTTTGCAAAAAAACATGCTTTGAAAATCAAAGCAAGGTATAAGTGATGAATGACATTTGGAGTAGGCCCTCACACACACACACACACACACACACACATGCATGCACACACACATGCACGCACACACAAAGGAATATATATTTGCTCATCTTCTGTGGTTCCTGATACCACAGGTCCTACAATGATCAGAGTACCTTTTGCACACTAATGATGTAAGTGGTGGCCTGAATAAACATGGCTTCCCGATGGGGACTGGTGACTGCAAAGACCAGGTCATTAGACTCATAGCTGCTTCTTTCAGAGAGAAACATTCCTCCTTGAGGGAGATTCATAAAACCAGTAGTAAAGACCTCACACATTTCAGGAGGTTCCTGAAACTTACAGATTTACAAGACTCCTCCCCAAGGTCAGACAAGCAATAGCCAGTGGCTGTGGAGAACACACTCTTTTCAGTGGGGCTGCCTGAGCCTTGTATGGGGAGTTCCAGGGATGCAGCTTTCACAAGTCACCAGCTGTTGGGGACTGTGGACCACCAGACCCTGAATTTCTTGTAAACAACTTGTTTTCCTCTGCTCTGAGCAGTCTGCAGCTGCTCTGAGCACGAGACCCTGATGGCAGGGCAGTGGATTCTGATGAGTCTGCAGCTGAAGGATCCTGAGAGCTGGGGCATGGCCAGAGGCCTGTATAAGCTGCCCCTGAGCACAATAGAGTGGGCATTCTTGGCACTCTTGTATCAGGGATGACCTGTGTTCTCAGGTCTCTGTCAGCATGTGTGTGTGTGTGTGTGTGTGTGTGTGTGTGTGTGGTGTGTTTAAGTCTCCAGCTTAGTTCCTGGCTAGCCTACCACCCCATAGTGCAGGCACTACAACCAACCATGCTGGGGTGGGGGTGGGGGTCAGTGATGCAGCTGACTTCGCTAGCAACCCTAGCGAAGGTCACTGGTTCAGTAAGTTGTATCTAGATGGAACCCTTTCTTTTGGTCTGTCTTAAGTACCCTACCTAGGGACACATCTCCCTGGGGGAAAGTCTGATAGCAGTGTGATTTGAGAGTTAAGACTTTCAACCACATTTTCCCAAGCTCCCAGCTCTATAGAGTGGAGGGGAGAAGGAGGTTGAGGTTATTGGCTAAGGGTTATGGAAATCACTGTAATTGAATTGTAATAAAAATCCCTAAACAATGGTGTTCTGAGTCACTGGTTTGACGACAAATTGAGGTGCTAGGAAGGTGTGCACCCAAGGAAACACCCACTCCATGCTCTTCATGCCTGGCCCTGCATAACTCTATTTGGCTGTTCTTTTATTCTATATCAAGGTTGGTTTTTGGTTGTTGTTGTTGTTTTTATTTTCTAGAAACGAATTTCCTTATGTAGCCCAGGCAGGCCTTGAACTCGTGATCCTCCTGCCCTAGTCTCCCAAAGCCTGGGATGACAGGAGTGTACCACCACTTTGACCTTCCTATGACTCATCTGAAGACCTGCATGGACCTTCCCCCGAGACATTTCTTCATTTTTCCCCCACTATTTAAGTTGCCTACTTTGACCTTCCAGTTGTCTCCAAGGCCAACAAAGATGGTGGCCATGGTTTCTCCTCGGTCCCACCTCCTCTTTTAGGTTGGTATCTCCACTTGGTTGGCCCAAGGCACCCTACAATCCACATCTGTTCAACTGTCCTCTCCCTTTTCAACCAGATGCCTGCCCTCTTCAGTGTCTATGCCCATGCCAGGACTGCCCTAGCTACACAGGCCTGGGCCCCTTTGCCTCTGCTCCATCCAGCAGTACGGAGAGCTGAAGCCCAGGTCCTCCCCTGATGTCTTGAGGACTGTTACCATTCTCCAGCTCATGGCCATGGGGACCCAGTTCAGTTTTCCAGATATTTCCCTGGTGCAGTTTTGCTGGCCCTCTTGCTGGGCGCCGGACGTCCATCCTCACCTTTAGCTAATCAACTTGGCCCATGGCTCCAGACAAGAGTTTCTAGAGTTGGCCTTGGCCCTGCTGTTTTTGGTGAGGCCATGCTAGAGGCCTTGGCCCTGGGCTGTGGCCGAGTCCAGCCTCACTTGCCATTCCTTAGCACCGTCCGTGCGTGGCAGACATGCTCTGTGGTTGGGACTTTGCAGACAGGTTTTTTGAGTTAGAGATTTGGAAAAGGCCCTGGTGGTGCTGGTTGGAGTTCAGAGCCCGTGAGATGCAGGAGAGACCTTGTGTGGGTGAGCTCATCTTGTTGGGAAGACTGACTGGGCTTGCGGTTTGGCAATACCAGCACCATGTTTGGCAGCTCAGGTGACACTTGCAGTGGGGACCATGTCAACCTTTTAGCTAAAATTGCTGGGATTTGGGGCTCTTTCCATGAGGGTCACAAATGAGGATCTCTGTGGGGGGGACCCCAAAAGATTTATTATTACTGAGAGGGTTCGTGTTCTTGGAAGGAGAGAGGGAAAAAAACCGAGAGAACAAGACGGGCAGACTTCTTTTTTGTTTTTAGGAGGAACGAGGGATGTGTTGATCACTGGGATTGAGAACGCTAAATTTTTGTGTAGAAATGTGTCCACAAGTCTCTGGAAGAAAGGCAGTAATACATCCCAGAGGGGCTGTACCTTATCGTACTTAAGAAACAAGTTCTGGAGCCAGAGTCTGAAGCCAGTATCCAGCGATGAGGCTGGCTGGCTATGCGATCTCAGTCAAATGGCTTTGCCGCTCTGTGCCTCTATCTGCTCACAAGAAAGAAGTAATTAGAGCACTCATCAGGTATCTGTGCTCACTAGACATGTTAGTGCAGCAGAAGCACTCAGGCCGTCTCAGGCGTGTAGTTGGTGTGCAACAAGCTTTGGGTCCCTTCTGGCTTCTCATGCCTCCTGTTTCTCCTGCTGTGCTATTGCAACTCTAGTCCCATGATGCTCCTTTCTCTGTCGACACCTCCTCCTTCAGGTATGACAGAAACACTGTCTCTTCCAGAGTGGAGATAGACCCCCAAGGCCTCATGTATGCTATGTAGGTTCTCTACCACTGAGCCACACCCCAGCCCCTCACTGGGGGATTCTAGGCAG
>LOEQ01001459.1:140508-161244 GCA_001685075.1 Bramus lutescens
GCCCCTCACTGGGGGATTCTAGGTAGGGGCTCTACCACTGAGCCACACCCCAGCTCCTCACTGGGGGGATTCTAGGCAAGGGCTCTACACTGAGTCAAACTCCTGGCTGCAGTCAATTAATCCTTTTGTCACATTTTTATCTCAGATTACTTTCACAGTAAAAAAAAATTAACTTGTCTAAAAATTTAGTCATGACTATTACACAAAATTAGGCACATATATTCATTGTTTATATCTGTCAAAGAAAGAAATGTTCAGCTTAATTTGAAAAAAAATTTAGCTTATGCCACAAGAGAAATCGAGCAACGGCCACAGTGAGTGCATGTCCTTGGCTAATGCACCCGGGTAGACTGCAGAGTGTTGCAAAGGTTCCTGAGCTGTTCCCTGCCACTTAGAATTTTCTTGCATTGAAAGAGAATTGCTTGATATTCAATGATCAAAGGCACAAAATCGCCTAGGATTTAGGTTTCTTACAGATACCACATAACAGATGAAAGTATTAAACTTAACGACCCCAAGGGAAAGAAACGTTTATTTAGATCTTAGATATCAGGCTTAACATTTAATACTGAAACTGAATATTTTTCTTACTACAACAAACATTGCTTTGCACATTTTTCCTGAGATGAATCAGGGTACGCAAGGTTTTAATCATACCCAGCAGAGCTGTGCAAGCTGGTTACAGAGCTTAAATGAAAACTTGAAGAATTGAAGAATTCTTTGTTGATGTTGATAAGTTTAAGAATACTTCTCGATTGATGCGATATTCCTTTAAATTCAATATCGGTGAGTTGACAGAAGAATGAATGAATTACGGATGCAATTTCATTCGAATGGCAGCAATTTGAGACTTATTATTTCAAGTGCTAGGATTAAAGGTGTGTGCTACCACTGCCTGGCTCAAATCAATTCTTCTATGAAAAATGTGCTGGTGGGTCCGTGAGATGGTTCTGCTGCTCAGTAAAGGCATTCGCTGCCAAGCTCTGTGTCCTAAGTTCGATTCTCAGACGGTGGAAGAAGAGATCCAAGCCTTGAGAGTTGTCCCCTGACCCACACACAAATAAATAAATTATCACAATAAAATGCTGAAAATTTTTCCTCATAATCTTTTAACACAGTTCTCATAACTAAAATTATTATTTTGTTTCTTGACCTCAAAATAATTTTCTCTAAAAAAATATTATGAGTCCAGAGAGATACTTCAGCAGTTAAGACCGTCTGTTGTTCTTGCGGAGGTCTCAGGTTCAATTGCTAGCATCAGCTGGTGGCCAACCATAACTCCAATTCCAGGGGATCTGACACCCCTTCTGACCTCCATGGACACCAGATCCACACATGGCGCACAGCCATACAAGCAAGCAAAACCTCATACATATAAAGTAAAACAAACAAATTCAATTTTTTTTATGAAATAAGACTGGCTGGCTGTGGTGGCTCACACCCAAAATCCTAGCACTTGAGAGTCAGAAGCAGAAATTTAATTTCTGCAAACTAGAAGCCAGTTGGGCTACAGTGTATGATGTTGCTGCAACCAAACAAGACAAAATAAAGAATTCCATGTCAGAGGTTAAAGGCTGAGTGTGGTGTGCACCTTTAACATCAGCCCTCAGGAGGCAGAGGCAGTTCAGTCTCTGTGAGCTCAAGGCCAGCTTCCTCCACAAAATGAATTTCAGGACAATGACTACACTGAGAAACTCTGTCTCAAAACAAAACAAACAAAGAAGCAGTAAAATGAATTCAGAACTGCAGATCTCTTATAGGTTCTTTTTCATTTTTTTGTAATATGTATACATTTACATGTATTTTTAAATGTTTATTTTATTTTGAATTGTGTATGTGCGTGCGTGCGTGCGTGCGTGCGTGCACATGAATGCAGTGCTTGTAGAGGCCAGATGAGGGCACTGTGAGCTACTGAATGTGTATGCTGGGAATTAAACTCAGGTCCTCTACAACAGCAGTAAATGCTCTTAACTCCTGAGCCCCAAAATTGTTTAGAATAACAACAACAAAACAGATTTTAAAAAACTCATAACATTTCAACTGACTAAAATTTTCTATTTTAATTTTCAAAATTTCTATTTTGACTTCAGAGAAGAAATTTTCAACTAAATTTATTATATATTTTCCAAGAATGTCTTTTAATATTAGCTAGCTTATTTTACACATATCTGGTACAAAGTCAGAATTTTCTATTTTGCCTTGCTCTGTTTGCAGCCATGCGACTTGATGCATCAAGGAATTTGAAATACATTTCCTTCCATTCTGTTGAGCCAGATTCTGCATCTCCACTTGGACCTGTGACCATAGAATTCCCCTTTGTTATTGTTTGGTTTGAACTTTTTTTTATAGATTTTACTTACTTTGTTTCACCTTCATTATATAGTCATGTACTACGTGCATGCAATGCCCTCAGAAGCCAGAAGCCCTAGGGCATCTACCTGGAATTACAGAGGGTTGTGAACTGCCATGTGGGTGCTGGGAATTGAAACTTGGTCCTCTAGAAGAGTAGCCAGTGCTCTTAACCACTGAGCCATCTTTCCAGCTCAAGAATTCTTTTCTTAAAAATTCAAAATGTGGGCATTCAGTTTGAGGATTCATGGAGACAGGATCTTGCCCACTTTGGTCTGAGGATTCAGTAGATGCTGAAGAATGCCACGTTGCGCAAGCCAGATGCAGAGGAAGCAGGATGAGAATGCGGTACTGAGGAAAGTCTGAAGATTCCGTATAGGCCACCAGGAGAAGCCTCAGCAGGACGGCAGGCGGCAACGACAGCAGTGTCCTCCGGAATTATCTGACCATTAGAACCTTGGGCCCGTAGGTGCCTTGAGGAACGATCACTGAAGGCTCTGCTCTGCTTACACCTGAAGGAGTGTTCAACGGAGCCACAGCTCCCAACTACGCCAGTTGGAGGAAAGGGGACCCTTCTGAAACAGGGTCCACATGTTCCTGCTAGAGGAATAGATGAGTAGACAACAGGGTAAGAATACACTCAACAACATGAAGAACAATACAGCACCACCAGAAACTAGTGGTTCAACAAGACCGGAAAATCCCAATATAGATGAAGCAGAAGAAAACAACCTTAAAATAACTTTATGAAGATGATTGAGGCCATTAAAGAGGAAATAATAAATTCCCTTGAAGAAATGAAGGAAAAGACAAAAAATTGGAAGAAATCAACAAATCCCTTAAAGAAAACTAAGAAAAAGCAATCAAACAGATGAAAGAAATGGTTCAAGACTTGAAAACTGAAATAAAGGCAATTTAATAAAAAAAAAACACAAACCAATGGAAATCTGGAAATCAATAAAATATGGAAAATATGGGTAAAGAATCAGAGACTACAGATGCAAGCATAAACAATAGAATACAAGAGATAGAGGAGAGACACTCAGGAGTTGAAGATATGATAGAAGAAATAGATTCATTGGTCAAAGAAAATGTTAAATTCAACATTTTTTTTTATACAAATACCCAGGAAATCTGGGACACCATGAAAAGACCAAACCTAAGAATAATAGGAATTGAAGAAGCATAAAGAACACTGAATAGACTGGACCATAAAAAATATTCCCTCACCACATAATAATCAAAACACTAAACATACAGAATAAAGAAAGAATNGCTGAAAAAGCCTTTGACAAAATTCAACACCCCTTCATGATAAAGGTCTTGGAGGGAGCAGGAATACAAGGAACATACCTAAACATAATAAAGACAATATACAGCAAGCCAGCAACCAAAATCAAACTAAATGGAGAGAAAGTCAAAGCGATACCGCTAAAATCAGGAACAAGAAAATGCTGTCCACTCTTTCCATATCTACATAGTACTTGAAGTTCTGGCTAGAGCAATAGACAACAAAAGGAGATACAAATTGGAAAAGAAGAAGTCAAACTTTCACTATTTGCTGATGATATGATAATATACATAAGCGACCCCAAAAATTATACCAGGGAACTCCTATGACTGATAAACACCTTCAGTAATGTAGCAGGATACAAGATTAACTTAAAAAAAAAACCAGTAGCCCTCCTATATATAGATGATAAATGGGTTGAGAAAGAAATCAGAGAAACATTACCCTTCACAACAGTCACAAATAACATAAAACATCTTGGGGTAACTCTAACCAAACAAGTGAAGGACCTGTGTGACAAGAACTTTAAATCCTTAAAGAAAGAAACCAAAGAAGACATCATAAAATGGAAAGATCTCCCATGCTCTTAGATAGGTCAGACTAGCACAGTAAAAATGGCAATCTTACCAAAGCAATCTACAGATTCAATGCAATATCCATCAAAATCCCAGCAAATTTCTTCACAGATTCCAAAAGAACAATATTCAACTTCACATGGAAATCAAAAAAAACAGGATAGCCAAAACAATCCTGCGCAATAAAAGAACTTCTGGAGGCATCACAGTCCCTGACTTCCAACTCTACTACAAAGCTACAGTATTGAAAACAGCTTGGTATAGGCATAAAAACAGACAGGAAGATCAATGGAATCGAATCAAAGACCCAGATATCAATCCACACACCTATGAATGATGTGAGATTCCCCTCTGTATGCTGTGAATACCATCGGTTAATAAAGAAGCTGTTTTGAATCTGTGATAGGGTAGAACAGAGCTAGGCAGGAAAAACTAAACTGAATGCTGGGAGAAAGGAGGCAGAGTTGGAGAGAAGCCGTGTAGCCCCTCTAGAAACGGACACCAGAACTTTACCCGGTAAGCCACAGCCTCGTGGCGATGCACAGATTAATAGAAATGGGTTAAATTAATATGTAAGAGCTAGCCAATAAGAATCTAGAGCTAATGGGCCAAGCAGTGGCTTAGTTAATATAGTTTCTGTGTGATTATTTCAGGAGTCTTCGTGGTCAGAAACAAATAAGCAACCTCTCATACAACATATGAACACCTGATTTTTAACAAAGAGGCTAAGATTATAAAATGAAAAAAGGAAAACATATTCAACAAATAGTGCTGGCATAACTGGATGTCAGCATGTAAAGGAATGCAAGTAGATTTGTGTCTATCGACATATACACAATTCAAGTCCAAATGGATCAACGACCTCAATATAAAATCAACCACACCAAACCTCATAGAAGAGAAAGTGGAAAGTACACTTGAACACATTGGCACAGGAGACCACTTTCTAAATATAACCCCAATAGCACAGACACTGAGAGCAGCAATTAATAAAAGGGACCTCCTAAAACTGAGAAGTTTCTGTAAAGCAAAGGACACAGTCAACAAGACAAAAACAGCATCCTACAGAATGGGATAAGATCTTCACCAATCCCACATCCGACAGAGAACTGGTCTCCAAAATATACAAAGAATTCAAGAAACTAAACATCAAAAGAACAAATAATCCAATAGAAAAATGGGGTAAATGGGGTACAGACCTAAAGAGAAAGCTCTCAACAGAGGAATCTTCAGTGGCCAAAAGGCACTTAAGGAAATGTTCAACTTCCTTAGCCATTAGAGAAATGCAAATCAAAACAACTCTGAGGCTCCATATTAACACCTGTCAGAATGGCTAAGATCAAAAACACTGATGACAGCTTATGGTGGAGAGGATGTGGGGTAAAGGGAACACTCCTCCATTTCTGGTGGGGGTGTGAACTTGTGCAGCCACTTTGGAAATCAGTATGGCAGTTTCTCAGAAAATTAGGAATCCATCCACCTTAAGACCCAGCAATACCACTTTTGAGCACATACCAAAAGGATGCTCAATCATACCACAAGGACATTTGCTCAACTGTGTTCATAGCAGCATTATTCGTAATAACCAGAACATGAAAACAACCAAGATGCCCCTCATCTGAAGAATGGATAAGGAAAACGTGTTACATTTACACAGTGGAGTACTACACAGCAGAAAAAATAATGACATCTTGAGATCTGCAGGCAAATGTATGGAACTAGGAAAAAACCCACACTGAGTGAAGTCCCAGAAAGACAAATATAATATGTACTCACTCATAAGCAGATGTTAGACATAAAGCAAAGGGTAACCAGCCTACAGTTCACAACCCCAGAGAACCCAAGCAACGAAGAGGACCCTAAGAGAGGCATACATGGATCCACCTAGGAAGGAGAAAAAGACAAGATCTCCTGAGTAAATTGGGAGTGTGGGGGCAGGGGAGAGGGTGGCAGGTGAGAGGGGAGGAAGGAAGAGGAGTGGGGAAAACATATAGCTCAATAAAAACAAAAACAAAAAACTCAAAATTTAGGTAGTGATATAACTTAGTTGGTAGAGTGCTTGCCTAGTTTGCCTGAAGTCCTGGGTTTCATTCCCAGCGCCACGTAGACCAGGCATAGTGGTGCATGCCTGTCATTCCAGCACTTGGGAGGTGGAGGCAGGGGGAGCAGGAGTTCAAGGTCATCCTCAGCAACATAGTGAGATTAAGGTCAGCCTAAGCTACAGGAGAACCCTTATCAAAATAAAGAAAGAACATATGTTGTATGTTATATAGTCTGGCTGTGTGTGATAGGCTTTACACATTGATGTTGAATTCTTTTATGTCCTTGTTGCTTTCTGACCACTTGTTCTACTGAGAGGAATATTGAATTTCCAACCAGAACCTTGATTTTCTTCTGCTTCTCCTTTAAGTTCTGTCCATTTGGGCTTCATGAATTTGAGGTTCTACTTTGAGTTATATTATACATTTAAAACTGTAGGACCAGTAAGATGACTCAGGGTAACAGCATTTGTCGTACAAGTTGGATAACCTGAGTTCAATCCCTAGATTCTACACAAAGGTAAAGGAGAGAATCTTAATGGGGAATTAACTTCGTAAATTGTCCTCTAATCTCCATATGTGTGCCATGACATATGTGCACCCTACACACACGTCATAACCACCCACATCCTAATAATAAACAAAGTAAACTAAAAGTGTTATGTTGGTGTTTCTTTTTTTTTTTTTTTGACACAGGGTTTCTTTGTGTAACAGCCCTAGCTGCCCTGGAACTTGCTCTGTAGACCAGGATGGCCTTAAACTCACAGAGATCCCCCTGCCTCTGTCTCCTGAGTGCTGGGACTAAAGGCGTTTGCCACCACCACTGGCTGGTATTTCTTTACGTTAGTGCATTTTAGTTAATTAATTTTTTAATTACTTATTTTTATTTTTATGTACGAGTGTGTGTGTGTGTGTACTTGCTACAGTGTGAAAGTGGAGGTTAGAGAATGACTTGCAGGAATCAGTTCTCCTTTTCGATCCTGTGGGTTCTGGGTATTGGACTCAAATCATCAAGCTTTGTGTCAGGCACCTTTACCCACTGAACTGAGTCCCCTCTGCGTTGGGTTTTTATCATTATTAACATCCATTTTTATTTAAATTATAATTTCTTTCTCTAATAAATATTTTTCCGACATTAACACAATCATATCACTCTTCTTTTAATTAATGTTCACACAGAATATCTTTTTTGATTCTTGAATTTTTTAAAATTACTTAAAGTAATTTTAAAAGTCATGCCCTTAAAAGAAAAACTTGCCTGGTAGTCTTTGCCTTTTAAGTTGGTGTGATTAGATCATTTATATTTCTTGTGATGATTGACAGGCTTGGTTTGAGTTTATCATTTTGTGCGCTGTTTCTGTTTGCTTCATGATTTTTCTTTTTCATTCTTTAAGACTTTTAATCACATTTCTTTACTTATTTATTGTGTGTGCTTATGTGTGTATGTATATACATGCCATGATGAATGTGTGAAGGTCAGAGGACAACCTACAGGAGTTGATTCTCTCCATGCATCTTGTGTGTCATAGGGATTTACCTCAGATCACCCAGTTTGGCAACAAGAGTCTTGTTGAACTATCTCATTGGGTCGCTCTTTCTTTTGAGTTGATTGGACATTGCTATAGTGGCATTTCATTTGGTGTTTTAATAAATAAAGCTTGCCTGAAGATCAGAAAACTAAAACAGCCATACTGGTCAGCCTTACAGACCAGGCAGCAATAACACACACCTTTAATCCCAGGAGCCACATTAGTTTACCATAGAAACCAGGCAGTAGTGGTGCACACCCTTAATCCCAGAACTAGAGGATTATAAAACGGGAGACAGCCCTCAGTCTTATTCTGAGGTTTCCTGGTGGCAGTATCTCCATTTTCGAACTGAGGTTGAGATAAGAGTCAGTGACTAGTTGCTTTGCTTTTCTGATCTTCAGGTTGAACTCTAATATCTATCTCCGTTGTTTTTATTAATCCTGCATCATATTGTTTAATGTTTAATTTTATTTTTGCATAGTAGGATGTCTAATGGTTTCTCTTAAGAATTTCTCTCTTTAGCTATATACACACACATATGTATTAAAAAATAGATGTTCTTTCTGGAAAATCAGTCAATAAAGCAATTATGTTCACTACAGACATGTGACTATATTGTACATGTGTGTATATATGTGCAAAAAGTACACACACCCATGCATCTATACACTAGTATGTATACACACATATATACACACTATATACACTGAACTTTTTACATTCAGCTTAGAATTAATATTTTATCAGTTCTAGTGATAGGTAGGAAACTCATTACCGTACAAGTCCATCCCCCCAAGGTTTTCAATGTTATGCTGCTAACATGTGTTTTGTCTGAGACACGAAAAACCGCCTAAGAATCTAAAGCGGTTCTAAAATAGAACCAAGTTTTAAAAATTGTTAGACAGTTTCATAAATTTTGCTTTCAATACCCATACCTACTTTAAGATTATTTAGTGTGCGCACATGCGTGTGTGTTGGAGGAGTGCATGTGTGCTACACACCTGTGTGGAGGTCAGAGGACAATGGTCTGCAAGCAGTCTCTCTCCTCCCACCTTGTTTTTAAGGCACAGTCTCTCTTGCTGTTTCTTGAGCAAGCTTCCAAAGGAGCCTTCCGTCTCTGTCTCCCATCCTGCTGGAGGAACGCTGGAGCGGGATTGTGGATGCAGGCACTGCCTCTGACTTTTCTACGTGGGGTCTAGAAATGGACCCAGAGTCAGAGTTGCCCAGCAAGTGCTTTTAATCCACTGACCCATATCTCTAGCCCTTGAGTGTCTCTCATACATGCGTCAAAGAACCTAAGAGTAAAAAGTAAAAAAGAAATAGGATCTCTTACTCAGTTGTTTGTTATGTCTGTTACTTTTGCTAGCTTATTCCTGAGGTTCTTAAATCCCCTCTGGGAACTAGGTTTTGGTCCTGTATGAAAATAACTTCTCTTTTCATCTCTTCCAGTGCAATTCTGTTGCTGCTGATGCTCTTGATTTTTCCCCTTAACCTCAAAATACCTCTATTTCACACTCATTCCTGAAAGACATTTCATTATATGTAGATAGAATTGTGGATTCACAATTTTTATTTATTTTTCTCTCCATTTTGTAGTGCTGAGAATTGAACTTGGGGCTCCATGCATGCTAGGCAATTACCCTATCACTGAACTACCTTCTCAGCTCATAGACTGACCTTTCAACACTAAAATATGTTACTTGTGGCCCTCATGGCTTCAGATGATAAATCCTTAGTCATTTAAATACTGCCTTGTATATGACTTATAGTTTTTCTCCGGTTGATTTACAATATTTTCTTTGACTTTGGCCTGATTATGACCTGTCAAAACCGACTCCAACAGGTCACCCACTGACCTCCACCATCATGATGTGTTCACAAGCACATAACACATAATAAATAAATGTAATAAAAAATTTTTATTGACAGTGTAGCTCTGGCTAGCCTGGAACTCACTATGTAGACCAGGCTGACCTCTGCCCTCCAAGTCTTGTGTGACACTATTCCTAGGGAGATGTAAATGAAAGTCTACTCACCCCAGATGGGGAACTAGCACAGAGCAAAGTAGAGACATCACCAAGTGCAACTTGGTGAGCCAGTGAGTTTTATTGGGGTTGCTCACGAGAATATGGGCAAGAGGTTACTTGAAGAAACAGATGGGGGCCAGAGAGATGGATCAGTCATTAAAGGCTAGGTTCATAACCAAAAAAACAAGAAACAACTAGGACTCAAAGACAATTGCATCACCAAAGCTCAACCCAAACATGTGTGACAGCTCACAAAAGCTGGAAACTTAGAGCACATTGCACAGCAGTTCAACAGGTTGGAGAGTGTCCTTTCCAGGCAACTCTGCTAGCCTGATCCTCCTCTAGGCTTTTCAGCTCTCTGAGAATGTCTCCCAGCAGTTCTTATAGCTTATATACAAGAATGTAGAGGAAGTAGTCTAGAGAGTCTAATCAGTTTCAGGGACTTCCTGAAGCTATTTGAGTTGTCTTAATGAGCTTTCCTGTGTCCTGGAAGGTTTCATTTCCCCTTAGAATATCCCATTGTTTCACATTCGTGTAAGCATTCTGTGTCTTAGTGAGCTTCCCTCCAAAATGGAAGATTTTAGTCTTGAGAGGAAGTGTTTGTAACACCCAGTGCTGAGGTGAAAGGCAAGTGCCACCACACCCCGAATAGCAGTTCTTTCCTCCAAAGTTTTAGATCCTCTTAAACTTACTGAGACTGATTTTGTGGCCCCGAATTTAGTTTTGTTTCCTTGGTGAATTTTCCATTTATACAAGAACTCTTCTACTGGTATTAGGTGTGTGGCTCCAGAAATGTCCTCCCAGCCAGTTGACAGTATTATTCAAATGTTCTATTCATTACTGGTGGCCTGTTTTCATGCTAAAAATGGCTGAGATTTCCAATGACAGTTGTTGACACAGATTTTTATATTCAGAATTTTTTGCTTCATATGTTTTCAGTCTCTTTCCCTAGGAACATAAACATTTAGAATTGTTGGAGCCATTTGATGAACTGACCCTTATTATTATGACCTGAACTTTCTCATCTCTGGTACCATTCTTCATCCTGAAATATAGTTTGATAATTATTAATTTAACCACTCTGGCTTTGCTTTGACTAGTGTTAATATGATGCACTTTATACTTTTACTTTTAAAAATATTCAGTTACATTTTGTGTGTGTGTGTGTGTGTGCTTTAAGATTTCCTATATATAGGGAGGGGGAGGAAAATGGGAGGAGGGGAGGAGGTGGAAATTTTTAATAATAATAAAGAAAATGAAAAAAATTCCTATATATGAGGTCATATCATGTGTTAATAGAGCTATATTTCATTTTTTCCTATCTGGATACCTCTATTTATTTCTTTTGCCTAGTTGCCCTAGATAGAATATCTAATACAATCCGGAATGTGCATGCAATACACAGACACTCTGTCCTGTCTTGGTCTTTGGGGAAGATTTTCCATCTCTCATCATTGCATATGAAGTTAACTGTGGGTTTTGGTTGTTGGTTTCTAACTAAATCTACCATATAATCCAGTTAGCCCACTTCTGATTTATATATCCAAAGGAAATAAAATCAGGATACCAAAGCCATCCCTGTATGCCCATGTTTATTATGGCGCCATTCGCAACAGAAAATAGCTCACATATGAAATCAATCCAGGTGCCCATCCATGGATGAATGAATAGAGAAAATATGATATATATTCACAACACACCACTTACTACTCACCCATGAAGAAGAATGAGCCAGGACTTTCGGTGCAGGATTCTCAGTCCAGTCATTTGAGAGGTTGAAGAAAGAGGATGTCAAGTTGAAGCTCTGTCTTGGGTATACAGAGCGAATTCAAAGCCAGCCTGAGTAACCTAGTAAGACTGTGTCTCAAAATGAAGAATAGAAAGAGGCCTGGGGCTGTAGCTCAGTGGTATAACATCTCCTTAGAATCCCTCAGTGAGGGTCTGTGGGACATGGATTAGAGATGGAACCTGCTTAGAATCCCTTTACCTCCCACTGGGTTGCCTTGCCCAGCCTTGATATGAAGGTTTGTGCCTAGTCTTACTGTAACTTGTTATGCCCTGTTTGGTTGATATCTCTGGGAGGCCTTCTCCTTTCTGAAGGGAAACAGAGGAGGAGAGGATCTGGGGGAGAGGGGAGGTGATGGGGAGACTGGGAGCTGTGGAGGGAGGGCATGTCGTGGTCTGATGTAACGCATAAGGGAAGGGTGGGGAGAACAACAGTAATCCATTCATGATGTGGACCGCCATGACCTCATCAGCTCCCACGAAGACCCATTGTTGCTGTTTCAGAAACTAAGGTTCTAGCATATGAAATTTTTGGGAGAACATCCTATCCATGGCATCTATCCCTAACCTCCAAAACTCATGTCCTTTGTGTGTACGTGTGCATGCGTAAGTGTGTGTGCACATGCATGTAGGCATGTAATGGGAGTGTTTTCAAGTGAATGTGCAAGAAGATGTGCCTACATGTTGAGGCTAAAGGTCAACCTTAAGAGTCGTTCCTCAGGATTTTACCCACCTTGTTTTTAGGGGGAAGACCTCTCATTGGACTAGAACTTGCCAAGTAGGTGAGCTTGACTAACCAGTTCAGGCCTGGGTACACCCTAAGAATCTACCTGCCCCCACCTCCCCAGCACTGCGGTTACAAGTGTGTGCCATTACTCTTGGCTTTTTTTTCCACAGACCTGAGGGATGGAAATCAAGCATGTTACTGACTAAGCCATCTCCCCAGCCCTACATGTCCTCCTTAAACAATACAAAATATGTTCATTCTATCCCCAGCGTCCCACAGGTCTTAACTTGTTCCAGTATCAGCTAGAAAGTTCAAAGCCCAAAGTCTCATCTGAATCAGATATGGATGGGGCTCAAGGCATGATTCATCCCCAGACTAATGCCTTTCCAGTTGCTGGCCCATGAAATCAAAATAAGCTATTTTCTTCCAAAATACAGTGGTGGGACTAGGATATTCCTACACTGAGAGGGAAAAACAAGTAAGAATAAAGACACTGAGTGTGATTCATGCACGAAGGAGGTAGAGAGAGGAGAACTGAGAGTTCAAGGTTATTCTTGACAGTAACTGTTAGGAATATTCCTAAGAGCCTCTCTGCCGACACAAAATAATTCCAATCAGACCAAATTAGACCGAATTAAAGATGCCCACATTTAATAAATGCTGCACTCCTGGGTGGACCAGGATAGCATGGTGGGGAGAAGAGCCCACACAAACCCCAGAGACCACGTGTTCCTTCTCTGGGCAGCAGCCTAAATACCCTGTGGGAGTGGTCCTGACCCTCCCTGGGGAGGGGTCAGCACTTGGCAGGCTGGGAGTTGGAGTCTGGATCAAGGCAACTCCAAGACCAGGGGCTGGGTGACACTTCCAGTCATCCCAGACTTCTTGGATATAGGGGTGTCAGAAGGCTGGGGGTCTCACTTTCAATCAAACAGTAAGTTCAAGACTAGCCTGGGCTACTTGAGTTACTCTCTTGAAAAAACAGAGTCACAGTAAGGGTGGTGCGCTTGTAATTCCAGAGGCTGAAGCAAAAGGATTTGAAAATTCAAGACCAGCCTGGGCTACATAGCAAGGCTTTGTTAAAAAAAAAAAAGAGCTAGGGAGGTGTCTGATTTGGTAAAGAATTTGCCATGCTAACATTAAGACCTGAACTTGATTCCAACAGCCATGTATGTCGTGGCACAGTGAAAAGAATACTCAGAGACACCTTAAGAATAAATTTACCTTGGGATGGAAAGATGGCTCAGCTGTCAAGAGCAGTGGCTGCTCTTGCAGAGGTCCTGAGCTCAATTCCCAGCAACCACATGGTGGCTCCTAAATATCTGTATTAAGATCTGGTGCCCTCTTCTAGAGGACAGGCATATATGCAAGCAGACCACTGTCTACATAGTAAATAAATAAATCTTAAAATAATTCTAAAAAAAGAATGAATTTACCCTTTGTTAGCTGTAGAGGGGTCCAGTCTCAGAACTGAAACACCTTCCCTTCCCTTCGCTGAGGGCTTCTTTTTTGTTCTCTAATTTGCACCTTACTTAGTCAGTTGATTTCCTTACACTCAAAACAACCTGAGGAAGCTTCCAAAGGGACAATGCCAAGTGAAATTCTTGATAAAGGGGGTACCATGGTTTCTGAATTCCCTCCTCAACCAAGATTTCCATAGTCTTTGTATACTTGGGAAATTCAAGATTCACATAGGGTAAAGAGAGAAACAAAAAGGTGTCAACCAAACAAAAGATGGACTAGGACTAGGGGCTAGTACTCTGGAGCCAGACCAGGTGTAGCCCAGTGGGAATGCTCCCACACATATAAAAGCTTGTTGTGTAGCATAAGTCTGTAATTTCAGTGCCGGGAGACTTGGAGACAGGCAGATCCCAGGTACTTGTTGGCCCACCCATCTAGCTAGATTGGTGAGCTCTGCTTTTAGGGATAGACTCTATATCAAAATTCAGGTGGCACGGGCCAGAAAGATGACTCAGCCGGTGAAGGTGCTGACTGAGTATATATAACAACTGAAGTTCAATCCCAGGATCCCACGGTGGAAGGGTGGAATCAACTCCCAAAATTTGTCCTCTCACTTCCATATTTGTGCCTTGGCATCCTGCCTGCACTCACATGTACACTTCATAGACTCACACACACAAAACAAGAACAATAATAAACATTTAAAAATGAATGTGGTCAGTGATTGAGGAAGATGCCTACAACTCAACAGTTACTCTTGCTGCATTTGCACACACTTTTATGCACGCACACACACACACACACATATACCACATGGACATTCACACACAAACTCTACGTGGAGATTTGGTTTACCAAAGAGCCCTTGGTCCATACACCTGGTCTTTGAGTCACTGTCTCACAATGACAGCTTTCATAGGTGTGCATAGCACACTGGTGGCCTTATAGTGTTCCACTGTGGGACAGTTCCCATAGCTCCACTAGTCACTGTCCTAGCAGGGACTGTCTATTATAGTGGTATATTAGCTGTGTTTTAATAAATAAAGTTTGCCTGAAGGTCAGTGCAAAGTAGCCACACTAGTCAGCCTCACAGGCCAGGCAATGGTTGTACACACCTTTAATCCCAGCAGCCACACTAGTTAGCCATAGAGGCTGGGTGGTGGTGATGCACACTTATAGTACCAGCACTAGAGAGGAGTATAAAATGGGAGGAGACAGGTTTCGCTCTCAGTCTCAATCTGAGGATTCGTGGAGGCAGGATTGTCCATTTTCAGTCTGAGGTAGAGGTAAGAGACAGTGGCTGGCTACTTTGCTTTTCTGATCTTCAGGTTGAACCCCAATAGTTGTCTCTGAGTTTTTATTATTTCTGCTACATTTAGTGCCCAATGTTTGGGGTACAAATTTATGAAAAAAAAACATTTGCCTATCGCTATACAGTCCCTGGCATAGTTCAAAGCTACAAGCAGCTGGACTTTCTGCCCTACCAGCTAGGGTTTTCTTTTTCCCTCCTGGCGGGACTCCCCCTGAACCTTCTACTCAGGCTGCTGCCAAACTAGGTAGCTGCCTTGAAATCCAGACAGGCATTTATTGTTCTACACAGCAGCAATAAGCCTCACATCTTCATCAACATCATCAGTAGATTTGGTAAAACAATTGGGAGATTGTAAAGGGAGGAATTTGTTAAAAGTTTTTCCCACATTTCAAAATGGGAAAAACCATTACAATGGAGGTATTTGGGTCTCTGTATGATAATATGCTAGACAGTTTGAAAATTGAATGATTAAATGAGAGCATAACTAATTTAGATATGATTTATGTAATGTTAATTGTAAACATTATCAACATTATTGTTTTTATTTTATCACTAAAAAAGTTGGTTAATCTGAGTGCTAAGATACAAGCCTTAGAAAAACCTAATAAAACAGATCACAAGGATATTCAAATCCAGACAGAGGAATTTAATGGAGAACTAATTTCAGCATTGCTTTATAAGGTTAGAGAGAAACAGCTTAAGGTTTTCAGACAGCCAACCTTAATATATCCACTAACCTTATAGGAATTTCCAAAAGGCAAAGGCTCTGTTACAGCTAACTGGATTCCTGTGTCAATATTAGATTTAAGGTGATTCAAGGAAGCAATAGTCTCATATGGCATGCATTCACCTTTTGTGAAACAAATGTTAAACTCCCGGTTTGTTTGTAATAGAATTATCCCTAAAGACTGTATAAAACTGGTTAAAGGTGTTTTAGAGTCTGGTCCACAATTACAGTGGAGTACCTGGTTCAGAGAAGAGGCTAATATTATTAAACAACTTTCCTAGTTCTTGGATTACAAGCACATACCACCATGTACCTTTTTATGTGGGTTCTGAGGTTTATACTCAGCTTCTCCATGCTTGCAAGATAAAGACTTTCCAGTTAAAGCCTCCTCTCCAGACCGCAATTCAAGACATTTCCTAATTCTCTAATATTATTATTTGCCTCCATGGAGTATATTAGCTTCTTAGAAGAGCATTACTTTTTCTAATATTTGGTGAGATGATTTGGAGCTTATGCTCATCTTATTTCTCTTCTCTCACAAGTTCTCTTTGCGGCAGGGTCTCACTATTTATCTCTTCCTGGCCTGGATCTCTGTGTAGACCAGGTAGCTCTAACTCACAGAGATCTACCTGCCTCTGCTTCCTGAGTGCTGAACTTAAAGGCATGTGCCATTCACCCAGGAAAAATGTATACATGTATACATTTACTTATAAATAAAACATTTTCATTTATATATATATGTATGTCTGTGTTTGTATGAATGGATGTCGTGTGTGTGTGTGTGTGTGCGTGCCCCTGAGGCCACAAGAGGGTGTTGGATCACCTCGAGTTGAAGTTACAGGTGACTGAGCTGCCTAATGTGGGTGTTGGGAGCCTCAGGTATTCTGTGAGAGCAGAACCCTACTCTTAACCATTGAGTCATCCCTTTAGCCCCTCGTTCTCTCATATTTTTAAGTTCATTTTCCATTTGGTTAGGTGTTTGTCGTGTGCACACTCAAATGTGAGCATTTGGTCCAAAAGTCAGAGAACAGCTTGTGAGAGTTTTCTTCCACTGGGAAGGTCCTCGGGATCTAATTCAACGCTCAGGCTTGGCCAGCAAGTCCCTTTACCCAAGAGCTGTCACACTGGCCCCAAGGATCCTATATTGACACTGCCATGACTATGAGTGTTTCTCCTGTCTCCACCTTCCACCTCACCACAGTAGTACTGGAATTAGAGTCCAGCCCCTACACCTGACTTTTAACATGGGTCTTGGGAGTAGAACTCAGGTCTTCAGGCTTGCATAAAGAGTGCTTTTACACACTGAGCCATCTTACTGGTCCACCTGTATTGTGGAATATTGGTTGAAGGTGTGTTACTTTTGTTTACACTGTGGAATATTTGTTTAATGATGCAAAGGTGTGTTGCTTTCTTTATCTTGCATTTGTTTAACTCTGTGAAGCTGTGTTACTCTGCCTGTCTAAAACACCTGATTTGTCTAATATAGAGCTGAATGGCCAATAGCAACACAGGAGAGAGAAATAGGTGGGGATTCCAGGCAGAGAGAATAAATGAGAGAAGGAAGGGAGGAAGAGGGAGAAAAGAAGGAGAGGAGGACTCCAGGGATCAGCCACATAGCCACACAGCCAGACATGGAGTGAAAAGGAAAGAGAGGTATATAGAATAGAGAAGGCAAAATCCTGGAGACAAAAGATAGATGGGATAATTTAAGAAGAGCTGGCTAGAAACTGGTCAAGCTAAGGTCAGGCATTCTTAAGAATAAGTCTCCAGGTATTTATTTGGGAGCTGGGTGGCAGGCCCCCAAAGAGCAAAGAGGGAAAAAAAAAACTACACAGCTGTTTTAATTGAAGATGTCTAGGTTGACAGCTTTTCTCCAGCCCTTTGGAGAAATCATTTTATTGTCCCCCCACTCCCCAGCTTTTAATATGAGTTGTCACTGGGTGATAGGAATCAAACTCAGGTCAAGAGCAGCCTGCGTTCTTAACCCCTGAGCCACCTCTCTAGCCACGCAGCAAGCACTCTTAACCTCAGGGCTGTCTCTCCAGACCGTTTACATTATTTTCAGAGACAGGGTCCCTCGCTGAACCTGCTGTTCACTGGTTCAGCTAGCCTGGCTGGCCCACGAGCCCTGGGGAGCGTGTTTAGTGTACGGAGTACCCAAATGGCAGACCTAAGTCTGCTCCAAATAGTCATCTGCATAGATGTTCTTCCCTGGCTTCCCACCTACTCACACTAGGCGCTTAATACCCTGGGGAAGCTGGGCAACCCCTTGTGGGCCACAACCCAGACTGACATTTCAGGTCTGTGGCTGCCGCATCTCAGAGGATTGACGGCCCGGTCGTAGAGTCACCCCAGCTAGAGTCTGCTGAACTGTGGCCGCCATGCCACCTTCCCATCTCTAACACAGAAGTTCATGTACACCCACTTCTTGTTTTTGAGGGTCTTGTGGTCCAGATTTAGACAAGGTTATCATGGTGTGGACAGACATGGTGTTTCTCTACGGCCGCATGGCATCCTTGTCTCCCGTTGGCCATCATCCTCAGCTGGGCTTTGAGAGGCATGAGGTGGCAGGAGGCTGAGTGACTGCAGATGTGTGGTAATTAACCTTCATTGTCAACTTGATGAGATTTAGAATCACCATGGAAACAAACCACCGGGGATGTCTGTGAGGGACATTCTAGACAGGGCTAACTAACTGAAGAGAGAAAAATCCACCCTAACTTCAGGTAGCATTATTGTAAAGACTGGGGACTTTGAACTTTATAAAAAGCAGAAAGTAGCTGGGCAGTGGTGGTGCACACCTTTAATCCCAGCACTTGGGAGGCAGAGGCAGGTGGATCTATGTGAGTTTGAGGCCAGCCTGGTCTGTAGAGCGAGTTCCAGGACAGCCAGAGCTACATAGTAAGAACCTGTCTCTTAAAACAAACAAACACAACAACAACAAAGGACAAGTGACCTGAGCACTAATCCTCACCTGTGCTTTCTGACAGTGGAAACAGTGTGGCCAACTGTTCACACTCCTGCCCCCAGGCCCTCCCCGCCATGATGAACCATACCTTCAAACTGTGAGCCAAAGCAAACACTTTCTCCCTTAAGTTGCTTCTGGTCAATTATTTGATCCAAGTTTAAGACAAACAACAACAACAAGAAAAGAATCATAACTAAAACTTAGGGAGTTGAAAAGGGTTGGATGAGAAAGCTCTAGAACTAGTGGGGGGGCAGGGACTATTACACAACTCTCTAAGATTACAGAGTTACCCAATTTAACGCATGGATTGTACTGTGTGTGATGTGTATCTCAATAAAGTTGTTGTTTCAATATAAGCAGTGAGTGTGAACTTATACAAGGGGTTTCGGGTTGGCTGTGGGGCGGGATTCCGGTGTCTAATGGAAGGTGGGATGGGGTCAACAGTCCATTACTCATGTGCCTTATTTGCCAAGGGAACCAGTCCTGGAGACACAAGGCGGGAAGAGCCTCAGCCCAGATCTCTGGACACATTGTCCCAGTTTACCTTGCCCCTTCGTTCCTTCTGACTAACAATATAGCGTGGCTTCCATGAGTGACAGATCCATTGAGCAACATTTTTTTTTCATGCTGTCCCGTCCTGCCCTGCCTGGTGAGAATGAGCTTTCCTCCCCCAGGGATTGTCTTGTTTCCAAGAAGGCGGCCTGGGAGGACCCAGATTGCACAGAGGGACAAGTTGTTTGGTTCTCTGGAAAAGAGGGGTGGGAAATTGAACCTGACACCTGGCAAGGCCCACAGGCTGGGCAACAAGCTGGGGAGGTTGGCCTATACTCCACACCAGGGCTGGCTAGGCCAGCACCTCGCCTGGGGTCTTGGCAGAGGCCATGACGGGCCAGCCCTGGTTGGTGGGGGTGTGTGGCACGACTGGCAGATCGCCCACGGGTAATGAAAAGACTCAGAGATTAGTCATAGCAGGTCTGACAGTGTTTTGTGTGTTGATATTCACAATAAGAGAGAAATTTGTAAGCCCTTGCCAGAGACTGTGATTCCCGGTGACGGCCTGAGAGTACATGCTTGGGCCCCTTCTGGAACCTTCTTGCTGCCATTGCCTCTACTCTTGCTGCTACAAAGGCACCTAAGCACCTTGGGCTATGAGGTGTCCATCAAATCCAGCAGTCCCACAGCCAGGAACAGCTTACAGTTGTCACCCACATGTCTGTTTTCTTAGTTTCATTCTCTGACACCTTAGTGAGGTCCCCCCTCCTGTCCAGGATAACCTCAGTGGCTCTGGGCCACTCTACATCCATGCAGAAGGGCCTCTGCTAACCCACGTGACTGCAGTCACAGGCTTGCTGCCTTCCTGGAATAAGAGGGCCTGTCTCCAGGTTCTACTCCTGACTCTAGCAACCAAGCCCCAAGTCTGGTCCTTTCTGGGTTGACAACGCCAGTTGGACTGAGCATGCTCAGTGCTTCCCTCAGGTTATTTAAGGCACAGGGTATCTGGACCATCTTCTTTGACCTGCAGATAAATGCTCACCAGAGACACTGACTGGGAAGAGAGTCTTCTAGGAATAACACGAAGAGAGTCCACACCTTGCAGGGGTGAGCATCCATGTTTAAAAAAGGGGGCCTAGGTCAAGGATATTACTCTAAGAGACACTCTTCTCAAGGTGATTGTTCTCACCATTGACATCACCTCCCTGTCCAGCAGCTGCACCACTACCAATATGGCCACCAATATCAGCATCATGCCATCATTCATTCCACTCAAGTCTCTCTCATCAATTCCACACCTACCATCACCACCATATTCACACCTATTGTCACCTCCATCTTCACACCCACCCTTGCCTCCATCTTCACACCCACCCTTGCCTCCACCTTCACACCCACCCTCACCTCCACCTTCACACCCACCCTCGCCTCCACCTTCACACCCACCCTCGCCTCCA
>LOEQ01001459.1:171232-183057 GCA_001685075.1 Bramus lutescens
AGCCCCCCACCCGACGTCCCCTCAGCTGCCCGTGAGCCAAGCAGGCCCTGAGCTCTGGCCTGGCCGGACGTCTTCCTTTATGGAACTCCAGGGCCTGTCTCCTCTATTGTCTGCTCGTGTTTACAGGCTTGTTCGTGTTTGCCTCATGATTTTATTCTGGGTGACGCCCCAGCTTGGAAGGGGCCTGCATGCCATCCTGCTGAGGCGCTCCATCGCCTGGGCCCTGGGCTCCTCATCCATCATCTCCCAAGCCTTACAGCCATGGTGCTGAGAGGAAGGGCCTATCCCCCAGAGACAAGCTGGTGAGAGAGGTGCTCTCGTTTGCAAGATGGAAGAAGTGTGTGTATGTACACCAGAGTGAGCATGCATTCAAGCCGGTGTATTTGTGCATGCATATGTGTGCCTATTAGGGTTTGAAGGAGGCTCACCCCCGGGGCCCACTGACAACTCCCCAGCCTGGAGTGCCAAAGACAGACACTGAAGGCCAGGCCTGGCTTCCTCCCCTACACAGAAATATGGCCTCAGCTAACTTTTCTTCACTTCTCAGGATCTCAATTTTCCTTTCAGGAAAAAAGAGGTTATGAGCATAGCCTAATGATGTAAAGTTTTCATCTCTGCTTCTTGGGAGGCTGAGGCAGGAGGATCATAAATCTAAGACCAGCCTAGGTAACTTAGCAAAACTCTAGCTTATTTTTTTAAATAATTTTTAAATGGATCCTGGCAAGATGGCTCAGAGGGTAAAGGGGCTTGTCTCTAAGTCTGGTGACTGGGGTTCGATCCCCAGAAGCCATGTAAATGTGGGAGGAGAGAATGAACTGTAGCATGAGTTCTAATAGGTCTTAACAAAACCCAGAGTCAGAATTGGGGAAAATACTGACCTCTACACATGCCTATGACACAAATATGCACTTCCCTAATGCACACACACACACACACACACACACACACACACGTAAATAAATCAATAAATGCTTACAAAATGGTTGGGAACATACTGAGTGGTAGAGTCCCCATGTTGAATCCTCCAGTGTGGGGCTGAGGACATGGCTCTGTGGTAGAGCACTTGCCTAGAATTCTCCAGTAAGGAGTTGGGGACCTTGTCTTGGCCCCGTTTTAGGGTGCTTGTGCTGTTGAGCTCTGGGCTGAAGCTCTCTTTCTCTCTCTCCTGTTCCCCCAGCAGAAAAAGAGAGACAGAGAGCCAACCAGTAGGAGGAGATGGCGATCCCAGAGCCAGGAAAAGAGAGCATGGTTGTCAGGACTAGAGGACCTCTGCCCTGAAGGCAGGGGCTGGGGTGTGCAGGACCGTGGCTCACATGCTGATCTTTACAGTGTGCTGACAGTCTGACAAAGCACAGGCTACTTCCTAAGCATAGTACTGTCGCTGAAGAAGAGAGTCCTGGAGTCTGACTATGGTAGCCAGATGACCACCTACTGCGCTACTCCAAGGCAGTCTGCAAACAGGAACCACTAGAGCTCCAGCCTTCAGAAAAGACTGACTTCCCGGAGTAGCCCTGGTCCTCCAGAGCTGCCAATTTCTGTGGTCCTGCCTGACACCCCGGGAACCCCAGCTTGCACCATGTCTAGGAGTCTGGGAACTGAGGACCAACCTTCTGGGGTTGCCTGAGCAACTGAGAGGAGCAGATGACTGTGGTTGAGAAGTATGACCATTAAGAACTTGGAGTCGACAAGGAGACAGCCATCATCCCGGTTTCTAGGCTGCCACTAACCTATTTTCATCGGCCTCAGGGTGGATGGTGCAGATATATACAAAAGGCACCTGTAGAGCCGAGGAGATAGCATCATGGGTTAGATGCTTGCTCTTCAAGCACGAAGACCTGAGTTCAAATCCCTAGCACCTATGTAAAAACCCAGGCACGGCTATGCATGCTTGGGACCCCAGTACTGGAGATTGGAAACAGACAGATCCCGAGAGCTCACTGGCCAGGCATCCTAGCCAAACTAGTAAACTTCTGGTTCAATGAAATACTATCTCAAACCTATGAGGCAGGGATAGATAAAGACATTCTCCACCCTGCTCTTGTTTCTGCATACATGTGCATGGTTGGGTGCAAACACAAACACACCTCTGTCCACATGCATGTAACATTTATTCCCTGAAGTCCTCAGGAATCTTCTCCTTTGTAGACTGACTCATCATGTCCCTACTGAGACATTTCTCTTCGTTTTGTATCTTTGGTGCATGCATGCATGTTTGTGTTTCTGCATGCCAATGCATGTGTACAGGTGTGTGTGAACAAGTGTGCTCGTGCGTGAAGATGCCAGATGTCACCTTCAGGTTCTTCCTCAGTCACTCTTCACCTTCTTTACTGGTTTAAGATTTCTCTCTGTCTCTGTCTCTGTCTCTGTCTCTCTCTGTCTCTCTCTCTCTTTCCTGAGACAGGGCTTCTCTGTGTAACAGCTCTGGCTGCCCTGGAACTT
The DNA here is from genome assembly GCA_001685075.1 of Bramus lutescens. Classification (NCBI taxonomy): domain Eukaryota; kingdom Metazoa; phylum Chordata; class Mammalia; order Rodentia; family Cricetidae; genus Bramus; species Bramus lutescens. The sequence goes on from LOEQ01001459.1 coordinate 173,672, forward strand.
GCTTTGTAGACCAAGCTGGCCTCAAAACACAGATATCTGCCTGCTGTCTGCCAAGTGCTGGGATGAAAGGCATGAAGCTCACCCCCATCCCACTCCCAGCTTTATTTTTTATTTTAATTGTGTGTGTTTGTGCATTTGCACACCTGCACAGACGTGCACAGAGTGAATGTGCCTGTGGAGGCCAGAAGGTGGCGTTAGATCCCCTGGAGCTGGACTTGAAAGTGGTTATGAGCCATCCCATGTGGATGCTGAGAACTAAATACAGGTCCCCTGCAAGAGGAGTATGCAATCTTAACTGCTGAACCATTTCTCTAGCCCCTCTGCCTTCTTTTTAGAGATAGGTTTTCTTATGGAACCTGGAGCTCACTGACTGGATTATGCTGACTGGCCAGCAAGCCCCCAGGATCCATGTGTCTCCACCCTCCCAGGCACGGGATGACAGGCAAGCACCACCAGACACAGCTTTCTATATGAGCTCTGGAAACTGAACTCTGGTCCACTGATGCTTGTGTGGCAAGCACTTCCCTGACTAGGTCTTCCCCCAGTCCTCTTCCTTGTTTCTGTCATCTTCTACCGAGATACAACTTGCCTATAATAAAACACAGAGATATAAGATGGAGGTGCAAGATTGGAAGTTACAGGCCAGCCTAGGCTACATAGCAAGACCCTACAAAAAGAAAAAGAAAAAAAAAGAAAATCAAAAGAATCCATACTGTCTTCATTAGTTTTTATCATCATCATCACACAGGCTAGCGTCACCTGAAAAGAGGGGACTTCAGTGGAGGAACTGCCTCAGTCAGATTGGTGAATGCACATGTTTGTCAGGAATTAGGGCTGCGGGAGGCCCAGCCCACTGTGAGCAACACCATCTCAATGGCAGGTGGTCTTGGGCTTTATAAGAAATCGAGCTGAGCAAGCGAGCAAGCGAGCAAGCGAGCAAACAGCATTCCTTCGTGGTTCCTGCCCCAGCCTGAGTGACTTCCCTCTGAGCTGGCTTGTTCTCAGGGAGGACAGGGTGAAGCGAAGGCGTTCCTCGCTCCTTTGGCCATGGTGTTTATCACAGCAACAGAAAGCCGACTAGGACCTCTATCAATGTAAGTTATACCCTTATGGAGACAGACTTTCATCATTCTAGAAAGTTCTCCCAGGTCTATCCCTGATCCACCCACAGCTTCCAATGTGACCAATCACCATAGGTTAAATTTGAAGCTCACAGTGTCTTTCGATGAACAGACAGTTTCAGTTCTTATGAAGTCCAATTCATCTTGCTAGCCTTCTTCTTCTTGGGTGCTTTTTTACATCCATCCCTTCATTTATGTGTGTATGTGCACATGCCTGCGCACATCGCAGTGCATGTGTGGAGGTCAGAGGGCAGCTTTGGGAAGTGGGTCCTAGGGATGTTGAACTCAGGTCATCAGGCTTGGCAGAAAGCACCTTTACCCACTGAGTCATCTTGATGGCCCTAAATGTAACTTTATTTAAGGAGGAGAAGGAGGAGGAAAGAAACAGTCAAACAGCTCTCAAAAGTGGTTATGCTACTTTACATACCTATCCAACGTGAATGAGTTTGCCCTCTTATTATTGAGTTGTAAATGCTCTTTATATATTCTAGATACCGCCCTTTGTTGGATGTGTGTTTTACACAAATTCCAGTCATTGCTTTGCCTTTGTCTAAGACACTTTAATAGTATCTTAGAAAAACTAAAATTTTCTTTTGGGGTGGTGCCCAATTTATTTTTTTATTTTATATTCTTGCATTTTTTAAAATAATAGCCAAGCTATCATTCTGATTTTTAAGATTGATTTAATTCCCAGTTTATGTGTCTATGTATGCACTTACGTGAGTTTGTGTGTCCTGTGTGCATGTAACACCTTCAGAGGTCAGAAGAGCACGCTGGATCTTGGAGTCATAAATGGTTGTGAGGCACCACATGGGTGCTGGGAACTGAACCCTGGTCCTTTGCAAGAGTGGCAAACTCTCTTAGCCTCTGACCATCTCTCCAGCCCCATTTGCTCTTTCTTTTTGCATTGTATCAATCAATATAGCAGAGACGGTTCAAGGTCACAAGGCTCTCTTCAGTGTTTTCTTCTAGAAACTTCAGTGTGTAGAGTTTACCAGTAGGGTCTGTGGTCTGTTTTCAGCTAAATAGGGTAAAATTTGAGGTGGAGTGGCTTTCTTCCGGCTCATTCCTCTCTACCAAAGATTAATTTTGCTAAAGTTCAAGTCTTCCAGTGTCCTAGCTCTGCTTACACTGTCACCCATGAGGGAAGACATAAGCCTGCCTGTTCCAGTGAGGTACATGCCACTTCCAGCATTTGTCTCCCTTCATGGACAACACCACGTCCCCCAGATGTGATCCGTCTCTCTGTAGCTTTGAGCATTTCGTCACATAGTTCCACTTGCCTGGAAATCCCACGATTCAGTGCTGGATGGCGGTCAATATGTCAGGCTGATGATCAACTTAGCACAACCTGGAGTCTCCTAGGAGGGAACCTTGACGAGGAACTGCCTAGATCAAGCTGACCTTTGAGTATGTCTGCAGCAGTTTGTTGAAAGGTGTTGGAGGGCCCAGGTCATCCTTGGCTACAGGTGTGTTTTAGACGTTCCTGGGCTCTATTAAGAGATGGTACCTTAAAACAACAACAAACAAAGCCAAAGAAGCAACTTAGGGAAATGAAGAAAGGGCTAATTTAATACCAAGTTCCATGAGGGTGGCTCTGTCCACAGTGGCAGCAGGCGGCAAGTGGGGCTCCTTGAGTATATCTCAGGGTACCAGGAAGCAGGGCCAGGTTATGCATTTTTAATCCTGTTCTCCTGGAGCCCCACTTCCTCCAGATAGGCTTCCCTTCTTAAACAGTGCTCAACCTCCTGGTACAGCGCCACCTGCTGGGAAACAAGTGTTCAAATGCAGGAGCCTGTGAGGAACATTCTAAATTTAAATCGTAATATAGGCCTTCAGGAATACGTTAGAAGTGATTCCACTCCTCCTCTTGGGAAACTTGCCTGGGACCAAATGAGCGCTTGGACTCCCATGTCATCCAAGCACTGTTGAGTGTTATTGTTTTGAGACAGGGTCTCCTGTAGCCCAGGCAGGCCTTCAACTTACTAGCTGAGGCGGGCCTTGAACTCCTGATCCTCCTGCATTCATTTCCCAAATCCTGGGATTACAAGATTGAGCTGCCATGCCCATTTCCTGTAGGGCTATGGGCATGGGTGCCGTGCAACCGTGCAAGCATGTCAACAACTGAGCTACATCCCCGTTGTCCTCCAGCATTTCTTTATCTTGGCCTTGGTGACTATAGCTCAGAGGACATCCAGGGCCGGCTGTGACATACATGAGACCATGGGCATTGCCTATTATTTCTGTTTCCCCTTGTGGGGATGTCTCGTGGAAAGAAGGAGCTGGGGGAGGGGAGGGATTCAGACTATGAGATTCTGATGATGGCAGATCCCGGAAATTGAAGGGAAGTCGACTAGAAGCTCGGGATGCTGGATGCAGGGCCCATATGGGGTGTACAGAGACAAGCCCAGACGGAGATCTGTGCTCTTGAAGCCCCCTGCAAGAGGCCACTGGGGCCCCCTCTGGCAACTGTAGGGCTCTTGCTTGCAAGATCTTCTAGCTCAGGCCAGATGAGGGGTGAGGCTGAGGTCACCCAAAACCTCTAGCCTCACTCTCAAACAGCCGCCTATCTCGGGGGGACCCAGGAGGCCAAGTCAACAAGCCGAAATCATAAAATCTTGAAGGCGTTGAGCGTTTGGGCAGAAGAGCAGACTCACAGAGCGGGGCCTTTCCCAGGAAGATTTTGTGGAACAAGAGAAAGAGATTTATGGGTGTCTGGGTGAAGCAGGGCTGCGGGGCAGGGTGGGGGCCAGGGTCTATTGGAGACACCGTTATTTCTCGTGCACAGGAAAGAGAGGATAAGTGGAAATTTATTGCCTGGCTCCACAGGACTGATTCAGGATGTGTGAAATACTGTTTCTTTATTTACTTCAGAGTTCTTCCTAGCAATATCATTTTGAGGAACAGGAAAGGTTGTTGGTGCTTTCATAGAGTTTCACTAAACTTTGGACACCCAGTTCTCTTTCCTAGGGAAAGGTCGGCAGAGACAGGTGGTGGACTACCTGACCATGGACTTCTAGGTACAGTGGGGACTGCCCAGACCCCTCTAGCGACCCCTCAGCACATGTCTTCAATAAGGCTCACCAGGGTGACAGCCACATGTCTAATGGCCCCCAGACTCACAGCTTTCAAAATAAAGAGACGTCTGGCTGGCACACACACACACAAACATACAACTGTGCATACACACACAGGTACTCTTTTCCTGATTGCCTAATTTTTCTAGGAAAAGGAATGGGTAGCTTGGTTTTCTGGAACCTTCCATCTCTTCAATCTGCATTTCCCCTTTTCCACATACATTATGTACACATCTGTGTACACAGTTGTCAGCCTCAGCTGTCATCCTTCAGAACCCCCCCCCTTTTTTTGCTGGTGTGTTTTTGTTTTTGTTATATTTTATGAGACAAGAGTCTTACTATACAGCCTTTCTGGCCTCAGACTCAGAGATCTTCCACAGCTGGTCATGGTAGTACCATTTGTAATCCCAGCTCGGGAGATGGGGCAGGAGGGTCAGGAGATCAAGGTCATCCTCAGTTACATAGTATGCTGAAGGCAAGCATAGTTTACACGATATCTGTCTCAAAAAAAAACCTACAAAAAATGGGGTAGGGGCATTGGGGTACAGCTCAGTTGGCAAAGTGTTTGTCCTGCAAGCGTGAGTTTGAGTCCCAGAACCCACATACAAAGCCAGGCAAGATGGCATGCATTTGCTATCCCAGTGCTGGGGAGGGGGAGGCAGGTGGGTCCCTGGGGCCCTTTGCCCAGCCAAGATAGACTAATTGGCAAGTACCGGGTTGATGTGAGACTTCCTCAAAAAAACAAGGCGAAGGGTAAACGTGTGGCACATGCCTGTAATTCCAGCCCTCAGGAGGCTGAGGCTGCAAGCTGAGCTTTGAACTTCGCTTCAAGTTCAAAGCTAGTCTGGTATACACAGAAAAATCCTGTCTCCAACTATGAAGGTTGGATTGGGGGGAGATAACTCACTTGGTAAAGCATCTGCCTCATGAGTGTGGGGATCTGAGTTTCACTGGACACCTGGAGCCATAGTAAATAAAATATAAAGTGAGAAGTTGGGCTAGGTGGGACAGCTCAGAGGATAAAGGCACTTGTTGCTAAGACTGACAAGCTTCGTTTGCCTGTTTGATCTCTGGAACCCATCATAGGAGGAAAGAACTGACCCCCAAAATTATTCTCTGACCTCCACATGTGCATGATGGTGCACCCACATCTACACACACAAACACACACACACACACACACTACAAAATAATTTAAAATTAGAAAATATTGGAGGTCAGGGTACATGCATATGCTCCAGCTCTGGGAGACAGAGACAGGGGGATCCCTAGAGCTCATTGGCCAACCAACCAGTCTAGCTGAATTGGTGAGCCCGAGGCCAATGAGAAATGCTGTCTCAAAGAACAAAACAAAATGGCAAGCAATTGAGGGAGACAATGGGAATCAACCTCTAGCCCCCATATAGTGTGCATATATGTGAGTGCATAGTTACATACATATGCACCTGCTTACACAAAAACGCACATGCACTCAAAATCAGTTCTGAAATTGCAGCCTTGCCAAGTACCAAGGCTCAGAACAAAAGGTCTGGACACCTCCACAGGCTCAGAACCAGAAGATAAGATTTAGAACTGGGGACTTGGGACATAGATGGGACCTATACATGTGTCTCACGGTAAACATGAGTGGTTGTGGCTGACAAACCCCAGAGGGCCTGGGCCCTCTCTGGCCAGGGAGCCATCGGTCCTGAGGGAGGCTGCTGGCTCCCGTAGCTACTTCCCCAAGAGCCACCAGGCAGGGTCTGGATTTGGGTTGACAATAAACACAGCCTCGTGCAATGAACAGACATGGGAGGTGCCCCCCGAAACAGGCCAGAGCCTTTTGGATCAGAGCTGCCGATGAGGTGACCCTTGACTCCCTGCCAGAAAGCCACNACCGGAGACACCCAATCTGTCAGCACGGGCCGCGTGAGGGCCAGCGTCCAGCCCACAGCTCAGAGTCAGCCCAGACAGGCTTAAGGCCCTGGCTCGTGTGTCGAGTGGACTGAGGTCACCGTCCCGAGGGAGTAACCCTCACTCAGTGCTGAGCTCGGGGTCCTCCAGGTCAGCTTTGACCACTGTCCACCTGCCATCTCTGTATGGGGCAGGCAGGACAGAAGAGGATCTCTGAGCATGATCATTTTCCTAATGTATTTTAGTTATTATTCTTTTCCTTCTCCTTGTTTGTGTAAGTGCAGGTGCCTTGCAGAGGTAGCAGACCAACCATAGGTGCCCTGCCACAGGCACCTTCCCGCCCTTTTTTTTTTCAGACAGGGTCTCTCATTGACTTCGAGCTAGTCTGCCCACCAGCAAGCTCCGAAAATCCTTCAGTTACCTCTCCTGCAGGGATTGCCAGCATATGGCTCACACTTGCAAGGGAAGAGCTTTACTGAACCATACTGCGGCCCTCACCTCAGAATTTTCCAGCAGTGTCAAAAGTCACGGTCAATGAAGACACCGCTTTAGGGAGCATTCACAGGGTTACCAACTATAAGCCAAGTGACCCTGTGAAAGACACTTCCCTCCCCCGGGACTAGGTTGGCTTCAAGCAGTGGAGAGGAGAGGACATGGCTGTTTGCTAGAGTTTGAGCCATCCAGGCGTGGAAATGAACACTTGTGATGCCAGCACTTGGAAGACAGGGGCAGGAGGATCAGGAGTGCAAGGCCAATCTCAGCTACGTAGCCATTTCAAGACCAGTCTAGGGGTTACACGAGAGCCTGTCTAAAAACACATCTCCTGCATCGGGGAACAAATGAGGTTTTCTGAGGTCAGAGCAGAGGGGATGGGATGGGATAGGAAGCGAGGACTGGTGCTGGTGGGATGGCTCATCAGGTAAAAGCAATTACCCCTGCAAGCAAGCCTGGCAGCCTGAGTTCGAGCCCCAGAACCCACGGTAGAAGGAGAGGATTGACCTGAGTTTATTCCCTGCTACCAGAACCATGGAAAAAGAGAACATACACCTATACTGCCCGCCAGACACATATACACATAACTAATAATAAATGAAATATGTTTTTAAAACAGAGGCTGAAGGCTGGCAAGATGGCTCAGTGGGTGAGTATTTTTTTTTGCATGAGTCCAACAACCCGAGTTCAATCCCTGGACCCCAGAAACCATGATGGAAAGAGAGAACTGACTCCCAAAAGTTGTTCTCTGACCTTTACCTATGCACCATGTCACGTGCGTGCACGTATGCACATCCACAATAATATGAATAACAATAATAAAACACAATTACATTTTAAAGGGGCAGTGTAGAGCACCGGCAGTCTGATGTGACAGTCTCATCCAAATCAGGGAAAGAGTACCTGGGGCCAGGGAGGGGAGGGACCAACAGAGAAAGGATGATTGACGGGTCTCTCTGGGTGTGAGAGGGAACACTTGCTTCAGTTTCCTGGGGTGTTACAAAACTGCAGAATCTGAGACCCACCGTGGAAACCCAGGGAGGAGAGAGGCAGCTCCCTCTGTACTGCTCAAGGCCTTGGGAATGCATATTATGGCTTGTTTCTGAAGGCAGCTGAGGCCAGTCAAGCTAGGCAGGTAACCCTGGGGTGCCCATCCTCCAACCACGTATGTGCCAGGCTCCCAGATAATGCTCAGGGTGACATCCCCAGAAGACATGAAGTCATTTAGCTCTGTGACTGGGAGGGCACAGGCTTTGAGTGGTTTTGGAAATCCTGGCACATTCAAAGCAGGAAACCAACCCCATGCCTTGGACACACTTGCTCTTTGTCTGAGTCTCAGCAGGGGAAGGTACCAGGTTCGAATCCAGCTTGGTCACTGTCCAGGCTAGATCAGTGATGCCAGCCTTCCACCCAGCCTTGGAAAACCATTCCCTTCCCCAGTTCCGGCATTGCCATGAAAGAAATTAGGGTCAGGATGGCTTACGGCATGCCAGTGGCTTCAGGGGCTGGCACTGGTGTGAGGTTAGAAACTGAAAATAAACAATTTTCCCTACACAAGAAGGACGCCCTGGAGGTATGGATGGGCCATGTGGACCCGACTGGATGACCCTATGTCCTCTCTGGACAGCCATAAGCTCTGAATTTCCCCAGAGATGAGGCATTACCACCAACATCTCCTAAGGATAGTTCAAGTAACCCTGACTTAGAATATAGATCTGGTTTGGGGGGCAGAGAGGCAGACTGGGTAGAGACCAGGCACAAGAACTCTGAGGACTGGAGAATAGCTCAGTTGGGAGAATGCTTGTTATAGAGACAGGAGGACCTGAGTTCAGATCCCAAACACCTACGTAAAAACCCAAGTATAGAGCTGGAGAGATGGTTTGGTGGGTGAAGAGGTGTTTGTTGCCAAGTCTGACAACCTGAGTCCCCCCACCCCACGTCCTGGACTCAGTGGGCTAAATGAGGGAACCAACTCCCATGAAACCCTGTCTCAACAAAAAAGGATGTAAAGAAATGTAAAAGGGGCTGGAGAGATGGCTCAGAGGTTGGGAGCACTGACTGCTCTTCCAGAGGTCCTGAGTTCAATTCCCAGCAACCATATGGCAGCTCCTAACTGTCTGTAACTCAAGATCTGACACCCTCACACAGGCGTACATGCAGGCAAAACACCAGGGCACGTAGAAAATAATAAATAAACTATTTTTTAAAGAAGAAATGAAAAAGCTGCTTAAAATCTCTGGGACTTGCTGGCCAACTGCTGAGTTCCAGGTTCAGTGAGAGAAGAGACCCTGCCTCAAAAAATATGGAGATGATCGACTGAGGGAGAAACCTGACATCAGTTCTCTGACCACTACAAGTACAAATGCACGCCCCATCCCCAGACATGCACACATCCTTACACACATACACATGTGCGTGTGTACATGCATGTTGAACACACACTAAAGAAAAAGATTTCAAGGGCATTTGCTTCCTAAGTCTGGGGATCAGGCAAGGCTTGGCTGGATTTCATGAACTCCCTTGGTGCCTGGCACAGGCTGAAGCCAGGGAAAGGCCTGTCCTTTTCCAAGGCCTCTTGGTTGAGCAGGGCGGGGCAGGCTCAGGCTCGGGGGGCCGGGCGCGGCCACTCATATCTTCTCTGTTACTTCATCCTCTCCGCTCCCACTGATGTCTCTTTTATCACACTGGGAATGGAGCCCCTGTGGAAGTGAGGGCCAAGGGAAATTCTGTAGTGTGGAGCCCAGCCTCCCTCCTTTACCTGGGTCCCTATGCCATCCCAGCCTGGGGACAGCCATCAGTGCAC
>LOEQ01001459.1:230712-242574 GCA_001685075.1 Bramus lutescens
ATGGTGGCTCACAACCATCTGTAATGAGGTCTGCTGCCCTCTTCTGGCCTTCAGTAATATATGCAGACAGAATACTGTATACATAATAAATAAGTAAATATTTTAAAAAAGATCCATAGTTTAAAAAAAAAGAGGGAACCTGGTTATAGGCAGGAGAACAGAACTCTGAGAGAGAGGATGTAGGGTTTAGTCAAGTCAGGGGCTCAGCAAGCCCACCCCGAAGGGCCTTATGGGGGAGTGAGGAAACAAATCAGACACAACCCAATCTCTCTGCCTCCCTCACTCACCATTTATTGAGTACCTATTGTATACCTGGGCCTAGCTATGCACTAAGAGAAAACAGAGGACCCAAGATCACCAGCACTTTCTTTTAACAATTATTTCTGTGCGGGATCTGACTAGGATCTGTCCTTTCATTTGAATGCTTGCAACCGTGCGAAGCAGCAAGCCTCACACCTACATTGTGAGGAAGAAAAAAAAGTGAGGCTTGGCTAAGGAGGTGGTTCCATTGGCAGGGTGTGTGCCTAGCAAGCATGAAGCCCTGGGTTCTATTCCCAGCCCTGGAACAAACCAGGTGGGGTGGCACAGGTCTGTCACCCCAGCACTGGGGAGATGCAGTTACTTGCCTGAGGTCACACACCAAATGAGGAGCTGGGAGAGAAGCCAGAGGGCTGTGCCCTGGTTCCCCTTGCCGTTCCCACCACATTGTTCCCTTGTTCCTGTTGTTCCCACAGGCAGCTCTGGGGGCTGGAGACCAGAAAGAACAGTAAGAGAAGTGGAGAAAGGTGCAGGAGAGAGGCAGAGACTGGAACTTCCCGCTTGGGGCTCAGAACTGGAGGCCAGAGCCTGGGAGGGCATCAAAGGCTTGGGGGGCCATGTGTGTTTGGCGGCTCAGGACTATGCTAGAAGATCTGCAGACTCAGATCCCTGGGGCCACCCCTCCCTGAACACCCAGGCTCTGAGCAGATCACTCAAAAGAGACCATCGAGGCCTGGCTCGACCCCAGGAGGTGATGGCGCCAGGACTTCAGCACAATCTGCCTATGGCAGCCAGACATTCCTAACCCTGCTTAGGCTGACAAGGTCCAGGGACCAGGCAGGCCCAGCTGTGTATTGTCACCGAGTGTCTGAGGCCAAACACACAGACATCTGGCTGAGAGGTCTCCCTGAATCCACTAAAAAGCTACATGACTGGCTGGCACCTACCTTGCATCCCCCACCATATGACTCTCGGGCTCCCTTCAGCAAAGTAGAGTTGGGCCCTGGTGTCAAGGCGGCTTGTCAAGGTTAGAGGTCATGACTCAGTATAGGTGTCTCCATTTGTTGCCATGACAACAACTCCAGGGCCAGTATCTCCAATGAAAGCTTTGGCTGGTCCCTGGGGACAAAATTTGTGACCTTGGCTTGGAATTAACTGTTCCTTAGGAAACTATTTGATTGGCTCATTCATGGTGTTCCCACCCCCTCCAGTCCCTGGCGCCTCCCAAAACAGCCCTGGGTCTGTGGCCAGAACCCCACCCAAAGAGAGTTGCCCAGGGGCCAAGGACACTGACCTTGCACTCTCCTACTAGAGTGGGAATGGCTGAAGCCAGACAGCAGCTAACTCCTAACTGATGTCACCACCCAACCTGCCCTCTTAATTTGACTCCAGCCTTACCACCCAGCTCCGAGCAAAGTCATGGGTAAAGCAGGTAGGCAGAGTCCCTTGCCCAACGCCTAGTCACAACCACAGGCAGGGTCCCTTCTCGTCAACAGTGTTAAGCCTCCTGCTCAGAGAAGTGGCCTGGTTTCGCTCCAGGCTTCATGTTTACCCAGCTGTGTGGCCCCAACCACTTCCCTTAACCTCTCTGGGCCTGATTTCAAGTCTGCTGCAACTACAATTCAGAATTTCTGCCCCTCCGGCTTCATTGAGACACATTGGGAAGAACGAGAACATGCAAAGTCAGGTGTGGTGGTTCATGCTTATAATCTTGGCTTCTCAGGAGGCTGGGGATGGGGGAAGGGGGTGCAAGATCAAGACCAGTCTGAACTACGTAGTGAGGACCTGTCTCAATAAAATAAGAACTGGGGTCATGTCGGTGGTAGAGCTCCTTCCTAGAATTCCCCCAGTGAGGGGCTGGGATGTGGGGTTTGGTACAGTGGTAGAGTGCTTGCTAAGCACACACACACAGAAGGGATTGTGTGTGTGTGTGTGTATATATATATATATATGTATATATATATATCAGTTGTTTACCCTCAGACATTGATCTATAGACAAACAATACCATAATCATCATCTATATCTTCATTAAAACATGTTTGGTGACAGGCAGTAGTGGTGGATGTCTTTAACCCCAGCCCTTAGGGGGCAGAGACAGGCAGATCTCTGTGAAATTTGAGGACAGCCTGGTCTACAGAACGAGCTCCAGGGCAGCCAGGGCTACACAACATAGTGAAACCCTGTCCCAAAAACAATCCAACAAAGCCTGAGAAGCCTAACTAATCAGAGTCTACCCTCTTCCTTCTAGGGGTTCCAGGAGCTGTGCCTGGTGGAGTTCCTGGTGGAGTTCCTGGCGGAGTCTATTATCCAGGTAATGTACATGAAGTTTCCACACACCTATTTATGACAGATGAGGATGGATTGCTCATGAGAGATAGAATATTTTAAGTATTTTTATTACACTTATTTTTAGGGCTTGCATGTGGAGGTCAGAGAACAACTCTTTGTTTTGGTGTTTCTTTTGGTTTGTTTGTTTTGTGTTCTGAGACAGAGTCCCACTGTGTATCCCTGACTGTACTGGAACTCACAGAGATCCTCCGGAGGGCTGGGATTAAAAGCATGTGACACCATGCTCAGTTCCATAGGACAACATTTGGGGATCAGATCTTTGCTACCACCATGTGGGTCCCAGGGCTGAAACTCATTATGTTAGGCTTGGCAGCAAATGAGCCTTACCCACTGAGCTAGTTCATGGGCCAGAGAAGTTATCACATTTCAATTCCTGCCACTGAGGACCTGCAAATCAGGCCCATTTTCTGAAGAAGTTAACCAGGCCGGGGATGTGGCTCAGTTAGCAGAATGTTTGCCTAGCATGTGTGAAACCCCGGGTACCATCCCCAGCACTGTTTAAACTAGGTATAGTGCCTGCGTACCCGTAATCCCAGCACTCAGGAAGACAGACATTCAAGGTCATTCCTTGGCTTTAGAAGGAGCTCAGGCCAGCCTGGGCTGTGAGAGACCCTGCCTCAAAAAAAAAAAGCAATCCAATCAGTGGAGTGAGATGTGAAGGCACACATCTGTAACAGTAGCATCCCAGACATAGAGAGTCAAGAGTTCAAAGCCAACTTGAGCTGCATAGTCTCCACCCTCAGAAAAGCTGCTAATGGAACATCTATTAAGAGCATAAATATTGTACAAGATGGAGCATAATCCCTGCTGTCAGGAGGCTGGCGCCTTCACACATTCCTGTCATTGGAAGGGTCCGCAGTCCTCGAAGCTTTAATCCCACTCTTGGCAATCCACCAGAAGCCAATAACAGAGAAGATAAATAGAGCTGCTAAGCTGGAGATGCAGCTTGATGCGTCTGCCTAGTGTGTGTGAAGCCCCAGCGTCTCATAAACCACGGGTCATGGCGAATGCCTGTAATTGTGGAGCGAGCTAGCTATCCACACTGGGTGAACTTGGGGTTTGATTGGCACACCCTGCATCAATGAATAAGGTACAAGAGTGATGGTGGATGACTCTAGACATCAACTTTGGGCCTCCACAGGAATGCGCGCGCGCAAGCATGCACACATGCATATACGCACACATAGCAGACACACATACATGAAAAAAATGGAAAGAAAGTAACTGACATGAAGTCAAAAGTCCCTCTAGTTCCATCCTAGGACAAACTGACACAAGTCAGTAAGACAGAAAAAGAAACTAGGTCATAGGAGTTGACTTGCCCAAAGTTCTACAGCTAGAATTTGATGGTGGTGGGGTGTGGCTTGTCTGGATACTAACCTCTGATGTTTCTCTCTCTCAATGCACACAACAGGGGCTGGTATCGGAGGACTGGGAGGAGCAGGAGGTAAGCTCAGAAACTAGCCTTAGGCTCCTCAATGAAAGGATCTTGGTGTCATCGTGACTGCCCCCAACACACATTAGACCTCAGGTCTTCAAGAGATCCCAGGAACTATTGGTATACAGGTTGAGCATCCCCTGGAAAAGACACCTACTTAGAAACAAAACCCTGATGGCTCTTTTAGGACCCTCATGGCCCCTACCTACTTTTATATTTTCTTTGATCTCCTCTCTTAACGATCCTGCCAGGTGGAAATTAACTCCTCTTGAGGGAGAAAAAAAAACTAAGAAATTGGGGGAGATATTGGTGCATGCCTATAATCCCAGCACTTAGGAGGTAGTAACTAGGGATCAAGAATTCAGAATCATCCTTGACTATATAGCAAGTTCAAGACCAGCCTGAACTACACAAGACATGATCTCAAAACAAGCTGGGAAGCTGTCACTCAACAAAACTCCAGAGGGAAAGATGGGCTCCCAGGGACTCCATGACTACGCAAGAGAACTTTCTAGGCATCACCTCTAGCACTTGAGGAAGAGACCCACATACAGCCCTCACCCCCTACTGTGCGGCGAGCGTAAGCAATGGGAGGAACTAAGAGATGGGAGGAACTAAGAGATGGGAGGAAGTACATGCCTGTAATACCACAACTAGGGAGTTAGGGGTAGGAGATTCAGGAGTTCAAAGTCATCCTTGGTTATATCATGAATTTGAGGCCAGACTGGGCTATGATGAGACCCTGTCTCAGACAGACAGACAGAGGCAGACAGAGAGAGACAGACAGAAAGAAATGAGTCACTTTTTCCCTGCCATTCATCAGCATTTCTTCTCTCTGCAGCTCTGGGACCTGGAGGAAAACCACCTAAACCAGGTAAGATCTAAGCAAGGTCCCAAAGGGGAAGGTAGGATTCACAGAGCCATGCCTGGCAAGGGAACCAAAAGGAGGGAGCTATAGGCAGCAGCTATCAGGTATCAACAGGTATCAACAGGCTAGAGTCAGGCCGCAAATTGGCCGAACACAGGAGGTTAAGGCAGTTCAGTGGCCTATGACCAGCATGGGCCCAATGTGCCAGCTTCCTGAAGAGTGTCCTCTGCTCCCAGCCCCAGAAAAAAACATACCTGATGTTTCAGGCAAAGCAGCATCTGAGGTCCCCATGGTCTCCTGTAAGGCAGCACTTAGAATGGAAGACTCCAGACGCTTTATCTAGACATTTGACTTCTGACCCAGATGTGAGCTTTAAGCTAAACCTGACCCCTGACCCAAGATGACTGTCCTGCCTGTTTCCAGCCTCCTTCCAGCTGTGTCTAGATCATGGAATTTTCTAGTAAGGAAAAAAATCATAGCTCTGCTTCATCAGCAGTGCTGGGATCTTCCAACAGTGGTCACTCTCAGCTTTGAGGTGGCAAGGGAGGGGGTCTTTCAATGGAATGCTATGGAATAAGAAGCAGGTAGAGGCCATGGTCTGGTGGCACACACCCGTGATCTTAGCTCCTTAGAAGGTTGAGACAGGAGGGTTCTGAGTTAGAGAGGTCACCCTCAGATAGATATCAAGACCTGTTTCAAAATAAAAAGTAGAAAGAATACTGAGGATATAGTTCAGTGGTGGAGCCCCTGCCTAGGATCCTCCAGTGAGGGGCTGGGGTGTGGCTCAGTGGTGGAGCCCCTGCCTAGAATCCTACAGTGAGGGGTTGGGGTGTGGCTCAGTGGTAGTCTGGGACGGATCTTAGGGGGTGACTCCCCGACCCCACACCGAGAGTGGTAGAGACCCTGCCTAGAATCCCCACTGAGGGGCTGGGGGTGTGGCTCAGTGGTAGAGCACCTGCCTAGAATCCCCCACTGAGGGGCTAGGGGTATTACACAGGGGTAAGCAAGTTGAAAACCCTGTGTTGCATCCCTCTTAATACACACACACACACACACACACACACACACGGCACCCTAGTCATATCGATGCTCCTCCCCCGTGTGTGATGCTCTCTGTGTGGCATATGCATCTCCACCCAGTGCCTGCCACCCTGGCTCCAAAGTCACATGCTCCTGGACAGTTGAGAGGTCCAACTGCTCTTACAAAACCCTGGTGACAGATGACCCAACTACTAATGAATGTGCGAGAAGCTGATTTTCCTTCCCTAAACTCTATGGGAGTTGTGAAACTTCAGGACCAGGGCCAGCAAGGGAGGAAAAGGATGGGGCATCTGAACAAGCTAGGTTCTAGGGGCTGAGAATTTGTAAAGCCAGGAAATTCCATGGCTTGTTAATTCTCTTTGTGGTACCAAAGATGGAACTCAGAGTCTGTTATATGCAAGGCAAGCACTCTACCACTGAGCTACATCCCTGGATCTCTTTTTCCATTTCTTCAAAAAACTACATTCATTTATTGGTTTGTATATTTATTTATTATAGGTATAGTATGTATGTACCCCAGTGTGCCTGTAGAGGTCAGAGGGTAACTTTTGAGCACTGATTCTCTTCTTCCACCTTGTAGGTTCCAATAATTGAACTCATGTTGTCAGGCTTAGTGACAAGGGCCTTCACCTGCTGAGCCATCTTATTTTTATTTTGATACAGGATCTCCCTAAGTTGTCCAGGCTGACCTTGAACTATATAATCCAGACAGGCCCTGATATATAGATCCTGCTGCCTCAGCCTCCTGAGTAGATGAAACGGTAGGCATGTGCTACCCGGTCCAGTTCCTATGGTCATCTTTTAGCCTCAGGATACATAGACTGAAGTCTGTAACAGGCTTGGCCATGAGTAACCCGATGAAGGTCCCCACATCCTGGCTAGAGGGATGTCCGGGCCTGCCCAGGCAGGATGGGATGGGGTATAGGGATCGTGCAGATCGTGTTTGGGAACAATTAATCCCCTGGGAGCAGGGGTGGGTGACTTGGCAGCTGCTCCTCCATGTGGGTGCTGTAGGCTGGCCCCTCCCTGCCTGAGCTCTCAGTGGGGGACCAGGCAGCTGGGAGCCATCCCTGCCCACACCCAGAGCACCAGCTGGNCAAACAAGGGGTACGGGCAACAATGAGAAGGAGCCAGGATGAGTATCCATGGGACACCCATGTAGGCTGCACATAGTAGGTGCTCCCTGCTCACAAAGTCAGTGGTCCTAAGAAAATAGGGATCATGGAAGCCACAAGTAGATGGGCATATTAGCCAAGCACAGGGGCAGAAGCCTTCAAGCCTTCCAGCATTCCAGCATTCAAGAGGCAGAGGCCAAAGGACCTTGAGTTCAAGGCTACAGAGTGATTTAAGTGTTGTGGAAACTGAGGCAGGAAAATCACCAGTTCAAGGCCAGTCTGGGCTATATCCAAGTTCAAAATCACCCTGAATTATACAGTGAGACCCTAAGTCAAGAAAGCAGAAGATGAGAGATAGATGAAGATAAGTAGGTAGATAGACAGACAAACAGACAGATAGATAAAAACCAGACATAATGACATACAACTTTAACCCTAACACTTGAGAAGTAGAGACAGGCAGATATCTACGAATTCAAGGCCAGCCTGGTCTACATAGCAAGTTCCAAGCCAGCCAGGGCTACACAGTGAGACACTTTCTGTAAAGAAAAAAAAAGCTGGGTTTGTGACTCAGTTGGTAGAACCCTTGCCTAGCATGCACAAATCCCTGGTTTCCATCCCCAATGTCACATAATAAAGCATGGAGGCATGTGTCTGTAATCTCAGCAACCAGGATGTACAGACCAGGGGATCAGGAGTTCAAGGTCATATTGGCTGCCTATTGAGTTTAAAGACAGCCAGAGCTATATGAAACCCTGTCTCAAAAAGGAAAGTAGGGGAGACTAGAGATGGCTTAGCAATTACGAGCACTTGATGATCTTGCAGAGGACCAGGGTTCAGTTCTCAGCATGCACATGATAGCTCACATGTAACTCTGTTTCCTGGGAATTAGACTCCCTTTACTGACCCCCCACCAACACCAGACACACACACGTGATGCACACACATACAAGCAGCCTAAACACTCATACATGTAAAAGAAATAAATCTTTTTTAAAGTATTTATTATGTATACAACATTCCTTCCACGTGTGCTTGCATGCCAGAAGAGGGCACCAGATCTCATTAGAGATGGTTGTGAGCCATCATGTGGTTGCTGGGAATTGAACTCAGGACCCCTGGAAGAGCAGTCAGTGCTCTTAACCTCTGAGCCATCTCTCTAGCCCTAGAAATAGATCTTTTAAAGATTATCATCTAGGGGACTAGAGAGATGGCTCAGTGATTAAGAGCATATGCTGCTCTTACAGAGGACCCAGGGTTGTCTCCCAGCACCCACATCAGGCAGCCCACAGTGGTCTGTTATCTCAGCTTTGGGGGATCTGACAGCTGTGACATCCGTGAGCACCTGCACTCATTTGCACATACCCACACACAAGACACATACAAATACACATCATTTAAAAAGATAAAAGATATCTTTCTAAAAATTATCATTTTAAAAGTAATCATAAAGATGGGGAAACTGAGGCTCAAGAAATGGTAAGGCGACTCTTTCATCTACAAAGACTATGGGAAGGGGCTCAGGACCTGAGTCTAGAACTTTCTGACTCCGAAAAGAAGGGGACAGGCCCTGAAGGCCCTGGGCTCGCAGCTGTGATCCGGCTCTAACTTTTTCTCCCTCTCTCCAGGCGCCGGGCTTCTGGGGACATTTGGAGCAGGTGAGTCCAAAAGAGAGGGAGAACAGAGGGTTGCCGGTGATGAGGATAAACTGGGCGAGACTGCTGATAAAGAGGGGTAACCACAGAGACCAGGCCACCCCCAAACTTCACCCCAATCTTTCTTACTTCCCATCCAGTCTTGTCCTCTCAGCCCCTCCATCAGACAGGAAAGATCTGAGTGTGCCCCCGATCCTCTACAAGTGTAGGAAACAGGGCCAGCTTCAGGGGAGCTGTTGACAGAACTGGAGAGGGACTGGGAGGTGAGACCAGGAAATGATTGATCCAGGCAGCCCCAGTCCCTGCCCACCACCATACCATACTACATGGCTCATTACAGACCCACCTTACAGATGTCTGCAATAGACACATACTTAGAGGACTTTTGCTACATGCTTGGCAATCACTCTGTCTACTAAGTTATATATATGCTCAGCCCTCTTACGGCCAGAGGATGAGTGGGGAAAGCTGGTTCCAGGAAAGATAATATCCAGTGAGAGCCAGGTAGACCCCTCCTGGGGGCTCAGCAGACCCTATGTGTTGGGGGGGTCCCTTAGAGGACTTTGCCCTACAACTCTAGACCCCACAACCAGAGCTGGTGCTGGCAAGAGAGATTTTTCCCATAATTGGAAACAAACCTGCCAAGGCAAGCCTCCAAAACTCCAACCTAACTGGGCCCATTGGTCAAGGCCAAGGCCGTGGAATGTCTCCTGGAGGAGGAGAAGGAATGATTGGGCCCAGATGTGGAAAGGAGAGAGCCAGAGAGACCCATTTGGCTTCTCATGAACCTTAGCAAGGAGGATTCTGGATAGAAAGATGATTAGATGCTGTACAGGAAGGACCCCCAGGGGATGTGGTGCAGGTCACACAGCCCTAACCTAGTGTGCATAAAGCCCAGGACCGCATAAACTGGACTTTCCTATTAACTGCCTAAAATCCCAGCATTTGGGAGGTAGAGCAGCCAGGAGAATCAGAAGTTCAAGGTCACCCTTAAGATACATAGCAAGTTTGAGTCAAGCCTGGGCTACATGAGACCATCTCAAAACACAAAAAGCAGGAAGTGATGGAGACACGTTTACAGATCCAGGGTGAGGGGGGGGGTCTGTGTCAGGACATACAATCAAGGAAGCAGAGAAGATGCCCAGCGTGGCAGCTACCAATGGGAGCAAGGCTGGCCTTGGAAGGGTGAGGGTTTGCTTACAGACCCCTTCCGCCTTCATAGAAAATCAACTGGATCCTGCCAGTGGCCAGGCATCCTAGGAGACACAGGAGCCGGTCACACTTGTTAGAGATAATCAGTCAGCTCCACACAGAGCATTTGATTACTATCTGATGGCTGCAGATTTATCAGGACCATTGCCCTCCACCACCACAGTACCGAAGATATAGGGACCAGCCTAGACACCCACCCCCACCCCACTCCACGACGGACAGCACTCGTCTTACAAGGAACCCAGGTGTGAAACCCACATCCTTAACTTCTCTTCTCCTCCCTTCTTCACAGGCCCTGGAGGAATTGCCGGTGCTGGCCCTGGGGCAGGTTAGTGTGAACCCCTGAGCAAGATGCCAGCCTCTCGCCCCAGCCTAGGGCACTTGCCTGGGATAAACACCATTCAGGGCACAGAGTGGGAGGCAGGTGTTGATGAGAACGTGGATGAAGAATGACACCAGTCACCTGCTCCTAAGAAGCCACCCAGGGGGACAGTTGTAATAGAGAGATGAGACTAGAGAGAGGCATCTCCTAGCTGGCCCAGCAGATTTGCCCACCAGAAAAGGTATCAGAGCAAACTGGGGACCGGAGATGGTGTGGTGCAATGCTCAGAGTGCCAGTGCTTGGGGGACAAAGGCATAATGACATGGGTTCAAGGCCAGCCTGTGCTACATAGCAAGTTCAAGGCCAGCCTAGCTATAGCGACCTTGTCTCAAAAAAAAAGAAAAAAATAAACCACATTGAGGCTGGGCATGGTAGCAGACACCTTTAATCTCAGCACTCAGGAGGCAGAAAGATCTCTATGAGTTCAAGGCCCACCTGGTCTGCATAGGGAGTTCCAGTACAGCTAGAGTTTCACAGTGAGACCTTTTCTCAAATGCATATTTATATATGCATTTGTATATGTATACATGTACGTGTATATGTATACACACATGTATACCAACATTTTGAGACTGGGCTTGCCTGCTCTGGCTTCCATCTCCAGCACTGCATAAACCAGATGTAGTGAAGTACCTGTGAACCCAGCACATGGGAGGTGGAGGATCAAGGAGTTCTCGGTTATCCCTAGCCACATAACGATTTCCAGGCCAGCCTGGACTACATACATAGCCAGACTTTGACTCAAGGACTAAGAGATTCACACAGCTTTGTCTGGTTGAGCTGAGCATCTAGGCATAGGAATCCTCTAACACAGTGGTTCTCGACCTTCCTAATGCCAGGACCCTTTGATACAGCTCCTCATGTTGTGGTGACTCCCAACCATATTATTTCTCATTGTTATTTCATAGCTGTCATGTTGCCGCTTATGAATCATAATGTAAAATCTGTGTTTTCCGACGGTCTTGTACGACTGCTGTGAAAGAGTTATTCCACCCCAAAACGGTCACAACCCATAGGCTGAGAACCGTTGCCCTAACACACGCTCCTATCCTGGTGAGCAGGGCCAACCATGTTGAAGGCCTTCAGAGGACACGGAACCTTGAATACTCTCCTGAGTGAAAGGGCCCAGGCTGGGCTGAGGTTCAGCAGCTCCCACTGAGCAGGGCACTTGCGGACCTTATTTATGTTCTCCTCCACAGGTCTCGGGGCCTTTCCTGCAGGCACCTACCCAGGGGCAGGAGCTCTGTTGCCTGGAGCAGGGGCAGCTGCAGCTTATAAAGCTGCTGCCAAAGCCGGTGAGTGGCATTTTTTTAGGGATAGTTCTATCCACCCCCTGGCTTTCCCAGACTCTGAAATTCTCAGTGAACGCTTCCTCGCCCAGACCCAGGAGACAAGAGTTGTGGGGTGGGATAGGGAGATCCTACTTCCCTGGGGAGATGATGTGGGCCGCTAGTTGTACCCAGTCTTTTGTTTGAGGGGAGGGGGTCGAGGCAGGGTTTCTCTGTAGCTTTGGAGCCTGTCCTGGAACTCACTCTGTAGAC
>LOEQ01001460.1:30393-41239 GCA_001685075.1 Bramus lutescens
TCACACACACACACACACACACCACACACTCACACACACACCACTCCCAGTTATGGAGAATCCATCTTGAGTCAGGTTTTCTGCAGTCTTTGCTTTGCAGGGATGCTGTGACTACCAAGAGAAAGACGAATGGGGGATTACAACACTGTGGCATATCCTGTAGAAACAGGGAAGGGTGGGGCTGAGTTCCAGGTCTAGAGGCAGGAGAATGGTCTGGTGCCTAGTTCCAGGTGAAGGGACTTCTCTCTGTGCCTGTCTACCCTCAGCTCCTGCCATCTTCTGCCACTTTCTTATGTGCCTCACCCACTAGAGATTATTCCACTCCTAGGACCTGTCTGTCACAGAGTGGCTGTGTGACAAATGCCAGAAGTTAGGAAATGAACCAAGGGACAAAGGAACTGTGGGACATCTGTGCTTTGAACTTCTGAACCTCTGGACACCTTCACTGCCTCAGCTTTTGCTCATGTGGTGATCTTTCCTCTAGCAATTATGCTGAATGGCGTTATCGCTGACATGTGACATGATGTAAACCTAGGAGTTCCAGGGAGACCAGGAATCCAAGCTTAGTACAGTAGTTTTACAAACCCTTTGGATAAGAGCTCCAGTTAAAATTCAGGCAAGGCAAGGTTAAGCTATGAGCACAGTTTAATGAGAAGGCCCAGAGCTGTCGCATACTCTGTCATCGTTGCCAGGGTCTGTGAAGCCCTTATTAAGTCCTTCCCAGTGGTTACCAAGGTAATAGCAAAACTGAGTGATGGATGTTGGGTGCTTGCTTCCTGATGTACCTCCAGAATAGCCATGGTAACCTAGAAGCCAGGATTTGAAGGCACTACCATGCTTAACAGATGAAGAACACCTGGATTTCATCCCGGCAGAGCACCTGTGCAGTCTGGGCCTTTTAGAGCCTACTCCACCAATTATAGTCCCTGGCACTGTAAACTGCCTGTTTTTCTCACTGTGGGGGTGGTGGTGGTGGTGGTGGTAATTGTCTCCTAGATGGTTTGCAGTCTCTGTTACACTAGACTCAGGATCCCATCACAAGTTCCAGGAAGGGCTGATTTATGATTCTTCACTTGGGTTCTCTAGATTTTGATTTCCTTATCTACAAAGTAGAGGGATTGGCTATAGATTTCTCAAAGCAACAGCCATTAAATATGTAGTCTCTGCAGGCCAAGCTCCAGCTCCAGCGTGGTGGAAATCAGAGGATGTTATTCTGTTCTCAAGGTGCTTAGTCTTTCTTGTGGAGACAGCCTGCAATTCTTTGTTTCCATAAGCAACGTTTTCTTTTTGAGAGCTCCAGCGGTGTTCCTTGATAAAGCGTTGACAGAAAGGAATGAAGACATTCTTACTGGGTCTGAGCTGAAAACCAGGAAGTAAAATGTGTGTGTTGTATGATCAGCCTTGCATCTAACCACTACACTGGGTGTAAAGAAGTCCTGTTCCTTTTCATTTTCATTCAAGGATGGTGAAAGAGTTTAAGTAACATCCCCGATATTTAATAGCCAGAAAGTTCAGGTCCAAAATCAGATTGAAAATCAGACCAAAGTCCTGAATAAACAACTCTCAGATACGGCTGGTGAAAAGGCAGAGCACTGTCTATCAAAATTTGACAAAGGCACCTAAGTTGATTGTACCTGGATAATAAAGTACACAGATTCCTGTCAGTGCTGACTCAATTTCTGGTCCAGCCAGGGCATCCACCCTGAGAGTTAGCTAACTGAAAGGGAGCTGGTGAAGCTCCATACTGCCAAACACTGCTGACTTCCAGCCCTCTGCTTGCACTCAGGTCATTTGAGATCCAAGCCACTTTCCCAAATGAGTCCCTGCTCTCCGTCTTGATCTATGACCATGATATGATTGGGTCAGACGACCTCATCGGGGAGACCAAGATCGACTTGGAGAACCGTTTCTACAGCAAACACAGAGCCATCTGCGGTTTGCAGAGCCAGTATGAAATGTAAGCGCTTTCTCCTTGGAGACTCGGTGGGTGTCCCAGGGCTGCAGTCTTGCAGGGATCTGGACCGTGCATGCGTTTATCCACCTCCCTAGGAGGGCAGACCCTATCAGCAGAGCTGGCTTGGGGAGGCTGTTCCATGTGTTTGAGGGCGAGTGTTGCTGGGGAAGCAGCTCCGATTTAAAACCCAGGGTGGGTTCTTCAAGAGTAAAGAGCCAGGCTGTGGAGTGCATGTATGTTCACCTGTGTCCCGTGGTCGGGATTCCCTGGGGGTGGTAGATGAAGAATGAAGGGTTAATACAATGCAAACCTCAGCGTTTGGGCATTCTATAAAAAACAGCTGTGTGTATTTAGGGCCGCTGTTTCCAGAGCTTTGCACAGAGTATCTTGTTGGTTCCCCCAGAACTCGTTGGGGGAGTTTGTAACTGAAGGAAGAGTGGAACCAACATTCTTGTTTTTTGTTTATTTGTTTGTTTGTTTTCGAGACAGGGTTTCTCTGTAGCTTTGGGGACTGTCCTGGAACTAGCTCTTATAGACCAGGCTGGCCTCGAACTCACAGAGCTCCACCCACCTCTGCCTCCTGAGTGCTGGGATTTAACACTCTTTACAAAGATTAGCAATTCTACTTTAGTTTTAAATGCAGGTTACCAGCTTGATTTTCTTTTAAAGTATGTTGACTCTGATTATAATTTTTAAGCAAAATCTTACAAATTACAGCTAGGAAAATATAGACATTCATTGTAGTTTCATTCTGTAATTCAAAACCTGAGACATGAGTCTTTAAGACAAGCTGTGTGAGGGAAAGGAGGGGACAGGAGGAGAGACAGTGAGGTAACAAGCTGGGCTCTGCTCTTAAGTAACACACAGTGGCTAAACTTGCCTGGACTCCACAACAGCAGGAAAAGAGACTGGCCGGGACAAATTTCACTTCGGTGTTGTTTTAAGAAGAGTTATCACTTAAAAAAAAAAACAAACTTGACATTCCCTGCAAACCGTCTTTAAGTCAAGCTGCTTATAGGCCCTGTCTGACATGCAAGCTGTTCACATATATGAAAAGATGCTTGACTAGAAAGAGGAGAAAAGGGAACAAGGCCAAAAGCACACTAGCCCAGGCATAGACATGGGTGAGCCCGTGTGAAGGAAACTGCACAGTCACACTTGAGTTGAGCTTTTATTGGGGCTCTCAGAGGGTGATCCCCTAGAGGGCAACCAGCCTCACTTCATCTGTCTTTCCTCCGCTTCCCAGAGAAGGGTACAATGCCTGGAGGGACACATCTAAACCCACAGAGATCCTAACCAAGCTCTGCAAAGACAACAAGCTGGACGGGCCGCACTTTCGTCCTGGGAAGATACAGATCGGCAATAAGGTCTTTTCCGGAAAAACAGCCTTCGCAGAGGAAGACTCTGGTAACTCCCAGCCGAGATCTCCTGATGGCAGCTGTTCTTTTTCTTTTGTTTTGTCATGAATGATAGGGTTTTTAATCTCCTTTGTAGCTGAATACTATTCCATGGTGCACACATACCACGTTTTGTTAGTAGTTCATCAGTTAATGTACGGTTAGGTGACTTTTGTTCCTTGGCTGTTCCAAATGACGTGGGGTGCAGATGCCATCTCCTTGTGCTGACTTCACTCCTTTGCATATGTGCTCAGGGGTATGATTTCTGAATCAAACAATTCAAATTTCAGTCTTTGAAGGCATCTGCACACTGCCTCCTGGGGGCTGTCCTAATTTTCCCACATTCCCAATAGCACTGAGCTCTGGTTTCCTCTTCTCTGCCTTCTCACCAGGGCTTGTGGTCTGTGATCTTGTGGCTGGCAAGAACACAGCTGGTTCTAGTAGTGTTTGAGGCTTGGGGACACCGGATCACCTGATTACAAAAGTAACTGTGCTCCCAGATGGAAAAATGGAAGACCAAGTAGGCTAATGACAAGCACTCACTATCACAAAGTTCTGCGAACACTGTCGCATGTGAGCATTAATTGTTAAGGACTTGCAAATGTGTAAAGCAAACAATAGCTTTCAGCAACTATTATACAGTGCAAAACACTGGGTACCAGCCACTACCCCACAAGTGCTGTACCAAACCGTCTTAGACGCATGTTTTCCACGAGTATCACAGGACACACCCTGAAGATCCCAAAGAAGCTACCACAGATTTGGGATGAGGGGGGAAGGCATTTTTAATGGCACAGCACAATTCTGGTATAGCATCTCCACGCTTTTACTGCAGAGTCAAGCTAAGTTGATAGAGGCTGCTTCGCACCATTGGTGCCCACCATTTTTATTTCTTTTTACTTTGTTATTTTGGACCCAAGAACACACCAAAGGTTCTTGCCTGAGGAGTTATTGCTGTTTAGACAATGTTATTGGTGGCATACTGATGTGGATTTCAGCAGAAAAAACTTCTTCATAATATACTCTTGCAGTGATATAATTATTTGGTCAAAAGTTTACAGTTGATTAAAAATGATTGAATAGTTAGGATTTTTCTACTAAAAATCTGAAATTATGGTCATAAGGTCAGTTCCTGAGGGATTAAACTTTAAGACAAAGATTTTATTCATCGATTGTCTAACTCTGTCAGCTCTTACCAATGTAATTATTGCCACCAGGAAATTGTTTCTGTGGCCCCTTTCCATAAAGTCAGGTTTGATTATCTCATATCCAATTTTTACCATAATAAGCTTTGTCAAAAGACTTTATTCTTTCAATAACTTTGTCTTGCTTTGAGATATTCTTTTCACCAGTGTTTTATTACTTTTGTGTGTGTGTGTGTGTGTGTGTGTGTGTGTGTGTGTTTATCCTTTAAATCATGAATCACCTCCTTTGGTGGAATGAAGTATAAGTGTTTATAGTTGGGAGATCCCAGGGAAAGTAAAAACATCCACAAACACACCTGTAGTGTCCGGCATCTATCTTTTCTGGTCTGGGAGAATCTCCAGGGATCTGGTTGAGTGTGTGTGTGTGTGTGCCCCGAACCCCCACTCCAGGGTGTTATTGCTGTCTCTGTCTTCTATCCATTGACTCATCTCAGGTCTCTGTCTCTACGTTCCGTCTTTCTCTTTTATACCATGCTGCCTCCAGCTCTTGGTGTTCTCCATTTTCTCTTGTTCCTATCCCATAGTATCTCTAGGATAGATCGTTTCAGGAAAAACTTAAGAAAGCTCCCGCAGCCCTCACTCTTTGGAAGAACAGCATCTAACAAGCCTCTTTCCTTGTCTTTGCTCCCTACAGAGGAGATGGTGGAGTCTTATGAACACTTGGCCCTCAAGGTGTTACACTCTTGGGAGGACATCCCTGAGGTCGGATGTAAACTGGTTCCCGAGCACATAGAAACACGGCCATTGTACCACAAGGATAAGCCGGGACTGGAGCAGGTAGCTTTCCCAGCATTATGAAGGCCAGAGCTTAAGGGAGTTTGGGTTGGTGACACATCCTCAGTAGGCAAATCAATCAAAGTCACAGTGAAAAGCAAAGAAAGGTTTATTAAATGTGTCTACATTGGGAAGATGATAAAAGGGGTCCATTGAACCCCCAAATCTGTCTTAAGGAACCTGGCATGATATTTAGGTATAGTAGAGTTCAAGGGGTCTGTAAACTTAAATGGGAAGTGCTGCTTTTGCTTTTGTTTTGTTTTCATTTTTATAATTTGAATTATCAAAGTCCTTTGGAAGAACTTGGATATTTGAGAAACTTTGAAACTTAACTGATGAGCAAGAATTGAAGACACAGTGTGCATGAAGTACATAGTGCCATGTCCCCTGCAGGGTAGAGGCTCAATAAAGGTTCTTGCCTTTCCTTGGCTCTTAACTTATGCAGTAGTAAATTCTTAATAAAAAAAAGTTATACCAGGCATGGTAGTACATGCCTTTAATTCCAGAATTTGGAAGGTAGAAGCAGCTGTATCAGGAGTTCAAGGCCAGCTTTAAGTACTTAATGTGCTCAAGGTCAGCCTAGGCTGTAAGAGGGTCTAGCTCAAAGAAGGAACTGAGGGAGGAAGAAAGGAAACAAGGAAGGGGGAGAGAGACTCTCTCTCTCTCTCTCTCTCTCTCTCGTTTCTACTGTTGTTAATAAATAGGCCACATGTATCAAAGACACCAAATCATATCTAACATCCATTTCTTTAAAAGGATGTTTGAAAACAATGAATGATCGAGTTTCATGTCTTGCCCCCTCTCAAAGCTAAAGGAAATCTTCTTTTGTTGACAAGGGCCGTCTTCAGATGTGGGTAGACATGTTTCCCAAAGATACACCGCAGCTTGGACCTCCCGTTGACATTTCACCAAGAAAACCCAAAGGGTAAGTCTGCCCATCCCAAGGGGAGGAGACCATGGTCCTGGAATAAGAGATGATAAGGTTTGAGATGGGAGATGATAGGCTAGCTAGCATTCACACCTCGCTCTCCACCTGGCCACTGACAGTGGTGCGTGGGTTGTCGTGATGGAGGTGGGTGAAGCAGAGGCTTCTGCATTTCAAGCTTTTTATCTGGATGATGCTGGCCCATAGAAGGAGAAGCTACCCTGCCCTACCCATACCCTGGTGAATCTGAGATCTCCAGGGGAGCTACATGGTTTTGACAGACCAACCTCCAGTGCTGATGCTAATGAACTTGAAAGACTCAAGGCTTCCAGACAAAACTCAATGATTTTGGGCTCTGTTTCAAGGTCATTTACCTAATGCTGTGTTTCTTCACCCCAGATATGAGCTGAGGGTGACCATCTGGAATACTGAAGATGTCATCTTAGAAGACGAGAATATCTTCACGGGTCAAAAGTCAAGTGATATTTATGTCAAAGGGTAAGGTCCCCCACAAGTTCCATTCTTCCTTTCTCCATCTTCCCCTCTTCAATCTCTAGCGAGTCTGTGCCTCGTGGGAGCTGCTACCCACATTCCACAGAAGGACCCATCCTGTTTTTAGTTAGGTAAGGTCATCTTTCTGTGTGAAAACTTTGTCTTGTTTGTTCATTTTGCTAAGAATTATTTTTATGAACAAACATTTCCAGTGAGTAAATCTTATTGAACTATCTTTCAGTTACATGTTGGATGACTAGTCTTTTAAGTGTCCTTAAAAGTACACCTGTCTTTCAGCTGAAACAGGAAGGGCAACTTGAGTGTTATAGAGGGATGAGCCATGTGTTTAGCAGATCATAATGCTAATGTGAAGGCTGGAATTTAGGCCTTCCCATTTGCTGGCACTATTTACTGAAAATAGATCCTCACTTAGGACCCTGGGGTGAAGCATTCAATATCTTGCTTATATCTTGAGCCAGCTTGCATTTAGGCCCCAGTCAGGGAGCAGGTGAGGACAGAATCAGATTTTAACTGATCACAGCCTCATGGTGAGAGTCCTCTGCCATTCTTGAGCAAGAAGCACCTTGTGCTCTAAATACACTTGGCAGTCAAAGTCCCGTGGTTCAAAATTCTCATTTTTTTCCGGAATGAGAATAGAGGAATGAATTATGACAAAGAAGGAGTAATTGAAGTAGCAGAATAGTACTTGAAGAACGGAATTCAAATTGTCTGAAATTGCTTTCAATCACATTCAGGAAGGATTAATGTGTTCCGTAGAGTGATATTTTTATAGTTGCTCACAATATGGAAGGCTTCTGGAAGAGTTTGGGAACTTCCAAGTCCTGGCCACTAAGATGTATAGAAAGGTGTTCATATTTGTTCTCCTCCTCCCTCATCTCTCATCTGCCTGGGCCTGGCTCCCTCCCCAGCACTGCACAAACACAGGCCTCCCATTGCTAATTCCAATGATTCGCCTGGGTTTGTCTTTTTAATCAGTCTTTCTCTTCTTGTGCTCTAGGGAGCTCCTGACATAGCTGCCCCTCCTCCTGCAGGCATGTTCTCTCTCTCTTGACCATGCAGCAGTATATTCTTCCTGTTTCCTCCTACATTGGCCTCTCACTTCTCAGGGTTTGGAAGCTCAGGGTCCTTCCATCCAGCTGTTAATAGTTCAGGGCATTGTCTCATTCCACGGTTTTATCTTGCTGTCATTTTCTTGTGTCTTTAGATAACTAAGTGTGCCCAAACCCAAATGGTACCACTCCTCTGTGAAGAGAAGGGTTTTCATCATCCCTGGGGGGTGGGGAAGGGGTGCAGGTGGTTTGGGCTCAGCATTAAGAGCACATACTGCTCTTCCAGAGGACCTGAGTTCAGTTCCCAGTGCCCACATCTGGCAGCCCAAAGAGGAACCTGTAACTTCAGCTCCAGGGAATTCAACACCACTGGCCTCCTTGGACATGGACACACACTTGTGCTTTCCCACACACATACACATAATGAAAAATAGTGGACATAAATCTTTTGAAAAAAAAGTTGTTTGAATTCTCAATTAGTTTGAATAAAAACCACTTGTTTTCTGAGTTAGCTAACCATGGATGAAGGACGAGGGGATTACTACATACAGTTTGCATTATTCTTAGCATGGAGGAAAAGCAATGAATAGATAATACTGAGAAGAAAGAATGTCATAGATCATCTGAGTCCCCAAGGTCCTTAAGAGATGTGTTCTGTAATTCCTCAGTAAAGTCCTGTGAACCAGAAGCCCAAATCAGCTTCAACGTTTACAGACAGTGTAAGACACAAACAGGTCAGATAACTGACCTGTGGCCACATGTGAGGGAGTGCAGACAGAATTTGGAAGCTGAATGGCTGTGGGCAGCCCGTCTACTCCCTGACATACACTCCTATCCCTGTACACAGTGACCCAAAACCCACTGCACTGTCAGGACCCAGAGCCAGGGAGGAGGGACATCAGAGTCCCAGCCACGACAGCAGGTCTAACCACCCAATTTTAGAGGCTTCAGTGTAATCTTGTTCCAAAACTCTGGAGTGGAAACGGCAGCCCTTACAAAAAGGACTCCCAGCACGGCAGGGGCTCCAACCACACATTCACGTCCTATTTTCTCTATTAATTGCACAGAGCATCTGATCTATGAACAATCAAAGACACTTACACAGCCTACTTTGGAATGTCTTCCTTTTGATCCCAGTTTTTCTCTTTCATATCAAAATGGAAACTCCGGTCTAACCCTATGATGGGAAGCTGTGGCCCAGGGTGATTACTTCACTCTTGATCCAGAGTAACGCACTCCTTCTCTTCATGCAGGTGGATCAAGGGTTTGGAGGACGACAGGCAGGAGACGGATGTGCACTACAATTCCCTGACTGGAGAAGGGAACTTCAACTGGCGTTTCCTGTTTCCGTTCCAGTATCTTCCAGCTGAGAAGCAGATGGTCATCACCAAGCGGGAGAACATCTTCTCCCTGGAGAAAATGGAGTGTAAGACTCCGGCCGTGCTGGTGCTGCAGGTCTGGGATTTTGAAAGACTCTCCTCAGATGACTTCCTGGGTAAGCCCGTGGTCTTCTCAAGCACATATTAATGCTAAGAATGTCGCCCTAGCTTTTAGAGAGTTGAGTGTGACTTTGTTATGAGCACAATAATTTTAGTGCTATTTGTGATTACAAAAAAAAATCAGTAGTCCAATCAGCCATTACTAGGGAACTGGCAAAATTATAGTCTGTGCCTATGAAAGACGCCTAACACATTCAGGCAAGTTGGTCTCTAACTAAGAAACAGTGAAACTTTGAGTTCATTACTGATGGGTTATGAACAACCAGAGGGGCCGGGGAGGTAGCTCAGCAGTCAAGGGCACATGCTGCGCTTGCAGAGGACCCTGGGTTTGGTTCCCAGCACCCACATCAGGAGGCTCACAACCACCTGAAACTCCAGTTCCAGGGCACTGGATGCCCTGCACAGGCAACTGCACAGCTGTGGTGCACATCCACATGTTGAGGTCCACACACAAACGTGTAAAATAAAGCAATAGAATAAGTCTTTAAGAAAAAGAGCCCACTACAGGTCCTCATACATGGGGAACACTCAGTGAACAACAACGTTGCCACCATAAAAATGCTGAAACCATCAGTGATTTGGAAAGTTGGAGGAGATGCACTAAGCGATACAGAATGTGGGAGGAAAATCTTATTTCTTTAAGATGCACATTTATATGTAAAGGAGGCACGGACAGGCTGGGGCTATGCACTACTATATAGAGTCATGGCCAGTTTGGTGAGATTGGATAATAGAATATATATATGAGATAAA
Source organism: Bramus lutescens (assembly GCA_001685075.1). Taxonomy (NCBI): domain Eukaryota; kingdom Metazoa; phylum Chordata; class Mammalia; order Rodentia; family Cricetidae; genus Bramus; species Bramus lutescens. The sequence goes on from LOEQ01001460.1 coordinate 40,463, forward strand.
ATATATAATATATAAAGCTGATGTACATGCTATAAAGTTTCACATTTTGCAAATGTTACTTTATAATAGGAAAGTCATCAAAGCGCGACACACAACCTCTTTATGACAGTATCTTACCTTGAAGAAACACTGTAGGGAACTGGGAGACCCTCTTCTATCCTAGAGGGTAGATGCAAAGGTGGAAGAACTCTGACTGTGACCTGAAGATGATGTATGGGGACTCTTATGGGGGTGATCAGTACTGAAGTATGACAAACCTGACCAAGCTGGGTCCATAATCCAGAAAACTCCATGTATAGAACCAGGAAGAAGCCCTGTAGTAATATCCCTTCAAACTGAAGCCCAAAGCTTCATGTAACACTCTGTTCTGCCTTCTACCTGCTACCATGATATTAATCTTGGTGGGCCACATGGTCCATCCCATTTATACCTACTCATCTAGCTAGCACATCTCACACACAATGTAAGGCTGAGGGGACTGCTGGCAAGTGAGCATAGGAGTCTGTGCTGATCCACAGTGACGGGTAAGTCCTCTGTAACTGTTAGGGACATCTCTTTGCAGGCTCCCTGGAAATGAATCTCAACAGCTTCCCTCGGGCAGCCAAATCTGCAAAAGCCTGTGATCTGTCCAAGTTTGAAAACGCAAGCGAGGAGAACAAGATCTCCATATTCCAGCAAAAGCGCGTGCGTGGCTGGTGGCCTTTTGCAAAAAGCAAAGAGCTCACGGTAAATGACAGCTGTAGGAGGTGGGCTGCCGGGGGTGGGGGTGGGGTGATC
>LOEQ01001460.1:85044-100203 GCA_001685075.1 Bramus lutescens
TTTGTGTGTTGTTATTTCGGGGTATAAGCTAGCCGTGTGGGAGCCAGGCCGGACGAAAAGCAGGGCCCGCTCCCCCTAATCACTACAAAAGGCCATCTTGCTGTCCAGCCAAGTGATAGTTCCAGACAAAGGACTCCTAGACACAACATTCCTCATCTACCCCAATCTGCAGTTTCCAAGGAAACTGGTGTCTGCATCCGCTTGCCATCTATAGCTCGTACAGATCCCATTGTACACCGCCTGTTTAAAGATCATCAAAACTCTGCTTAATTGAATGCCAACTGAGCTCCATACTCTCCCACTAGCCCTATGCTACCTCATTCCTGCCTGTTTCAGAATAGTGCCTGATGGCCTAAGGCTGACTGGGCCAGGAAAACTTCACTGAAGGCAGCAGTAGGTTCCCAAGGCTGGATTACAGGAAGCTCTGGTAGTTAACATTGTCTGTAATTTTCCCTCTTGTTTCTTCTCTTCTCACCCTAAGGTTGATGGCAGCAAGAGTGTCTGAAGCCAAGTCACCAGGTCACATGACACTGGCAGTCTACCATTCTCCATTCTTCCACCCATATAATACGGCTGATCTTAGCAGGAACACAGCCCTGTGTGTGCCACACAAGGTGCTCGTGATAGGGCAGGGGTTATCTTCCTAGGGCTCATAGTCCGTCAGAGGAGGGGAAGCAGTAAGCAGATAAAATACAAGGTGCCCCCAAGAGAATGCAAGGATGTGGGAAACCTCACCAAGGGGACCATCCAACTTCCTGGGAGGAAGTTGTATCCAATCAGAATCCTGAGAAACTTCCTGGAGTCTGAGTTATGCAGAGAGCAGCAGAAAATTGTCCAGGCAGGGGGAACAATCTATGCAAAAGGCCAAGGAGAAAGAACAGGTTTGAGGAATTGCATGGGGTTGTGTATAGGGAGCCCAGGGGATAGACGGGAAGGGAGGTGACCCACACAGATACCAAGAATTCAGGGTCAGATCACTCAGGACCTAGAGACCAAGACAGATCAAGAGTTGGGGCTTTACTCTGCAGAGATGCCCTACTTAAAAGGAGAAAGTGATTTGCATTTTCAAGGGGTCACCTGGGTACCGTGTGGGAGATGAGTTGGAAGAAAGGAAGCAGTCACGGGGTTTTGGGAGGGACATAAGGATGGCGGGCTTCACTAAAATGATGGCTTGGAGATGGAACAGAATATACAGACTTATGAACTCTGATTCTGATCTCTCTCTCTCTCTCTCTCTCTCTCTCTCTCTCTGCGCATGCTCCCATAAGATCATAGGGAGTGACATTACTAGGAGGTGTGGCTTTGTTGGAGGAAGTAGACTTTGAGGTCTCCTCTGCTCAAGCTCTGCCCAATGTGTCAGATCACTTCCTGCTGCCTGTGAGTCAAGACGTAGCTCCTTCTTCACTCTCAGCTCCTTCTCCAGCACCATGTCTGCCTACATCGGTCATATCCCACCATGATGATAATGGACTGAACCTCTGAACTGTAAGCGAGCCACCACAATTAAATGTTTTTCTTATAAGAGTTGCTGAGGATGTAGTGTCTCTTCACAGCAATAGAAACCCTAAGACATTCACTCTCTCTTTCCCTCCTCTACTGCACCCAACCACCCCCATGGGTGTGGTGTTTGGATGGAAATGATGCCCAGAGCAAAAGCATGAAATCAGAATTCAGAAAGTGCTTACAACAGCTCTACCAGATTGCTTTGTAGCCCCATTTTGCTCATTGGTTAAAGGAAGCCCATTCCTCCCTTGCCCCAGATCACATGGCTAACTGTAACTGTGTCAGAGCCAGGACTGGAGATCGATTGCTTAGCTCCCAAGGCCATTGACTCAGTTACAAGGTGTACATCTCCCCATGCACTTGTGAGAATTGTGATGGCAACCTAATTCTCAACAGGAGGGTTGGGAACCCCTATCAAAATTTATCGAGGTCAACCACAGTCAATCTCGTGTCCTCTCTGTTACATCTCATAAGACCTAAATACCTGTGTTCTCTGAGCCAAGAACATGGCCCAACCCCTCTTGCCACTGACTGACAGTGGCACCATTTCAAGGAAGATATTCAGCAATTCAGTTCAGTGGCACAGCCCCGCAGGCATTTGTTTTCTGAGCACACTCTGAGCCCTGCAGGTCAGCCTCCTGTACCAAACCACAGAGATAGCAGCTAAATAATAACCTGCTCAACAAGAGCTCACGACCCTCATGAAGATGGCCGATATGTGAGCACTGACTCACAGGGATGCTAAGAAGGAGGGACCAAAGAGAGAAAAGCTCATGCCAGGGACATAGGGAAGGCTCCTAAAAGAAGGTAGCTTTGAAGCCAAGCAACTGATGAAGAAATGAAAAAGCCAGGCAGTGGTGGCCCACGCCTTTAATCCCAGCACTGGGGAGGCAGAGGCAGGCAGATCTCTGTGAGTTCAAGGCCAGCTTGGTCTACAAAAGCTAGTTCCAGGACAGGCTCCAAAGCTACAGAGAAACACTGTTGTGAAAAAAAACAGAGAGAGAGAGAAGAAATGAATGAGGTAATAATCAGTTAACCAACAGCACTGTCCTTGATGGTGAAGATAGAAGGGGGTAACTGATAACCCACATCCTCCTCCAAATTTGCTGGCCCTGTTTCTTCTGCTCACTCTGTACCCCAGGAAGGTGGCTCCTAAAGACTACTTTAGCTAGCTGCCTGTCCTTGAGCAGCTCCTGAAGTGTGGTCAATGAGAAACACCTGTGGGAGATTATCAGGCGAAAAAGTTTGTACTTGGGTATCCATTCCTGGGTGGATGGCCCCAGAGGCTTGTCTAGGGCTGATTCAGGCCATTGTCCTGCTTCTCTCACTCTGCATTTTAGTGGGAAAATGCAGTGTTTGGACAAAAGTCAGTAGAAAGAACTTTTCAACACTAACAGTTTTGGAGCTAGAATGTCCTGTGTTGTGAGGGCCGTCTTGTGCAGAGTGGCTGCTTAGCAGCTCCCTGCCCCACTACACATTTGGCTGGGGAATGTGATGCTCTCAGAGGAAATAGATTCACAGCAAAGACAAGCTGTAGGCCTTGGGAGTCCAGCAGATGGGGTGAGAGTTAGGAAAGTCCCCTGCTTTGTGGATCCAGGGCTCTGCATGATCCGGAGGGCTGGATGAAAACATACTGATCAGAAAGTCAGAAACTTTAACCCCCATCGTGGACACTTAGCTCAAATGTTCTAGAACACCCTGCCTTGTGATGAAGATGAGGGGGAATTGGGAAGAAATACAAGAAGTGGCTTCTCTGATGCTCCCATCTGGGACTCTGAGAACCTGGGACAGTCTGAGCATCACAACACAGAGTGACAGTCATGGATCAAATGCACTGATCCAAACAAATAAGTTGGGCAGAAAAAAAATCTCAATTGAATTACAAAATCAGCTAATGATGGATGAAATTATAAAACTATCATCTGCAACTCTCATAATTTACCTAAATGTCTATTGATTTGAATGTTAAACCCAGTGAGTAAAAAATAAAAAATGATGAGCAAGAAGGTTTTGATATAGTCTCAAAGAGCTCTCCACTAAAAATAATCATGAGTTACAAAGGGGAATGTAACTTCTAATGGGAAGAGTGGTCTATCTCGACCAAGGTTAGCATCACAGAAGTAGAGATGATGTACCTCTCAAGCTCATGCACCAAAAAGAACACAACATACCTCTGTTGTATTTCTGCCAGAAATCTATAACCTGAATCTAATCATGGGGAAATGCCAGCCAAACCAATTCCACAATGAAACATTATGCTAAATGACCCATACTCTTCAAAAATGTCAATGTCAGGAACGGCAAAGAACTAGAACTACTCAAAATTCAAGGAGCCTCAGGCAGTGGTGGCGCACACCTTTAGTGCAAGCGCTCAAGAGACAGAGGCAGGTGGATCTCTCAGTTCAAAAGTAGTCTGGTCTACAGAGCAAATTCCAGGATAGCCAGGGCTACACAGAGAAACCCTGTCTCAAAAATATGTTAAAAAATCCAAGGAATCCAAAGACATGAGACAGCCAAATGTAACAAATGGCCCAAGATTTACTCTTTCTATTAAGGGCATTATAGAAGAATTAATGAAAATATGAGAGATGATAGAATAAATAGATGATAGATAGATGGCAGTTGATAGGAGATAGATAAATAAAAACATTTTAAGTCCTTTAATTTTAATTTTCACAGATGAATAACCTGCTGTGATTCTATAAGAGAACTGTCTTTATTTTAGAAAGTATATACTGAAGGTGTAGGATAAGAGAGCATTGTTTCTGAAAGTTATTAAACTTTTTATAAATAAACTATTGTGCATGCATGGAGGAAAAATGATGGAAGCTGGAGAGATGACTCATGGATTAAGATCACCTGCTGCTCTTGCAGAAGACCTGGCTTCAGCTCCTGGCATCCTCATGGCCATTCACAACCTTCTGCAACACCAGTTCCAGGGAATCCAAAGCCTTCTTCCGGCCTCTACAGGCACCGGCATATACATAGAGATGTATACATAAAATAAACCTTTAAAATTCTCCCTAATGCCAAGAAATTTGTACAAGTGTCCACTAAGAGGTAAACAAAAAAAATTTGTCTACAAAAACTATGTATCTTAGGAAAGCAATTGTGCTGTTTTTGACCCAACCATTCTACTTTTCGGTCTATCCTAGTAAAAGTATTTTCAATGATTTGACTAAAAGGACATTTACTACAAAAGTTTAGGGGAGCAAAGATGCTGAAACAGAATGGTTTCCAAGAATAACACTTTGGTCACACAAAATGTTGTGCATTCTTTATAATGAAAGATGAGATAGTGGTCAAAAATGCTTCCCTGACAACAAATGCAATATACCAATTGAAAGTTTAGTACCTCTTGTTGGAAAGGATGCTCTTGGTGTGTCATACAAAGAAATGCACAAGGGGCTGGAGAGATGGCTCAGTGGTTAAGAACACTGACTGCTCTTCTAGAGGACCCAGGGTTCAATTCCCAGCACCCACATGGCAGCTCACAACTGTCTGTAACTCAAGTTCCAGGGGATCTGACACCCTCACACAGACATACATGCAGACAAAACACCTATGAACATAAAATGAAAATGAATAAATTTAAAAAAACAGAAATGCACAAACAAATCTGGAAAGGTAATTTCTTTTTGCAAAAAGTGTGTGTCACTACCCAAATTGAGCTAACAAGCAGGAGGTATTTAGCCTTTATTTTGACACGGGCAGTAACTGTGTCTCATCCCATTGGTGGGAGCCCAACTTCATGATCTGAATTCTTCTAATTTATAATTGGGGTGAAAGGGCGGGGTGAGATGGTCAGACCTCAGAAATGCCTAGGGGTTAGGCAAACAGACACATAAGCAAACATTTTGAAATGGAGGAGATTTGGGAATGTTGGTTTGGGGGGGCTAACGATTTTTGATAGAAAAGGTATGTATTTCATATTCTGTTCCGGTCAAGTGGGTTTTCTCTGAGATTCCTCTTTCCCTTATTGTTGCTGTTCTCATTGTTGTTGTTGTTGCTGCTGTTGTAGCAGGAGGAGGACTCCCATACACCATGGCCACCGAGTCTCACTTTCCTCTTGAGCTGCCCTCTGGATAACATGTAGTTAACTCACAACACACAAACCGTGGCTTAGTGCACATGTGCAGACTCCTTCCCGTGGAACGAAGTGCCAATGTGTTCCTGTAAACTATAACACGAAGTGCCCCTGTCTAAACCAGCTCTAGGTTATAAGGTAAGCAAATGTTTGGGTCTGGATTCAGACCCACTTCTGGCTCTGGATAAATAGCTTTATTGGGGCTGAGAGTGTGGTTCAACTGGCAGAGTGCTTGCATGTCCTGAGCACTGTATAAATCTAGTGCTCTGGCGGTGGAGGCAGGAAGATAATCACTTCACAGAATCCTTGAGACCCTGTTCCTCAACCTCTCCCATCCCACCCACAAGGAGCCTTGCTCATGAGCATTGCCCTGTGTCTGTGTGACCAGCAGGGTTCTTAGGTGCCAAATGAAGTCATGCATGAGAACAGGTGTACAATATGGCTGACTCCGGCCTCTGCTATTTGCTTTCCTGCATGAATTAGGTCCTGCAACTTAATCCCTCAAGTTTCTTTCCATTATCCATAAAATGACTAACTTCGACCACTGCCTGCCTTGCCTGCTTCCCATGGTGAGGACAAAAAGAAGAAGAATAATGCAAGAAGAGTAAGAAATTAACATTCATGTAAAGCTCCATATGCCTTGGGCCCTATTTTAAGTGTTTGTCACAAATGTGAGCTAATGTCACAACAACAGAAAAAAAGGCCATAAAAGGGCTTTTATTAACCTCAAGCTTTTATAGCCTAAGGGGCCATAGGTCATGCTGGCCTATGTTTCTCTGAGGCTGTGTTCACAGGAGAAGCTGCACACTCGGTTCTTCAAGCAAAGTTCTACAGGGTTACCTCTCTTCCTGAACAGCAAACAGCAAAGACTCCAGCAAGACACTATGACTGTCACTCTCAATACAAATTCCTGACATCTATGTCTCTTTTAGAAGGATTCCCGAGTCCCCTCCCTCAATCCCTGGGTTTATAGGCCTCTAATTTTACCTATAATAACTCCAGAGCAGAACCTATCACTAACCTATTCTACTTTTTCCCAGGAAGGAAATAAACACAGCCCAGATGGCATGAGTCTCCCCAGATGCACTGTAGGTAATCCTGTCTCCTCTGCAGGTTGCTTTCTCCCCACACTGCCAGACTTTCCTCTCCATTTCCAAGAGTACCAGAGAACTGCAGATAAGTGTCTTTTTCCTTCCCTACGCCATGAAAGCTCTCCCCAGCAAACATCATTAGCTTCCTGATAAACCAGTTTGGGAAGCCAAGGTCAGCAAAAAGCAACATTTCTCAGCAGAAAGCATTCGGTTCTCAGGGTGTGTGCCACACTCTCGGTCAAATTCACCCCCTCCTCTCCTGTTCGGTCACTCTGTTCACATCTCCAAGACGTTTGTCATATTGTGTACCGAATTAGTATATTAGTATATTGCATCTAACATATATATACAGTAGTCCACTATACTAATTAGATCTATTTGAAAGGAGCGTTACCCACAGACCACCACAAATTGAAAACTAGTCATAGAGAGACTTTTCCTGTCACTGTGACTCTCACAGCCGCTGAAGGGAACCTAATTACTATGAAAATGGAGCAGTAACGTTAGGTTCTAATTAGCTAGGAGCTGTTTGCTGAGGATCCAGTCTTCTTTTTCTAAATAAAATTGGAAAGATTGCTCCAAGGGAGACCATCCCATCAACAGAAACCTAAAGGTCAGTCCACTTCCTCTTCTTCCTCTGCCAAGCAGGCTCTTTGTCCCACCAAGCCCAGCTGTGGGGATCCCTGTCATCGCTTTTCAAAGCCATGAAGCCACCTTTGATTCTTTTCCAGTACCTCATCTGTCCCTCGAGTCCTATGGGCAGAACTGTGACATTTCCATCAAGTCCCTCTGTCATTTACAGTCTCCTCTCCCCGACTTCGTTGCCAGCCATTGTACCACAGCATCCTCCTAACTTTTCTCCCCGTTTCCGGCACAAACCGGAAGGTCTCAGTGCTCTCCACATCACCATACATGCCCACCTTTCTTGCCCATCAACGTTTAGCTCAGGTCAGCATCCTCCTCTCCTGCCTTTCTTGTTATCGTCCTAGCTTGATATTTCTTTGTGTTAACCCTTCAGTCTACAATTTGTACTCCCTGCAAACCATGCTAGGGCAATGGGGCACAAACCTTGGGGGAGTAATCAACTGACTGCTGATTTGACTTAAGGCCCCCTGCAGAAGATGGAACCCAAACCGGACACTGCTTGGTAACCATGAACCAGAGACTAGACAGGCCAGAGACATAGGGTGACACCAAGTACTATTCGTCAAAAATGTCACAGTAAAATGACTTCTGATGACAATCGGCTCTGCTCATAGATAGGTGCCTTATTCAGTCATGACCAGAGAGGCTTCCTCCTGCAGCAGCACATGAGAACAAATACAGAGATCCACAGCCAGAAACTACCTGGAGAGGGAGACCTTGGGACACACAAGAGATGCCTCCATCAAATCCCTCCCCTCAGAGCTCAGGAAACCCCCCAGAGGAGGAGGAGGCAGAAGGGGTGGAGGAGACAGAGGGAGTGAAGGACAACAGGAGAATAAGCCCCCCTAAAACAACTGAGCAAAGCTCACATGAACTCACAGAGACTGAAACAGCAATCACAGGGCCTGCATGGGTCTACACAAGGTTCTCATATGTGTATATCATTTAGTACTTCTGTGGGACTTTTGAGTGTGTGAACAAGTGGGTCTCTGATTTTTGTGCCTTCTCTTGGGGCTCTTTTATTTTTCTGTTGACTTGTCTTATCCAACTTTAATATGATGGTTTTTATTTTATCTTGCTGTATTTTATTTTGTTAAAAAAATGTTTAAAGAAGTATGTTTAAGTTACATTTAGAATTCAGGAAAAGCAAGCTCACAGCTTACTTTCTCTCATTTTTTGCTTCAACTAAGCTTTTAAGCTGACCAAATGAAAAGTATCTAAGGAAAAAATAAAGTCCCTAAGAAGGAAAAGAAAGCATTTCTTTGTGTTGATATCTTGTGTTTATCCAAGGCCCAACTTGAAGGCTGGGATGACCTCTCTCTTGAGTGACCTCTCTACCTTAGTGACAACACATATGCTACTTCCTAGCTGTGACCTTGAGCAACTCATGCACCATCACTCATGTTTTATATGGAAGAAGACCTCACAGACTGTTGGGAGAATTAAATTGAGTTACGTGCAAGGTGCCTAGAATACTGTTTGGTCTGTAGGCATAGTAGGAACTCAATGCAAGCCTCATCCTCTTTATACTCAGTAGAGGAGAACATAGAAGTCCAGGCACTGACTGTAAGCACCAGGGAAGACCAGAAGAAACAACAGGGACTCTGCAGCTCTCCATGGTGTGTGTGTATATGTGTGTGCATGCATGTGCGTGCACGCATGCATGTGCTACATGATTTCTGCCTCTCCCTAGCTGCCGTTCTTATCCCTCTCAACTGTTCTGTCTTTCTGAGTCAAGAAACTCAGAAACGTTTGACCTCATTCCAGCAGAGCTTCACTTCGGGCAGAAACGGCCTTTCTTTCATGAGCTCCTAGGGAGGAATCTTAGGGAGACACTCAGATGGCTGTGCCTTTGGAGAAGGCCCATGAGGAAAACAGACATTTCCTATCCAGAGTAGAATGAAATCGAACACAATACACCCGAAAGAAGGATGACATGTTCTCAAGGAGGAACGGAAGTGGTCTGGGTGGAGAAACAGTCTACTCAAGGGGAAAAAAGTATGATACAACACAAAACAGCTTGTGATAGATAATATATGAGCCATGTGTGTCTTCCTCCCTGGCTATAGAGACAGAGCCTTAATTACAGCTGTGTCCCCAACACTTAGTCCAGAATCAGATGCACATGGGACATGGAGCTAGCATGCAGGCTGGATAGAGACTGAGCCACGGCAACATAAAAGCTTGCCTGCCCTCCTGGGACGCTTCCCTCTGCAACTTCCATCCAAGTCTTCCAGCCTAATCTGGGGAAGTGGTTACATAACAGTCCTCCAAGAAATCTGGCTTCTGTTTGCTTAGCTGTTTGCATCTCAGAATGGTCTCTCTGAGACTTGCCCATTCTCCTTTGCCTTGCTTGGCTTCTCCAAGTTTCCATGTTCCTATTTATAAATCTCTCTTGTGTCATGCTCCTGGGTCCTGCCTACCCCCATCTCCTCACTCCCTCCCTCCTAGGGGCAGAATGTTCTAGTTAACCTGTGCCTGGAATGACTTTCAGAAGAGACACAGCTATTCGTAGTGATGTGTTACAGCTCGGGTTCAGCCCCACAGGTAGGTGCCAGCCTTTCCTGCTTGTCCATTTAGCTACTGCCTCAAGGACAGAGGGTAACTTCACTGCTTCCCCACTTAATGCCTGGAAGTCGAGTGGCCACACAAGAGGAAGTGACAGGGCCAGGGTCTCAAACTCACAAGCCAAACCAGTTGCGCACCCCTGCAATATTCAATTCTCTGAGCTGTGGATAACCTGAGAGTGTAGCCCTGGGAATAGAGCCCACCACCTTCACGTGTGATGCCCTGGACAGGGTGCTGGGACACTGTGATATCTTAGATCAGTCCCTGACCTTGAAAGATTAAAGAAATCCATCCCACCGTGCAAGAGCAATGCACTGGTGTCTCGTGCTGTAAATTATTACATGGAGATCAGAACGCATTATACCTGGAATGACCTTGGTTGGGCTCCAGAGGTCCTTGGGGCTAATTTCCAAAGCACCAGCTCATGAAAGCAGCTCCAGAGAAAAGTCCTGCGAGTCATTTGCAATCACAGAGATTTTGAGCTAAGCTCTGGGGATGCAGCTTAGTGGCTGGGCACTTCCATAGTATGCACAAGGCCCTGGGTTTTAGCCATGCAAACAGACAAACTCTTAGAGCTAGAGAAACTTTGAAGGTCATCTAATGCCAAGCCTTCAGCTCCTGGGAAAAGAAAACAGATCTGTACAGCCAAATCATCATTGTGATATTCAGAGAGCCTTCAAAAATGGCCATCCAAATAATCCACAGCATTTACTGTTGGGAAAAGGAAAGACATTAAGCATGAGTGTATAAGGCCCTGAGCCACATGCCATGGCCACATGCCACCTCCCAACAATGCCATGGATGTTTCTACTCCGTTTTACATGTAAAGAAACTGAATCACAGGGATTCTAAGTGGTACCCAAGGCCTCATAGCAGGTAATTATGGATTTGGGATTTGAAATCATCTGGTTTCCACAGCTTCCCTTCCTAAGACATTGGAAATGTACTGAAGTAATAATATTGGGTAATATGAGTTCTTACATTTACCAGCAACCAGTTATTTGACCTGACAAATGCCTTTATCGTTTTACCAGGACTTAATTTCTCCGACTGTAAACAGAAGTGGGTAACCATGACAACGGCCCAAAAGCCACTCTGCCAGCCTATGCCCAGCAGACACAAGCTCAGGCCTGCTTTCCTTTCTCTGACTTCAAAGGGTGCTTTTGAACCTGGGACTTCATGCAGCTGCTCCAATCAGCTGCAATTGATGCGAAATCAGCTTATTTGTCTCCTATGCTATTTAGTCCTTGCAGACTCTGGCCCTGGTTTTTGGCATCAATCTGCAGTGCCTAAAGAAAAATAAGAGCAGCTTATCTGTGACTGTTCAGAAAAGCATCCTGCCAGAGGTACAGCCCTCTATCCTCCTGAATGATCATAGGCTGTGCCCAGGACTTCAGGAGTCTGCCTCAAGTTAGAGGGTATTTTCTCCCACAGCTCTGCTTCAGACTGATGGAAATCCTCCTCACCCCTGACATGACTGGTACATCATTCAGCTCTTCTTCAGTGCTGTCTCTGAAGTGCATCAATATGGACAATGAGGCACAGAAGAGGTTTATGGAAAAACACCACAGTCCTTGAAAGCTGACTAGCTCACAGGGTGGGTGAATGGGGGAGGGGTGTGCAAGCCAGACAGTCTCTGTTACCTCAATGGTGAGTACCCAGAAATGACAAGCTAGCCTATGATCAACCTGGGACCAGAGGTCACAAAGGCATGGAAAAATCAAAACAACATCGAAACCTGAGGCTGAGCTGACAGGCGGCTATCAGATGCTGGCAAGAAAGATTGTCACCCAGAGGGAGGAGAGCACCTGCTGAATGCAGAGCTCCTGGTGGCCCAGACCTCAGCAGTGCCTGGCCCTTCACATAGTAAGCAAAGGCCACTTTGTTCTGCCAGCAGCCACCACAGGAGACAGGTCTATTCTTCAAGGTGTCAACTTGAGACTAGCGACAAGTTACCCTAGAATGTCAGCAAGTGCTGAAGCCTTGACTCTCTGCCTTGGAAGGTATTTGAGAGTAACTAATGAAGTCCCTCTGCCTGATCCTGGGAGGACAGGATGTAACCCGTAGATAAGGGTCTGTTTGCTCAGCAAAGTTGGAACTATGTTTCTAAGTGTATCTTACAGCCGTTTTCAATTTATATCATTTAGCAGCAAGGTTCAGTAGCAGAGGCCACAAAGCACTTATTAGATGACAGGAAAGACAGATACTCTTCTTTAAAAGGAGAATTCACTAGAATGATCCGGAGAGATCCAGCTGTGTCCTTCTCATTTCTCCAACTCAGTGGTTCTCAAAATATATTCCCCGGGCTGACAACACCAGTATTTTCTCCCATGCCATCCCTGCATGGATGTTGACCAGGTATGTTTCTATTCTTACTGGGCCCACAGGGCTTCATGGGAAGAACAGCAGCTATGGAAAATGTTGCCAATGCCCTATCCCATACATGCTGAAGCAGAAATGCTAGCGCGAACCCAATAACACATATCCTAACCTGCCTTCCAGGTAACTCTGACGCATGCCAAAGTTCAAGACTGGCCTCCTCAGTAAAACAAAATGAGACCCTTGGGGGCAATGCCACTTCAACCAATCTCAGGATGATCCAGTCAGCACTCTGGTCCTCCTTCCTGGCAAGTAGGCATGATGGGATATAGCTGTAGGACTGGGCCTTTCCTATGGCACCTCCCTGCAGCCTACAGCATCCTAGTGGGTTTAAAACGACACATAGTTTCATACTTGGTAGCAAATGAGAGAGGGTGAGCAAGGAGAGAAAGTAAGTCCCCTCCAGAATCTCCATGATGGCAGCCACTAGAAACTCATCATCACCACTAATAATAGCTACTGTTTATCAGCTGTTACTGTGAGCAGGGCACTGTGGGAAGTCCTTGTTACCTTCATTAATCAGTGAATTGGGGGGGGGATGTTATCATTCTTACCTTACAGAAGAAGCAGATAGGCTCAATGAGGTTAGACATCTTGTTGAATGATATTCAGCTTTTCATGAACATGAATATACCACTCATACTATACATACACATGAATATAATATACAGACGCTCCAAAAAAAGCAGCAAAAGCACGTAAAAGATAATCTACCTGATTTTTGTTATCTGAGGATCATCAAACCTTTAACTTTGCAAAGACTGATGATCCAGTTAGAACAATGTCCTTCAATGGAAGCTATTGGCATATTCAATGGGACAGCTCTGGTGGCAACATCAGGGTGATTGTCCCCATCTATGGAATGCCTGGGGCTCCCTTGTGACACCATAAGACTTCAAAATGCCCACGTGACTTTGCAGTGCTTTACTCAGCTGGTACAAAGATTTAGCCCCAGAAGACTGTTGAAACAGACGTCTATCTATCAACCTCTTTCTCCTTAGCTTTCCACTAACTCCCTTCAGCCCGAAGACTAAAAGAAGAAATCAGAATCCAAGGACAGACAACTGCATAAGAACAAACACAGCAAAGGTCCAAATAAGTGGGAGGGACAGGAAGCCTCGGAGAAGAGGGAGATTCTGCCTGAGAGTGTGGCAGGGACTGCTGTGCGGTGCTTCTGGACGTGGGGGCAGAGGAGGAGGCCGGTTAGAAGAGGAAGTGAAACCCAAATGGTCCACTTTACTCACATAAGGCCATTCTGTTAGCTAAGAGGCCTATGACGAAAGTGTAGGCTAAAAGAGGGATTCAGAACCGGGTGGTGGTAGCGCACGCCTTTAATCCCAGCACTGGGGAGGCAGGGGCAGGCAGATCTCTGTGAGTTCGAGGTCAGCCTGATCTACAAGAGCTAGTTTCAGGAAAGGCTCCAAAGCTACAGAGAAACCCTGTCTCGAAAAACCAAAATAAATAAATAAATAAAAGAGGGATTCAGGAACAAAAATCAGGATATTAGGCCAAGATGAGCTGTGTCTTCGTGATATGGAGATTTAGCTTCAGTTGCCCCAGGAGACGAGAGTCATTCTCCTACTAGCTAAAGTCAGAAGCAACAAATGACTCCAAGAAAGTGAGGGTACCTGAAACACTATCTGTCACCGTATGCTTGTTCGTGTTACAAGCCAGTGTCGCTGGATGGATTATCTGGGATGTCTGTTGCCATTCACAGAAGCAAGAAGTGTTTTCCAGGCTCATATCCACTGAGCCATTTGTCCTTAGGACAACAAGAGCACTTTCTTCCCAGGACAGTCTCTGCCAAGTGCCCACATCCTTGACAGTGGTGACTGCGGCATCCATCACAAGGAGGGCATGTGTCAACCAGGCTCAAGGCAGGCAGGAGCTGTAGAAACCAGACTCTGCTGCTAGCTGCAGTGTCTGGGGGCATCATTTAAAGGCATCATGGCCTAATGCACAAGTGTGGGAGTTCTGCATCAGTAATTGCTTATGTATAAGAATGAAGAGAGAACACAACAAGGATTGTTTAGTATGTGTTAGAGACTGAGCTAAATTTGTGAGGTATATTATTTGCTTAAAGCAATTCTTACCTCATTTCATGAATTGTCCCCTATTATTCCTGCTTTACAAAAGAAGTGCTTAAGGATTAAGGAGTTAAGTAATTTGCCTAAAGTAATACACCTATTTGGTGCACGTGTTAAGCAAGATAATGCCCCCCTCTGATGACCCATCTCCCTAGAATCTACAAACCTATGCTAGATTCCATGGCAAAGGGGAAGAGTGCAGAGAGGAAGAAAGTTGCTAATCACCTGACCACACAATCAGGAGAATGTTCCAGATAATCTTAGTGCATCCAGGGTAAGTGGCAGTGTCTTTACAAGAGGAGGAGGGAGCTGTAGCAGTGAAGGAATCATCAAAGAGACGCAGCAATGCTGGCTTTGGTGGAGGGAAAGGCCCGTAATTCCAAGGAGGTGGGAGTCAGGTCCAAAAAACTCCATTTTCCAAAATTCTGGCTGTTAGAGAAACACCAGCATTCCCAAGGAACTTGTGAGGTTGGTTCCCCTCTACCAAAGGAGCCATTTTCCCTATCACAGGCAGAAGAAACAAATGGTTATCTGTGGTGCCTATTAGATACCAAAGTACATTCTGACCCTCCCCACCAAGGGTCCCTCAGTATCAAGCATCGGTTACACATTTCCCTCTGTCTTCATCTCCCACCTCCACCCTGCTCCTCCTTCTCTCCTGGCCAGGCCCGGTCTGCTGCCATGTTCAGGCCTATACTTTCTCTCTTCTCTAGAGTCTACCAGATGCCCCTGTGATGTAGGAGGGTCATCTCTCTATGTGTTACTTTCATTGGTTAATAAAGAAACTGCCTTGGCCTTT
>LOEQ01001460.1:113286-125002 GCA_001685075.1 Bramus lutescens
TTTATTAACCAATGAAAGTAACACATAGACAGATGACCCTCCTACACCAGTTGGGTTCAACAGAAGACAGCTAGCTTCTTATGTGTGCGTCTGCACTCACCCCGTGTGGCACGCTCCTGTGGGTGGGGTTTGTGAGGGAAATCTCACCTCACATACATGCATAGTTTGGGAAGGGTGGACATTAATAACCGTTCCAGAGAACTATAGCTCTTCCTGGACACTGCATCTAACTGGACAAGTAGTGGTTTCTGCGATATTAGCATGGAATCTAAAACTGCTCAGACTCAGAGAATGAATTTTACGATCGCTATTATACTGTGGGCTGTTGATTCATTTCATATTTCTGATGAATCTTTTACTACAGATAGATTTTTGTAATCATTTAGAAAATATTCGTTCATTTACTTCTGCAGGTCCTCCCTAAGTTGGCAACAGTCCATTACGCAATAGCAGTCACGTTTTTTTCCGAACTTCTATATGAGCCATCTTAGACACCACTTCTGGGTACCTGCCCCAGATAATCAAAGTGAGCTTAATATAGAGATGCCTCCATGTCTACATTCAGTGCTTACACCCCTAGTTACGGATCCTGACCAGACTCCCATTAATGCATAAATGGTTAAAGACAATGTGGTGTGGGGATGGTGGTGATGATGGTGGCATTGTGTGTGTGTACAGAGAGATTCAGAGTCTCTGTGTGTGTCATACATTTATGTGTAGATAGACTAACAGAGAGTTGAGTTTTACTCATCTATACAAAAGAATAAAATGATATTTTTTCTTTGCAGGAAAATGGCTGGAACTGGGAAACATTATTCTAAATAAATTAAGCCAATCCCACAAAGATAAGCAATCTCGTGCTTTCCTCATATGTGGAAGTTGAGATGGGGGAAATTGACTATGAAATTAAACTACTATGGATGTGGAAAGGGAAGGGAAAGGGGCAATGAGGGAAGAACACATAATAGAAGGGTGGGTGTGGTCAAAGTCTGTTATAGGCATGAACGGAAATAGCCCAATGAAACTTCCCTGTATGATTAATATACACTAGCTCAAAATATCTAGCATTTATTATATGAATTAGGTTCAATTATTGAAATTATTTTAGGAGGCAAAACCATATCTCATTTGTAAATACTCCCATCAGTCTAGGGAGAGTGGTCCCATCTGGAGACTGTCCAGACCCAACAACTGCAGAGTACCCAGCCTGCTACAGGCAAGACACTGGGAACAAGATGTAGAGCTGGTGAGAAAACACAGACTTCCTTTCTAGGGGATAAAGGCTTCATTTTATTATCCTTTCTGTTGCTTGCTCTACTCTTTTCTTTTTCTGTTCTGTTCTTCTCTGATGTTTCCCTTCCTTCTCTTTTGTGATGAGTTCCTTCTCACTACTTCCTAATGACTTCCTTCTTACTACTTCCTGATGGCTTCCTTCTCACTACTTCCTAATGACTTCCTTCTCACTACTTCCTGATGGCTTCCTTCTCACTACTTCCTGAGGACTTCCTTCTCACTACTTACCAACAACTTCCTTCTCACTACTTGCTGAGGACTTCCTTTTCACTCCTTCCTGATGACTTCCTCCTCTCTATTTTCTGATGACTTCCTTCTCACTCCTTCCTAGGGATTTCCTTCTCACTACTTCCTGATGACTTCCTTCTCACTACTTCCTGAGGACTTCCTTCTCACTACTTCCTCATGACTTCCTTCTCACTACTTCCTGATGACTTCCTTCTCCATCTTTCCTGATGATTCCTTCTACCTGTGTCCTGGTGTTTGCCTTCTACTCTATCTTTATTTTCTCTCTTACAGCTTCTATACCCTGGCAGAATCTTTCAAGCAATATAAAAATTACAATGTAGTTATGTTCTATTTTTTCAAGTGAATTATTACAATGAATACAAGTAAAAAACAGAATGTTTTCCTTATCCATTACATGATTAAATATTTTATATATTACAGGTGAAAAATAAATTATCCTCAAGAACACACATACAGTTAAACATGTATCTTTTAGACCTCTCATAGGTCAGGAGCCTTTCAGCCTTAGCAGTTTACATAGGCAACAGATTTTATAGTAGCCAGAAAAACAGCTCATTTGTTTTATTTTTTTGTATTTTAGACTCCTGTCCAATTATCTTAACTAACCGCCTAATTCTTTGTTTTCTAGTTACATGAAGTCAATTGTTTAAAGCTTTGTTTATCTATGATGCACACCGAAACCCATGAACACATCTCCCAATATCAGGAAGAATTTGAGCTGACTCCTCGTTCTCGATTGTTTTCCTTAACCATTAACCTAAGTCACAGTCTATATGACTCCTCAAGAGAAACTTCTAAGTCCTAGCTGGGTAACACTTCCTTGTTCTTATTTTTTATCCTCTGCAGCCCCTGCTTTATCAGGGGCAGGGGCAACACTTCAAACAGTGCAGTTTAAAAGGCAATCAATCCCATAATAATCCACGGATAAAAATGCTCAGTAGAATGTGATAGTTACTTGAGATAATCACACTACATCAAAGACAGTGGGGATCCCCCACACCCATTCACATCAAGCCAGATACCAGAGAAAAATGGCAGCGGCAAACACGTAAAGACACAGCAGTAGCGAAAGCCCTGGGGGCCTTGCCTATCTGAGATTCACCCATAGGCACCTTACATTCTGATGGGTCAGACTCCTGAATCTAAGTGCCACCCACCGCACCTCTTACATGGCCACCGGCAAGTGACAGATAACAGCTTCCAGGTTGTAATTTCCACTTGAAATCGCAGGTTTTGCCATTACAACAAATGCTGTCAGTAATCTTCCTTGAAGTAATAGCTCACTTCATGTCTCAGAGACTGTCTGCCAAAGGCTGGAGTCTGGGAGACCACAGTGTGCCGGTCATTTTCTTAAAGTAAAACTACTGTTCCCTGAGAACACTAGCCAATATAGCCATGGCTCAAGCCACACCCACAGCTAGCCAGTGCAGCCAGGGCTCAAGCCACGCCCACAGCTAGCCAGTGCAGCCAGGACTCAAGCCATGCCCACAGCTAGCCAGTGCAGCCATAAACCACACCATACCACAGTGTCTCTTCTTCACAGATGCTGTGTTTACCATGCAGCAAAAGAAAGTATTTTATGGCTTGATGCTCTCCACTTCATCATCTTTTGAAAAGCCACAAAGAGGTCAAAGGTCAGGTTTTAATGAAATTCATACTTGATTCTTTTTCATTTGGAGGTAAGAATTTCAATTTTCGGGGAGCTTCTTTACTACACGTTTCAGAGAGATCTATAAGAAAAAAAATGTTCTCCTCCCCTCATCCTAGAAGAAGTTCATACATTTTAAAGCTGCATTAAGGACTCTCTTAAGGGATACGGGAATTATTTCTGTGACGAGGGCACACGCTACCAGGCAGGTTGGCACCACTGATGTGTGCTGCGGTGACAGTGGTTCCGCTCGTGTTGCTTTCCCCTTATCTGTGTGCTGATGTTAACCTGGAAAAACAATCGATTAAATGGGAAGAAAAACAAGTCCTACTGCTGTGAAAACAAAATTAACTAAAAATCTGGATGACTCCAAACCAACAACCGTAACTGGGACCTCAAAAGAAGTAGGATTAGCCTCAACTTCCAGGTACCATGTATCCACTAAGGTCCCGAGTGAAGAACTTCAGTGGGTTGAGATCATCCTAGGGAAAAAGTGAGCATCCGCCAGACACCGGCCCACATTTCATGCTAACCTCGAGTGGGAAAACAGAGGGGACGCACCGCCCACCCTCACCCACGCCCCTGATCCACCCACGCCCTGATCCGGGTCCCACAGCGCCCTGGGGCATGTACAAGACCTTCCCAGCAAGAGATTTCAGAAAACAGCTTCCTTTCCGTGGGCCTGCTTATCTCTCTTCCCAAGTAATTCTCCGTAGCCGTCTACCACTAGGCACAGCGACAGTCTAGAGCAGCCATTCACTGCCTATTTATAACCACTCAGGAACTCATTACTTTTTCATTTCAAAATGACTGATTTCTTTTAAAACTAATTGTGGAAGTTCACAGAAACAAAATTTCAAAAGGTGGTGTGGGAACAGAGCGACTTGATAAATAATCATTTTTCTCTTGCCCTGAGCTCTTCAGACAAGGAGCAGCCTTTATCCCACAGTCCTAAGCGCTGATTAGTGGCTCTGAAGAAACCTCAAGATTCAGAGAGCTGGGGAAGGAAGGAGGGGATAAGACCCACATCGGGACACCAGGTTCCTGATATATTAATCTAAAGTGCCCCAGTGTGGCTGGCAGAGTGGTGGCAGAGCCCACAGTGATGTTTCAAACAGATCTAAAAAGAGTCTGAAATGAGTCCGGGGCAGGCTGTTCCAGGTTTGCTATCAGGATGAAATTGATACAATTTCACCACAGTGAAAAATAGGTAAACACAATCAACCTCAGCAGCTGCCTGAGTCTCAAGAGCCACCAGGATGGCTTTCCCTGTGACCTTGAAGAGCGAATCAAATCCATAGAAAGGGTACAGAAAGTTCCCGCAAACAAAGTCACATAGCCAGTCTCTGCACAAATTACAAGGCTCCCCAACTCACCCCTTAGCGACTTTTCTTGCTTTAATTTTAAGCTGGGCTTGTTTATTAAGGAATTGTGCATAAAATAACAATTATTGGTACAAAGCTATGCCCAAATTTTTTTAATTTTTGAGGGATATGAGGCTCACTCAATAACAGCTATAAAAACAACAAATGGCTGAGAGCATGACTCTTTCATTTCCTGTGTGACCTTAGAAAAGTTGTCTCAAGTTTCTAAGCCTCAGTTTCCCCCTGTAAGGTAGGAGTGGCCCTAGTACCTCTCCCACAGGGTTGCTTTGGACAATAAGTAAAGCGAAGTCATACCAAGTACATACATTGCATTCAGAGCACCTAGACCTATTATAGTAAGTATTATCTGGGGGAATGGTACTAAAATATGGCTTTCCATCCTCACTGTCACCAGGGAGCATGAGTCTCAACTTACAAATTAGGGAACCTGAAGCTCAGATGAGCCAACAGGTTGGATGTCACGGTGGGGAGCATCAAAAACGCAGAAGACAACCCAGGTACTCAAGAGTCTGTTGAAGACAGGCAGGGGCAGGAGAATCAAGAGGTCCCTTCCAAGAGCTTGGCTCCAACAATAAGCAGCAGGGATCAGGTGAGGGACAGAGGCAAAAGCATCCCTGGTGGTGGAGGTGGCATTGCTGTAGCAGGAATCTGAGAAAATCTGCTCAGCACTCGGTCCTTCCCTGCATATTGAGCAGTGACCACTGTGGAGGAAGCAGAGTGTGTGGGAACCTGTAGGGGTGATGGTGTCAAAATCCCTAAATTGCTTCAGTGACCCACCAGTTTGGCCTTGCAGGCCACGTTGCCAGGCTGACAGAAGGCATGTGTCCATTCCTAGACATCATTCACGCCAGTCCCAGTCTTTTTACATAGCGTGTCCTACCTTCAGTGACAACAGCAAAGACACATACACACACACCCCAGGTGTACTGGTTACTCTTATATTGCATGACCAAATACCTGAGAGAAACAGTTTAAGGTTTGTTGGTTTGTTCTGGCTGGTATAAAATGGCTCACAGCTTCATGTGCCATCGTCCATCATGGTAGGGAAGACAGGATGGCAGGAAAGATTCCATCTGTGGTGGTGGAAGCATCAGGCTTAGCTGTTCTCCTGGAGTCCACCAGGATGCAGCAAGCGCAGGATGCAGCCCACTCCTTCCCACTCCAGGCTTCCACCCCCATCTCCACTGTCTGGCTTTGGTTGCCACCTACCTGCTGCAAGGATCACTGTGACGACAATGACTGGAGTCTTCAAAGCCACGCTGGTTGGAATAAGAAGGCAAGTGACAAGGCAGGCTAGGTCACTCAGGGACAGATGGTGTCATCAGTATGCCCCACAGCCAAAGTCTGAAACACCTTCTGGCCCCTCCTGTCAATTGATTAAATGTGCCTTCTTTGGTGCCCCCTCTTTGAGGTTCAGAGAAATGAACACACACACCTCTAAATACACATATTAAGTAACTTTGTATGCCTTTCCCACTATAGGCCATTATTTGGGCATACTGATTTTAGCCAGAAACTAGGGTAATATACACGTTTAACCCACAGTGATAACCTGGATGGATGGATGGATGGATGGATGGATGGATGGATGGATGGATGGATGGATGGATGGATGGATGGATGGATGGATGGATGGACGGACAGATGGATGGACGGACGGACGCATAGGCAGATGGTCTCCAGAACAGAAAGCATAACTTTGAAGCAGGCATGTCAAGGACACACCTGCAGAGAAATCACTCAAAACTTCTGCAGCATTGAGCTCTGCCAGATTTTTGTCCTTGATTTCCCAGGGTTTGATCTTCAGGAACCAAGCTTCAACAGATTTCCTTCATGGGATTTTATTCTTCAAACCCTTCCCATAAACACAGCATCGGATGTTTGCAGTAGCTTCGCGAGGCTAAAATCATGATGATTAGAGCCCTCACTACACAGACAGGAAGGGCGAGAGTCAGGGAGGCTCAGCTCTGTCCATCATGTGGCCTGACATAGCAGAAGAACTCATGGAAAAGCTGCTTCTCTAAACCAGCAAAATTACGGAAATCGCAATGTGGTTTTTCGAAATAACCATACTGCTTCAAGAAGGGAAAGTGAGATTCTAATTCTGCGGTGTTTTCATCAGCCACCTTTTGGTGCAGAGGTGGGGACATATATCAACTTTACAACCAGACATCTGAGCCTGGATCACAGCTCTGCCACTGGCCATCTTTGCCTGCAGGAAGTTACTTAATCTCTGAGCTATAGTCCTGGAACAGTTATAAACTGGGATAATGTCCCATTTCTACCCTTAATTGAGGTGGCCCAGCAGCATTTGGAACCTGGTCAGGATTCAATCAGTAATAACCCTCACCGCCTATTTCCTCTTCAGAACAGGGAGGAACAATAAGCCTAAGATTAAGAGCATGGGCTTCGGGGCCAGACTGCCTGGGTGTAATTTCCAGTTTTGCCCATTATTGGCTGTGTGATCTTGGACAAATTGCTTAGCTTCTCCATGTGTCAGTTTGCTCGTCTATAAAATCTTGCAGATGATGAACAAAGGTGCCTTCCTCACTCTGTTACTTTATGATAAAGGGACTTAATGTGTGTCACACACTTAGGACACCCACCTGTATACAGTGGGTTTTATTAGTTTTGAAAAGCTTTCGTTTAGGAAGCAGTGACAGAAATACTGCAGGAAGATAGACAGTGGTGGCCTCATCCAGGTGAGAAGCAAACGTGGCTTTGACTTTCACCTCCCTACTATTTAAGGCTGTCCCAGCATTTGGCTACTCTTGAATTTAAAACAAATCAACTAATTGAAAAATAAAGCATCTAAAGAGCCCTTGGGTCTGAGCTGCAACCCGGAGGTGAAGTCCCATAGCACACAGAGACAGAGATGTAGATAAGGCTGTTTAATCTGCTTGATTCAGAGTGGGCTGGGTAACACTCACTGAGCTGAGCTCTGATGGGAAGCTGAGCAGACAGACCTGAGAGTGCCCATGGATGGGAGACGGGAGGGCTCTCATTTGCTGGTCAAGCAGAGAACCGTTAGACAGAGGTACATACCTACACAGGAACTCAGGGAACAGTAGGTTTGTGCTCCCATCTCCAAGTTTCTGATTGTTTTTATTTGAAATGTTGCTTTGTTTTGTTTTGTTCCTGGTGTTGGGAGGTCCTTGCACATGCCAATCAAGTGCTCTGCCGCTGAGCTACAACCCCTCCAACATACCCTTACAAGTCTCTGACATGCCTAATAATTTCAGAGTTAAAGAGGATCTCCAAAACCTCCTCACCCTTCTCACCTCCCGCCAATCAGAAGGGCTGGCCTGGCATTTGGCTCAGAACTGAGCACTCCCCAAACCCAGAGGGGCAAAAGGTGCTGACTCAGGAACTGGTCCCAGCCTGTCAAGTTCGGTGCTTGCTGGAATGAGAAAGGAAATGATGCCAGTGAATATGGAAAGAGAAATCAATGTAGCCTGAGCCAGATCAGCCCGTGTGTGCATGCTCCATTGGCTCACTACCCCAAAGTTCTGTAGCCGTCAAAACAAGCTACTATGGTAGAAAGCTGAGACAGGGGAGGACAGAACAGCAGCCTTAATGGTCGTTGTAACCTCTGCCTTGAGATGCTGAGTCTACACAAGCTCTTTCTGCAGAATTAGAGAACACAGAAAAAGTTGGGGTCTTGCCTGGTTTTACTGTCTGCCACTCCAGCCAAAAAAATAAAAAAGCCACCATCTGTATCTTTCTTACCCACCCAGCTTTAATTCTCTCATAGCACTTATGACAGTTTAAAATGATCTACTCATTGTTAAAGTTTGTCTTCCCCGTATGAACATGAACTCCACGCAGTAAAGGACTTTATCCAGGTTCTTTCTCAGCTTATCTATCCCTCATGTCATTTGCATTTGGTAAATATTTGCTGAACAGATGAGTGATGGTCCCCGCAGCTCAGAGCAGCCCGTGCTTAAGCACAGCTCTGTGACCCTGTCTAAACCATCTAGTACCAATAAAGGAAAATCCAAATAGCCTCAATTAGCCTGATGCTGGGTAGTTTCCATAGTACAAAGCACGTGTCATCTGATCGGATCTGCACAGATATTAAGTATTATTGTTTTCACTTTACAAGTGAGACAAATCAAGCTTCAAAGACTGCAGTGGCATTTCAATTGTGTTTTAATAAATAAAGACTGCCTGAAGATCTGAGAGTAAAACAGCCCCACTGGTCAGCCTTACAGGCCAGATTTTGGTAGCACACACCTTTAATCCCAGTAGCCAAAATGACACACACCTTTAATCCCAGAAGCCACACTAGTTGCCATGGAAACCTGGTGGTGCATGCCTTTAATGACGGTGGAGCGGTGGTGTGCACCTTTAATCCCAGCCCTAGAGAGGATTATAAAATGGGAGGAAACAGCTCTTACACAGTCTCATTCTGAGATTCCGGGAGGCGGGATCGCCATTTCAGACTGAGGTGAAGGTAAGAGCCAGTGTCTGGCTGCTTTGCTTTTCAGATCTTCAGACTGAACCCCAATTTCTCTCTCTGAGTTTTTATTAATTGTGCTTCAAGAAACATCCAATAATAGCCTCAAGATCATGTGACTGGCAGAACTAAAACTCGAGGAGTGAAGCTCAAGGTTGGTGTTTGGCCCATGTACGAGAGACATTTTGAAGGAAAATAGTCTCCTTACTGTCGGAAGTCTCAGTAATGCGTGTGCCTGCCTCACCTAAGATGGCATCCACTGTCATCTCTGCTCTCNGAGGGTGTGGCCAGTGATGTGTGCTTGCACTAGAGGCCACACGGAGCTGCAGGTGCTAGCTATCAACACGTGTGGACAAGTCTCAGCACCTCCTGTCGGGAACCTGTTCTCTCACACACATGTCTGCCATGCTGTGCGCTGTGAGCTCCAAAGAAAGGGAGGGGCCACAGTGGTAGAAGCTGGACGTTGCAGTAGATGCCTGGTCACTTGGGTCCTGTCCTCCCTATTTGGAAACAGGTCCTCCCTTCAGAACCGGATAAGGAGGATTGTTGCATGGTTTGAGAATGCAGGAGAAGCCACTGGATTACAATAGTTAAGTGTGGCCTCCAATTCTCTTGTTTAAAACACCAGAGCTGTTCTTTACATTCATCCTACAGTTAATTACCCATGCATCGTAAGGTCGGGAATTCTTCAGAAAACCTCAAAGTCACATGTTTGACAGAGGCTGGGGCAAGGCTGGCAGATTTGGAGGGTCCTCAGCCAAAGGCCAGAAGGTACTAAATTAGCAGAATCCACCCCTCCACCTCCCTGTCAGATTATTTACACTGACCAGCAAAGGGTGTCAGGTGCATGGCATCTCAGGTTGCAACTCAGGAAGACTAATGGATGTCAGGCCAGGGATCCTAACTCACGTGTGAAGAAAAGAGCTCACCCATGGGTTAGTGGGGCTTCCCCTTATCTCTTGATGTTAAGTCACACCATAAAGTTAGAGATGCTGGTGAGCCTGAGGGAACAGGCTTCAGATCTACAGGAAATCAATTTTGCTCTGCCTCGTGTCTCAATGTTCTCCTCGGCCTTTGAGGAAAAGCTGTCAGTGTGTCCACGTGACCATTTTGCCACCTGAAAAGCTTGACTACGGCTTCAGGGAGTGGCCACCCATGCTGGAGTCGGCTTTATGGGAGTGCAGCTGTTCACGTCACCCAGGCTTCTGCAAGTCACCCCAATAAACCCACTGGGCTGCGCTGAAGTGGTTTTTTTGGTTCATTGGTGCCCTTTCTTAATGGGATACACAGAAGCGGTCTCTCTGGGAAAGGTCACCCAACACTGTCATGAGGTGAGGACAGTGTCTGGCTACCGGTGTGAGAGCATTAGAAAGCACATCACAAACCACGAGACACTCAAACTGTGTGGTCACAGCCGATTATACTCCTCCTGGCACTTAAGGCTTTTTGAGTCCGTCCTTGTTTGTGTTGCTCTTAGAGATAGAACTGGGTTGTTTAGCGTTGGGTGAGGCAGCCCTCGCACGGCGCTGGGCCTGGCATCCTTCAGTGCTGACTATGAGGGGAGGAGCTTATGCTCTGTACACTATTGTCTTAAAGCAGACCCTGGCTTTAGGGCCAGTAGACACTGGAAGCAGAGGGAAGTAAGTGGTCCGAGAAAGTCTTCCAGCACCCCACACGGCAGGACAGAAGTATCGTCACCTCTGCCATCCCGCTCTGTGCCCAGAGAATGATCAATGACTCATCTCAGAGGAACAGGCTTTCTTCACCAGGGTGCAATGCATCTGCATCAGGGAGACTAAAAATCGTTTCTTGTCAACTTAATGAGCATGATGTTAGGGAGCCCGGAATACAGCAGCTGAGATGGTTTTAGAAGCTGACACCCAGGATCCCAGCCCTGGGCTCTGCCATTCACTACCTCCGTGACCTTGGGAAAGTCGCTTGGTTCTCTAGGTCTGTGACCTTGTCCATCTATGGAGATAATGATTTTCACTCCGATGGCCACTCTTGAGTGTCAAATGAGATGCTGCCATGTGCACTGCTGTGTACATTGTGATAGACTGGGAGGAAGCAGACAAGACAATGACCAGAAGTCTGTCCTTTCCCTTCCTTGGTGACTTAGTGTCTGCTTGCACACAGTTTTTGTTGTTTTTGTTATTTGTCTCATTTGGGGGGGATAATAATTACACATTTCTCCCTTCCCCTTTCTCTCTTTAATGCTCCTCCATGTCTCCTTCAGATTCATGACCTCTTTTTTCATTAATTGTTACATGTATGTGTATATGTGTGTATGTATTTATGTATTTCATAAATACAACTTGCTGAGTCTGTATAGTGTTACTTATATGTATATGTTTACTAAGCCAGCACAATCCCTATCTTCTAAGTATTTCTCCTTACCCACAGATAAGTGTAGTCCTCACTACTCACTGAGGAAACTTCCATTACAACAGACAAACAGACAGAGACCATTCCAGAAAACCATAGTCAACTAAAATGCAGAGCTGTAGCTCCTAGGCCAATGGATAAATCTATAAAACAAATCCTGTACCTAAGGCTCAGAGATCACTGAGTGATGTAGGAGGGTCATCTGCTTATGTGTTACTTTCATTGGTTAATAAAGAAACTGCCTTGGCCCCTTTTGATAGGCCAGCCCTTAGGTGGGTGGAGTAGACAGAACAGAAT
>LOEQ01001460.1:169797-185961 GCA_001685075.1 Bramus lutescens
GTCCAGTTTCAGCTGATGCAGGTTCTCTGTGGTGAAAACAGTATGCAAGGGTCTTATGGAGTCACTGATTTAAAGGCAGCCATATTCAGAAACCACACTGTGCAGAGAGGACCAGACGAGGTCAGAGCGAGAGCTTGAGAAAACAACACCACTGGTTGAAGACAAAGAGACTTGGATTTTGTTTGCCTGCTTTTGAAAACTAAGTATTTTAATGATTCAACACATTTTACTGATTAAATATGGTTCAAATTTTTTACTAAAAATCTGAATGTCTTTCAATGTGAAAGTTACTTCTTTCATGTTTTGACAACTCAAATAACTGAAGATTTAACAAAACCGGCATAATTCTGTTCACAGAAATTCTGGTAGTAAGGGCTGGAATATTTTTAAGAGAAAGAAAAAGGAAATCAACAATCAAATTCCTTTCTGAACTCCAAGAGAGGTTTCTGGAAATGGGATTTAATAAGAAGAAAAGTTAAGCACCACAATACAACACTAAAAAACAAAAACAGGAAAGCTACCAATA
Source organism: Bramus lutescens (assembly GCA_001685075.1). Taxonomy (NCBI): domain Eukaryota; kingdom Metazoa; phylum Chordata; class Mammalia; order Rodentia; family Cricetidae; genus Bramus; species Bramus lutescens. Next base: position 170,324 of record LOEQ01001460.1, read on the forward strand.
CACAAAGGAGAGACACAAGCACTCACAGTTCACACAGAAAATGAAGTAAGTGTTATAATCCCTTGACCTGGACTCCTCTTCCTGGTGCCCGTGTGTGATACGTGAAGAAGATACAAAAGGCAGACCTGTCTGAGATGGCAAGTCGTGTAATTCCAATCTGATCAAAGGAGAGTGCTACTTGAGTGTACGAGAATTTGATGGTTTTTATACTGTCTATTTGTCCTTGAAAGTCTATGATAAATGGACAGCATTAAAATCATCCCAAAGTGTGGTAGAGGCAATATGTGACATGTATGAGACAGTACATGACATGTATGAGACAGTACGTGACATGTATGAGACAGTATGTGACATGTTTTCTTATGGAAAAGAAATCTTTAAGAAGAGCTCACAGTAATTATGTGCAAACAAAACTCCAAAATAAGATTTAAAAGGCATAGTCAGCTGTTTGTCTTTTTCATCTAGTTAGCAAGCGGGAATAACTTTAATTCCCCAAAGAATAAATTCTAACTTCAGTTTCTCTCTTCCCTATGTTCAATTATTCTGTCACATGTAACAGTTTAGCATATGTAGATCACATGGGAAAAAACTTCAAGGATTCAAAAATTAAAACTTAGGATTCCCACATGATTTAGGTCAGACATACAAGCACAGACACATGATTGTTTTTGCCAGCCACGTGCTATAATCACCACAAAAGAAAAATCTCCAAAACTGGGAGAAAGCCTCCCTCTTCATGTCATGGATTCTGAGCAAGGAATAATTAGACTCATTCCATTCTGATGAGACAATAACACTTTAGGAGGGAAATCCTTCCAAAGGAACAGTACTAGTCATGGACTTTCAAACACCTGAACTCTGCCACCTCCTCCATAAACCTCCTTAAAGTTTTCATTTTCTATTTCCCTTAAAAAGGGAAATTAGCATAGTTTTCAAATGTCATCTTAAATTCTTTAGTTCACCCTTATTTCTTAATCCCTATTTTAAAGATGGTAAGCACTGAAGCACTGTCTTTCCCTTGCAAACCAAAACTCACTGAGCGATTATTCAAGGTTGAGAAATCAAAGGTAAAAAGTCGACTAAAAATAAGTATACTTGTTAGCATGTATATGTATGTAAAAGGAAGGCCAGGAACACTTGTTAGCATGTATGGTGTGTGTAAAAGCAAGGCCAGAGAGTCAATCTTTCTGATTGGCCTCTGGCCCTTAAGACAATGTGGTTCAAAATTAAAAAGAACCAGATATACCTAAAACACTTAAGGTCTGTATTCATTTTGAACAGATGCGAAAGCTTCAAAAATGAGTGAAAGTATATGACTGTAAATGTTTACTGTGAAACAGCACAGAAGTGATGCCTCCAGGCAGGGAGTCAAAATTTAACTGATGTTAAACATCTTACATAATTTGAATTATAATCATCAAGGAAAAGAAAACATAAATAGGTATTTCCATGCATGTACATGTTACATAACAAATAAGCAAACCCCAAGTTGGTACAGTACAGTATCAATGACTAAAAGTCAAATAATATGTTGATACATAGAGAAAAATGAAAAGATAACATGTTGACTGCCATTGATGAAAGGCATCTCAACAATTTACATAAAATGATATACTACATGGTGTTTAAAAAGATATCTTAAGAAGACCAAGCCACAATAAGTTAGTGTTTCCACAATACATGCTGAAGTACTTGATCCCGTATCTATACACTGTCACTGTCTTCATCACTAAATGCTGTGACAGTATTTGTTAATGACTGAGGTACATTAGTTTACATCTTTTTATAGGTATTCTAAGATGATTAATTTGTCGTTTCCAGTTTTTCATCTTCTTCACCTCCTCCAAAGAAAAACAAAGGGAACATTCCTAGAATGCAGCCAATAGTCACCCCAACAGCCTTGCCCTAAGGAAACAGAAGAGAGTATTTCTTAAAGTTACGTATCCACACAAGAGGTACCCTTGCATAAATACTGATGACAACAGTCAATTGCCACACACTGAAACTACCACAACTGTATAAGTACTAAACTACCAAACTCTCAATATGCCATTTTAAAGTTCAGAAGAATAAGGGAAAAACTTATCATGAACATGACATTAAAGAAATATCCAAGTAGAAAACATTATTTTAATAGTTTGTGTATTTTAATGTCAGAAGACCAGAACACAGGAGGGGGAAACATACCAACTATTCCCAGTGTATTTGGATTCGTTATCCTTGTATACAGTCCTTCAGTACTTAATCCCCTGAATGCTTAGCTATATGAAGATACAACCATTATAGAAACAATGTTGCACTCTGTCTCACTGCAATCTACACTGTGAAACCTACATTGTGAAAGTTTAAAATTTTCACTTCTATAAATGAGTCTAAACTTTGCATTTCTATGATGACTATCAAATTTAAACACTTTAAAATTAAGTTTTCTTTTTAAATAAAAAATCTGTTTATTTTCAAGACAGGGTTTCTCTGTGTAGCCCTAGCTGTAAGTTCTCTTTTTTAAAAAATCATTTGTGTGCATGTATATGTCTTTAAGAGGACATTGGATACCCTGGTACTGGAGTCACAGGCAGCAGTGAACCCTGAGCGCTTGAATCCTTAAGAGGAGTATGCACTCCTAACATGTGGGCTATCTCTCCAGCTCTTCAATTAAGTTTTCTTCTTTCATACAATCATTCATTGAGATTCTGCAGTGTACTAAACTCTCGGTGCTGGGTAATCCCGAGACAGGGACCAATCACACAGGGTTGATCTCTCCTCCTGGAGCTCCACGTATGAACACAGAGAGACAAAACAAGTCCCATCTGGCATTACAGAAGCTGTGCAAACTACATAATCTGCAGCAGGAAATGCAGAGGAAAATGTTCTGGATAGCGTCATGGAGTATCAGTAATAACTTTCAATGTAGACATCAATGTTCTGACAACAGTGTATACAACACCCTTTCAATCTGTTACTACGGCATTTTGTTGTTTGCTGTAGTGGTGGTGGTACACCCATGTTTTATATTAATTGTTAAATCTGCCAATCTCATTATGTAACTATTTTAAAAGGTACTATAGTTTCAGAGATATAACAAGAAGAAACTTCCTCTGTCCAGATACTAATAAAGTCAGTCCTCAATTCTTATTTTGATCTCATATTTTGATCATTTATATTTCAACAGAGACTATTCATTTTGGCTCCTGATTGCCCTAGGTTGTTACCTTTGCTAAGAGACCCCCGACTGCCCACCAATTCTGTTAAAATGACTTTCACTATCACCCTCCCCTCTTGCTCCCTTTAGAAATGCTGGAGCAGGGTGATGCTTGCCTCCATTAATATTTCAATCCACTGCTATTTAATCGTTCCTCCCCTATCAGTCCACAGAAAGGCTCAGAAATGAACACCAATGAATGAATTCAGTACAATGGGGATCAGCTCCATCATTGAATAACCAATGAAGAACAAAATCTTTGGGTGTTCAAGTCCTTAATTAATCAAGCTGGAATACATGAAAATAAAGGGATATCACACTATTTTTCTGAGAACATCCCAGGCCTGGGTAACTTTTCCTAGCAACTCCATTCAAATCAGTTATAGTCTAGAACTGCCACGCTAACCACCGCATCCAGGCCCATGAGCCACATCACTTACCAGATGTGTGCTAACACGCGTCTGCCACATGTCAACTTGCTTTGGTGTGAGATCAGGAATTGATAGGCCTAATCTGGAAGCCAAGGCCTCAACATAACCTGCAAGGCTTCAAGAGAACAAAAGAATGAGGGAGTTTTAGGAGACATGCAAACATCTTCATACAGTAAAAACCGATCTCTACAAAGAGAAGCGGGAGTTTTGCCTGTGCTCATCACTCCAAACAAAGCACAAAAATTTTACAGCTTCTATTTTTATTCTATATAGATAACTCTGGTTTAAAGATACTTTCAAATTCACATTTAATACACAGTGACTCAGAGCATTTATTCCTTATCATTATCTTTAAGAGGCCAATCAAGGCATATAACTTTTTATAAATAATTAAAATTGCTGCACTTACTTCAAACTCTAAGCAAATTACTTGAACATATGATTTAATCTGGTAACTATGATCAGAAAGTAACAGTTTTTAAAATTCATCAGACTAATAATGCACTTAAGAATGACAGGCTAGAACTTTTAGCCTAATCGGGGAGTCTAAGTTACCACCACCATTGGGTATAATTTTGTTCTAAGTACTGTCAGAAGAAAACAGCTTGCCAATTACATACACTGACAACCAGAAGATACATTCTGGCTTCAGATATCAAGTGTTTTGAAAGTATGCATCAAAGAACACATAAAATGTGATATTTGTGAAAGACACTGAAAATAGAAGAGAGGAAACAGTTCTCAAACGTAAAAGTGCTTATAAAAATGTTCACACCTCGATCTAAAGCTAAGTGGCTTTAAAATCTATTAGTTGGTTCTAATACAACAGAAAGCTATACAGAAGCGGCAATATTGTCAATATTAAGCTTGAAGTTTGAAAATGGAATATCAAATTCGCCACATCAAGATAAGATTTATGTCAAAATTCTTAAAATATAAAATCCCAATCATGGCCCTAAAGAAAAAAAAAACTTAAAATTAGCTTTGGCCCCAAACTCAAGTATAGATGCCTAATATTGAGGGACAGATCACCTATAAAATTGTCACTGCCTACTGTGAGCCAAAATAGAATCCTACTAGATCCAAACTCAAATCTCAAAATATACCACATGAGTAGCCAAGAAAGGAAAACAATGTCTATGACAGAGAAAGAGAGAGATGTTTGTGCTACTATTTAATGCCAACTTCTCAGCTTTCCCAAGCCCAGGAAGCTGCCCAGGCCATCTGCCACCTGGAAGAAAGTGAGAAATACAGCTTTTCGAAGCAGCCATCCTCCACTTGTGTTATCATTCCTGCCAGATGAAAGGAAAAAAATGGCCAGGTAAACATAAGCTTTGGAGACTTAAGTATGGCTCAGTGGTAGAGCACATCCTTAGCATGAATAAAACCCTATGATCAACCCCTTAACATCAGTGGGAGAAAGGGAGGGAGGGAGGAAGGGAGGGAGAGCATTGGACATTATTTCATTTTTGGGTCAGTATCCTCTAATTTCATCTTTGAGATTTTACAAGTATAAGGAAGTGGGGGAAATGACAGAGGTTTACTTTGAATTCTCTGTTCCATCCTGCTTCTATTTTTGTCATTTTAGGATATAACATAGTGGCAATGGTTCTATCCATTCATTCTCAGAACCACTAATCCAGTTTGACTCATTGTCAACAACTGTATTTGATTTCCACCACATATTTAGTATTACTAATTTAGAAATAGTAAACTTAAATGTTTAGTTTTAGAACCCAAAGGAAAATAATTATCCTTTTAAAAGGCTTATTAATTAGAGGAGAATAAAGACAAGAACATACAAGTATGTAACTGCAGAAACAAATTATGAATGGACTTACCCAAGTCCAGCTAAATCTGAAACAAGATTTCCCAAAGCAGCAGCTGGAAATTTGAAAAACACACAATGAATTGTCAAAACAAAGCCGGCAGAGGTCACAGTATTACATCACATGAGAAACACTGAGCTGTCTTCTGGAGTCACCATATTTCTCTGCTGTAACAACTCTGCTAGAAGCAGCTCAGGGATAGATAGCTCTAGGTGTCAAGAGATTAAAAGAGAGCACGATCCTAAAATTAGAATATCCTACCTCCATTAATAGAGTGTCTATGGAGTACAGGAGAAATCTTCTATTTTTACTTCAATATTACAATTTCATAGTTGTGTCTTTAGTGTGATTTTTGTTTCAGGAAATTTAGATATTGGAAGCTCAGGAGCAAAGCTGCATAAGCAACTCCAAATACAAGAAAGTAAAGGAAGGAAAACACTTCATGTAAACGTTCAATGGTAAGATTGAATTCTGAGAAAAACTTGCCTTCACACAGACAATTCAGTGAAGCAGTGTTAGCCACTACCTAACACAAACTAGTTACAATTCTCAGGAGAAACCTGCTATCTACAGAAAACTGGAACCAGAAGATTAGGATCAGAGATATCTAAACAAATCAACACCTCAATGAGCAAATGCATTTCAAATGAATTGTCTTCTAAACCTAACTTACTAACATTTCTAAACAACATGCAGACAACAGAATTTTAACATTTGCTATTATTAAATACCTGCCATTGTTGAAATTCCCAAAATAATTCCAATAGACAATTCGATTTGGGTTCCCTAAAAATTGGAAAAGAAGTTAAAGCTGGCATGGCTATCAAAGAATATCAATGTGCTAATAAAAACAGACTATGTAGTAATATCAACATGCTGCTGTAACATAATTACACACAAAAATATCCATAAATGTGCAAGATATGACGTGATTCACTTAATTCTTATACATACACACACACACATTCATGAAGAAATAACCACTAACATTTAACATTTCGTCCATTAAAATTGATCCTCCCTCAAAATAAATAGCAACACATGTAATAATCAGTTCTTCACTAAGAATCTAATTTCTACATTCTTAATTCTACTTTTCTATCACAGAGAAATACACTTTAAAACTCCTTAAACAAAAAGACTGACACATAGATGCTAAATTCTGAAATATATTGTACTGTTATTTTCTCTATCAAGATTTGAAAGACTGAATGATCTTCTAGGAAAATTGCCATTAGTAAGATTTGCCTCACAGCCTTTAGTTCCTTAACCATTGGGTAGTGCCGCTAGGATTCCCGTGTTCAAATGGGAACAAAACTTAGGCCAACACCTGCAGGAAGAATGAGGCCCACAGCATCCCACTGGATTAATTTATTACAGGGAGTCAAAGGGTCCCACATCATCTATCCTAAGTGAATTGTAACTTGGGGAAAGACGGGGGCTCATGTTTCCCACCCACTCTACAGAGGTGGAGCTGAAGTGCAGGATGCAGAGACTCTCCTGGGCTGTCACACAGAGGAGGAGGCCCTAAGTCTACTTTGCTAATTCAGCTCCAATCCTTCATGAAGGTAAACTTAGTTATCAAGAGCTCCGTAGAAGACTAACATTAAAAATTAAAAAAAAATTCAACTCTTAACACTGAGGAAAACAAGAGTGTCTAATGTGTTACGTAAAATGTTCCACTGCTTGGTCTGTAAGGGACATAAAAGCTGGATAGCACTTTCCTCAATTCTCTTGTCCTTCTGCCTTCAGCTCTGCCCCTTGAAGACAAAACTCTTGTTGAATACGACCAAACAGCCTGGTGCACCACTCTCTCAGACATAAAAACTACAAACTGCTAAAGGAGCTAAAATAACAGATTTCTGAGGAAGATGAAAGGGACGTGAAAGGGCAGCACAAGCAGGAGAAATTAACAAAGATACAGATCTCTGTTATGTAAGTCTTTCTTATATAAATGCAAAGACGGCAGAGCAACCTACAGCAGTGCTGTGCACAGGCCACACAGTAAACAATAAATGTGACAGCACCCTCAACAGCAATGAATCATTGTCAATGACCCAAAAAGAACCCCTTTAAAAATATGCATCAGAAAAACTATTTGTGTGAGCTGAAGATGTAGCTCTGTGGGTAGAGGGTATCTGCTACCATGCGCAAGGTTCTGAGCTGAAGCCCCATCACCGCCCACACAGAGGAGGAAGTATCTGTGTGCTTTATCATTTGGTAAAATTTGGAGTGCTTAAAGGTTCTTCTAAGAGCATAAATTCAAAGACAATTCCACACTTCTTAACTTTGCTCTGTATTAAAAAAAATTGTTTTAATAGATGAGATGGGAATTACAAATAAATCTAACACTTCATTTATCATTTTAATTACACTTACGGTTAATCTATTCTAAAAATTTCTATCCTAAGTGAATTGTAAAAAAAAGCAATTCCCCAAATGACTAAAATATAAATTATAAAAAGAAATTTAGTAATATAAAATTAAACTATATAACCTGAGGTTGAGTATTACTTGCCCTATTATAACTGGTTATACAGAAACTCATTCTCATGACCACCACGTGGGTAGCAGCCAGGAATGTACATCCAAAAGGAAGGAGGGAAGTAAGTTTATAGCATGACAGGGCAGAAGACTCAATTTTGTCCTGTCTGAAAAGCTCACACCGGCTCCACAATGTGAAAAGATCATCTGTGCTTTAAAACATGGAAAAGAGTAAAAACAAACAGGAAAAAACACATTGCTAGGACAGTCATGACTACTTGTTACAATGGCAGAGATTCTGCCATTGTAATATTTATCTATTCTAATCTCTGGGGTCAAATAAAAATTGGAAAAGGTCATCTCTCTGAAATAGCCTTTAACTACAGGAACAGTCAAAACCATCACTCTTCATCTGGTGTTGAAGTCAGTGATTTAAAATACCTATTCTGTAAAAACTTTATCCAAGGGAGTGCATCCTTGAAGATGGATTTCAATGTAAACAGGTTATTGGTAATTTGGAGTTAAGATCTCAGGTCTGGAAAAACACTCTACTCTGAGTACTATGGAAGAGGCACAGGCCTGCAGGACACAACATAACAAAGCTGAGGCGTCTGGAGTCTCTGACATGCTCTGCTGGGTTTGGTCCAGTCCCATCGATGCTCTGTCTGCACACAGACACCCACTCTGTGGCATTTTATAGAACGACCGGTCTGATTAGCGCTCTCGGGAGCTATTAGCGTCCATACGCCTCCCTCTCTTGACTGTGCCCAAAGTGAACCACTCCACAACTGCCAACAGCAAGGGCAGTTTTCAGCACCTGCATCTTTAAGCTGTGTCTTATTAAGGAAGTTTATTAAAAAGTGGCTTGAGCACAAAAAGGTTGAGCGAAATAATGGGAGAGTGAAATATTTAGCACAGAGGTGTTCTCCATCAGACAACCTGCGCAGGGCACACAATCAACTAAGGCTTAGAAACAGCATAAAGGAGCTTTTATTACAAGTAGGTATGCTTTCATTAATAACAGTAATTTAGCCAACTCAATGTTAGTAGCCTGAGAAGAGCAGTACAGTTTTAATTACTTAAATACCCTTCGGACTTTTTTTATATATGCAGATCAATTTTATTCTTATATGTATACTAGGAAAGCATCATAATCCTAAAAAAATGATTATTCTAGAATTACATTTTAGGGGCATTCACTTAATGTGCATCAGCCTTGAGAAGTCTGGACTTGCCACAGCATGCTAACAACAAACCCTACAGAGGTGCTTGTGACCCCAAGCTGTACACAGACCAGAGTCACACTGCTGACAGTGGCCCCTGAACCTCTCTTAAATCAGGGAGCAGCTAGACCCTCTTAATCTGGATGTAAGGCTAGATAGGCCCTGCAGCAACCAGCCATCTCAAATGAACCTGACTTTAGAGACTCTAAAAAACACCTGCAGTGTATCAAATGACTATGTAAATTACTTTTTAAAATCTCTATTTTATAACTAAATCTACTCATGTTCATTCATAGCACAGATAAATTCTAAAACCCCCAAAGTAAACTCTTCCATCTCCCTCCCTTCCCACCATCCCCTCCCTCTCTCCCACCACCTTTCTGAGTAGTTTCTTCAACAATAGTTAATAGAAAAATTTTAAAGTGAGATAGATTCTGTGAAGCTCACAACAGAGTCTCAGCATTCTAATTCAGAGAAGCATTTTCTTTTTCAAATGAATCTAAGTAAAAAAAAAATCTACCCTTTGGACTCTCAAACTGGTACCCAGAAAAAAATAAGTAATTATACTTTTTCCTCTTTCAAGGATTTAGGTAACCTTCAATATATTTACTGCTAATATCCAAGAAAAATGACTGCATAAAGCATTCTAAACACATGTTTAAAGTTAGTAATTGCCTTGACTGAACTATGAGAAAATCATTCCTTATATAAAACAGTAATAAACACTGGGAAAGTTTTAAAGTAGCTGTGTTTTAATCACTAATTTATTAGGGAAGTGTATCAAATATTGGTGTCCACTAAAAGAGATGTCATTAATATAAGAAAGGCAAACCAGGCATTCCTGAGATTGCAATGGTCACAGCACAGGCGAACTCTTTAAAATACTACACAATGCTGCAAAGGCGGAGGATGTTGTTAAATGAATCTTAAGTCTTTGGGTTAAATGTTGAGACTAAAGCCTTGTCTATGCCCCCAAAACACCTACCAACATATTCCAGAATGAGAAAATTGAACAAGGAACTAATTAAAACTATGTGATAACAAGTACTAGTATAACTAAAGAAACCAGAGATTTTTACATACATTTGCTCCTTAATAAAAAATGTTAAAACAGAATTATATACAACATAAGCAATTGTCTACATGCTTTGCTAAAAGTTCTATGAGTAATATATGATACTTTAAAAATTGAACTTGCTCACTGTTAATTAACTTAATATGTATAATATATGAAATATTAGGAATATGTAGAGCACACTAATTTCTTTATTAACTCAAAACAGAAGTGGTGAGAAGACTTACTGCAACAATCATAATTGCATTATCCAAAAAGCCAAACCCTATGAAAGGTATCGCATTGTGGAAGAATACTGAAAAACATCAAAACACAGAAAAGTATATTTTAAAATTTTGATAACTTTTAGAATGACCAAAACAGGCTGTGTAACTAAAGCTTCTAAGCAGATTTAATATCAATCACAGATCCTGCTGCTGCTGTAAGTTTACTTACAGAAGAAGCTAAACTGGGAGACAAAACACAAATATGTAACACATAAGAACAATTTAGGCCTTTATGTTTTCTTACCAGCAATGCATATACATACAGTTCATGGACAGTAAGCTCGTTAGCACATGGCCCCATTAACCTGACTCACATCAGTCTACTTCTATCTTGTGTCTATCACAACAGTATTAATCTCTGTATCTATAATAATCATTTTAAAAATGTCTATACTCAAATTCCAGGGAAGTTATTTGATTGCTTTTACTTCCTAGTCAACTTTTTTGTTTGCTTGTTTTTTTTGGTTTTTTGTCTGTTTTTTTGTTTTTCGAGACAGGGTTTCGCTGTGTAGCTTTAGAATCTGTTCTGGAACTCGCTCTGTAGACCAGGCTGGCCTCGTACTCACAGAGATCTGCCTGCCTCTGCCTCCCGAGTGCTGGGATTAAAGATATGTGCCACCACCACCTGGCTCCTAGTCAACTTTTTAAAGAAATTTTAGGAAATGGCGATTACCTTCACCTGACACCTATGGACAGGCAGTCCTTAGCATCTCAGAACCCACCAGGATTCCAATGCTATTGAAAACTGCAAGAATCGGTATTTGCTCCACATCAAACTGTGACTTGAAGGCCTCTTCCTACCAAAGACACTTCTCACCTCATCTATCTGATACATAACCTGAAACCTGGATTATTAAAAGTCAAAGCAGGAAAACTGTGGGTTGTATTTTTATAATCTAGCTTCATTTTTCTAATTTGTATCCTCAGCATACTGTACAATGCTGAGTACACAGCAGTTGCTCAAAAATAATTAAGTTGAGGACTACTAACCTGGAAAAGAAGCTAATTCTATATTTAGACTAGTGGAGGCATACTGTGAAACAGATTAAGGCTGGGAACAGGAAAAAACTATTTTATTGGATCATTACAACTTCTAAGGCATAGCCCACATCAGCTCAACTGACAACTTCCTTAACATACTGAGGATCGAGAAAACTAAGAGAAAAAAAAATCTGATTTTTATACTATATTTAAAAACAGTCCTCCCTTAAGACAGTTGGTTTTGTTAGTGACTTCAGATTCCTTTTTTCTTTTAATGCAATTAAATACACACTGTAACTGAAATATAATCCAGAAGTTATGAAAATATGATATTCTATATCATATGACTTCTGTACCATCAGGGAAAACTAGAAGGCAGTAATTCAAAAAAATTAACACTTCTATCCACAACTTCTATCAAAGAAATACCATCTTCAGCATAATAATAGGCATCATCATCGTGTGTTGATTATTACATATATTGATACTGTACACAGCATGCAGCAGATACAACCAGTTGCTTCAGGTCTCTGCCTATCACAGTAACAATGTTCATGACGAAGAGCGGAATATTCCATTGTGATTGTTACTATGAAAATTATCAAGATGGTAAAAGCCAAACATCACACTCATGAGATGGGACTCAACTCCAGACCTCAGCCCTATTTCTCTGACTTTCCACCTACACCTACTGACATTCAACTTGTTACAGTAAGCAGCTTCTAACACACACACACACAACCCTACCTTACAGCTACAATATAAACTTAATGGGCAAAAAAGTACACTGGAAATTTTGAAGTCACCCAAAGAAGCCCACACAGTGAAGGGAAACCTGTCTAGGTGTTTCTAGACACAGCCCTCTCTGTGGTTTCTGAAACAAAAATATGGCAAACAACCAAGAAATCAGCTGAGATACTTAGTATTTGAACAATACAATGACATCTCTAAAATAAGCCAGTTACAAATACCTTAATATAAGGTGCTAATGCCATTAAGATTGCACTAAGAGCTTATCCTGGTAGAAGCCTGGTCAGTAAAGCTAAGGCATACTGCCATACTAATCAACTAATGAACTATGAAATAGGTCTTTATGTTTATATATTAATACATTTGTCATATAAATAAAAAAACTACTTTTAATTCAAAGGAGGAAAATAAAATTTCTCAAAAAAAAAAAGTATGCACTGGGCACCGTGCTGGGAACTCGAGAGACAAAGCCATGAAACTTGGTTTCCACATCTCAGAGGATTTAGACATAGAAACCTAACCACATACACAGTTAATTTCAACATCACCTACAAAAAAATGATAAAAGTACTGTATGCAGTATCAGTCCCGGGTTAGGAATCTGGGCTGGGAGAATCAGGAATTTTAAGATCTCCTGGGAAGGGAGATCTTAAAAAATTCTTAAATTGTTTTGGTGTTTGAGGAAAAGTTACTAATTTCTAACATAAATTACATTCTACCTATGCGAGAAAAAAAAAGGAACGATCATTAGTTTTTTTCCTAGTCATTTGAATTTGCCTTCCAGTGAAGAATGATCTCCTACTAATTTGCTATTTCTTCAATTCCCTTTGGCAAACACTATTCTATAGCTAAGCAGCTGTTAGCAAATCACATTTAATATTTAATTGCCTACTTAATTACCACCTACTCAAATTCACCACCACACTTTAAATGATTCTCTTCCACTGTCTTCTAATAAGACCCTAAATTGTTTTACATCACTCCCATGTTAACCTGCAGTACTCATTCTTATCATAACAGGAAAGAAAGATAGTAGAGCTCCATAGTGAGGTTTCCTCCTCCTCAAACGAATTCACTTACTTTCTTATAGCTACGAACACTACCCAGAAACACTTTCTGCATCAGTTAGCCTGAACCGAAAATTAAGTTCTGCAGTTATCTAATTTAAATTTGGCCTAGAAAGTAAACATAATACACATTTTCCTGCAAATTAAGAAAACTTCTAACAAATTTCCTTTTATTACTAGATGACAAGAACATTTAAAAATATTAATTATCCCATAATATTGTGATATATCTTCAACCAGGTTTAGAAAGTACTCCTATACGAAAAAACAAATAAACAAAAAAAAGCAGGGCAATCCAATCTATCAGAGAGGTTTAATTTACTGACTTTTGTGGCATTATAATAAACAGTTCCTTCAGTTTCAAAACAGAGATGTGCATCAATTTAACAATTATAGAGCCATTACCATATCTCAGCTGTCCTGGAGTGGGTGGTTGAGCTTCCAATTTCTCTAAAGGAGAAGAAAAGGTATGGAGCAAGAGTTAGTTACTATTGTACAGCAACAGACTTACAAAAGATATATTTGGGTTAGTAGATCAAAATTAAGCAGTTTAAAGAATATTGGTTTGGAGTGAACTACAGGAGTAGGAGCTAAGCAGCTTCAGCCGCATGCGCAGGAGCCACATGCCATGAGTAACACACAGGAGCCACACGCCGTGAGCCACACGCAGGTGTCACACGTGGGGGGCTCTCTTTTATTTAGATCATGGCATCACATGTAGGGAACCTATTTGCATCTATTACAATAGAATCACATTCCAGAAATAATACTTGTCTTTAAATGGAAACTCTGGATGATTTAACAAATATATACAAACCAATACTGGCAGCAGAAAAAAAGACACTCCGATTTATTTATATTAGTTTGTTTATTTATTTAGAGACAGGCTCTTACTATACAATCCTAGTTGGCCTCGAATCCCCAGTCTTCCTGCCTCCATATTCCAAGTGCTGAAATACCAGCCCTGTGCCACCGCAGCCACTTGGAAATTATATTTTAAAAATGTCATTACAACGCTGGTTTTACTGGCTTGTACAATGTCCATTTAACAATACACTGAAATTTTGAATTTTTTAAACTATACTACTAGAACAAGTAGTCTATACACTAAAACAACAAAAAAGGTATAGTTACTATTTAAGATAACAAGTAATAATATATTATTTATAATGAATGGCAGACACTTGATCATTAGTCAAAAAGCCAAGAGGCAATATGTAATACGTGACAAAGTTTTTCCAAGTATTAACAAAAGTATCATGTCTCATTACATTTAGAAGAATTTAGGTAAATCTAGAATAATAATTTAAATCAATTTAGAATTATTACAAAATGCAAATAAGCTAGTTCCTCAATCAGAACATCTCATCTGTCAAAGAAGGAAAGGTCAACACTTTGCCTTCTCTTTCCTCCTCCAGCCAAGTAGATTGAGTTGGTAGCACAGAGGAGAACCTGTATTGTTTCCCAGAGGGTTCCTATGTTTTACGCTCAGTTCCGGTGCAGCAGAGTTCAGAGGAGGGACTCTGGGAAGTGACTGGGTCACTGGGGCCCTGACTTCATCAACGGATTCATCCTTTACGGAGTCATGGAACTGCAGCATTGTTGGGAGGTGCTGGAAAGTTGGATGTAGGTCCTAACGGGAAGATTCGCCTGGAAAGATGCACCTTTGTGCCCAGTGCCTTCCGCCCTCTGCTTCCCAGCAAGCATGGGGTGAACAGCTTTGCTCCATGTCCCTCTGCCATGATGATCTGTCTCACCATCACCCAAAAACAATGGAGTCAGCCAACCATGGACTGAACCATCTGAAACTGTGAGCCAAGAGGAATCTTTCCCTTAATTTCTTTTTCTTATATTTGGTCAAAGCAGCAAATAGCTGAATAACATGGTGGAGAAATATTTTCCAGCATATTCTGAGAACAGACTAATACTAAAATAAAACGCAATGAATAAAACCAAAATAGAAAGTTACAGGACTAGAGATCCAGTTCAGGGATAGAGTGCTTGTGTATCAAGTATAAAATGTAGGCTCAGTACTGGGAGGTTCAATCTTGGAAAACAAAGGGAGGAGGAAAATTGAAAATTACAGACCAACTTCCCTCATGAGCGCAGTAATACAAATACAAATAATTTAATATTAAGAAACTAACTTCTGACAGGCAATGGTGGTGCACACTTTTAATCCCAGCACTCATGAGGCAGAGGCAAGTGGATGTCTGTGAGTTTGAGGCCAGCCTGGTCTACAGAGTGAGTTCTGGGACAGAAACACTGTCTCAGAAAAAGAAAGGAAGGAAAGAAAGGAGAGAGAGAGAGAGAGAGAGAGAGAGAGAGAGAGA
>LOEQ01001460.1:185992-196450 GCA_001685075.1 Bramus lutescens
AGAGAGAGAGAGAGAAGAGGAGGGGAGGAGAAGAAGGAGAAGGAGAGGAAGAGGAGGAGGAGGAGGAAGAAGAAGAAGAAATGTAATTAAGGGGCTGGAGAGGTGGCTGCTCTTTCAGATGGGTTCAACTCTCAGCACCCACTCAGTGATTCATAGTCACTAGCTCCAGTTCCCTCTTCTGACCTCTGCAAGAAATGCATACACACAGCTCACAGACATACATGCAGGCAAAAACACCATCCACATAAATAAATTTGATTTTAAAAAACATAAGAAAGAGTGAAGAATCCCAGTTCCCTAAGAGACCAAACGAACCAGAAAAACAGGACAGCTTGTGCAATAGTGTAACCACCTAAGGAATAGCTAACTTTATCCCTTGATGGTGGAGACTGTACCACATTAGAATCCTCATTGTGGAGCTGACTCACTATTTGTCTAGGAGATGTAAACTGAAGGGGCTGCCGTACAAACCACAAGTGCATCAGAAAAGAACATTTTCCTCTCCTAGTTCAGAAATGAAAATTTATTTAACTCAGATGCTTTTAAATTTGTTATATAAATATGTAAGCTTTATACTGTGTTCACATAAAATGGCAAGTTAGATAAAAAGGGGACAGAGAGAAATATAAAAAATACATTTTTTTAAAGGAAATAATTGGAAGGTTGGAGTCAAATAGACATGTTTTTGTTTGGTTGGTTGGTTGGTTGGTTGGTTGGTTGGTTGGTTGGTTTTTGGTTTTTTGGTTTTTCGAGACAGGGTTTCTTTGTAACTTTGAAGCCTGTCCTGGAACTAGCTCTTGCAGGCCAGGTTGGCATCGAACTCACAGAGATCTGCCTGCCTCTTAGACATGTTTTTTAAAGCTTGAGAAGAAACCCAGGCCACATAGGAAGCTGGACCCTGAGGCTCCACTGCTGGAGCACAGGTTTGTCAGCCCCTCTGCCCCATCTGCTTTGTTGTTCAGCCATCAGAGGTCTCTGGCCATTGGGTCAGATCACTGGCAGACATACAGCACAGTGCCAAACACCCAAAGACAGCAGAGAAATCATCCTTGGCTCCAAAACCCCGTAATTATGTTCTAAAGAGTTTACTTTGAATTCTTGGCCAATTGTTTAGTTTTTCTTCTGAATCTAAAGTGGCATCTGGTGGGAGAGGAAATTACTGACTGTAGGTTAGGTTCTAATACACTGAACTCCAGTTAATTGGGTTTTTCATTTTGCTATACTGGAAAATATCCAAGAAGCTTTTTCATTGGTAGAAACTCTGCCAGCAGCCTATGCCTTTAATCCCTGCACTGCACTCAGTGAGTACAGGTGGAGCTCTGTGTTCAAGGCCAGACAGAGCTAACAGGAATGGTGGCACAGACCTTTAATTTTGGCACTCAGGAGACAGAGGCAGGTGGATCTCTGTGAGTTCAAGGCCATCCAGGGCTGTGTAGAGAGACCCTTGTCTCAAAATAAAATAAAATCCAAAGGCACATACCATAAAAAGGACAGTAATCCTCCATCTGAGCCTGCACTGCTATAGAAACCCTATGACCTAACCAGAGTAAAGCAAATATTTCTACTTTAGAGTTCACATTTGCTTCAATCCTAGGATACTCATACTACACACATACAAACACAAACCACACCACACAAACATACATTCAAACACATACACATGCACATACATACCACACACACACATACATACACACCCACATATACACACATACATATGCACACCACACCACATGCACACAACACACAACACATACACACCACACGTGCACCACACACCACAGATACAGACACATACACACAAATATATGACGTGGGATTCCCCTCTGTATGCTGTGAATACCATTGGTTAATAAAGAATCTGTCTTGGGCCTATGCAGAGCAGAATAGAGGTAAATGGGGAAAACTAAACTGAATGCTGAAAGAAAGGAGGGAGTCAGAGACACCATGTAGCCCCACTAAGAACAGACGTGCTGAACCTTGCCGGTAAGCCACAACCACATATGATACACAGATTAATAGAATTGCGTTAAATTAAGATGTAAGAGCTAGCCAATAAGAAGCTAGAGCTAATAGGCCAAGCAGTTATTTAATTAATACAGTTTCTGTGTGGTTATTTGGAGTCTGGGCAGCTGGGAACAAGAAAGCAGTCTCCTACAACATATAGACACACATATACCACACACACCACTCACACACAGGAGTCTGGGGTCAGACCGATCATACTATGCCAACATTAGTGTCTTGGACATGTGGTCACTCAACATATGAAGAATATTTTTTCTCTTCCTTGGCTTTATATAATGACACTTACATGTTTTACAGAATTATACATGTGACTTCTAGTATTTAAGATGACACTCACATTTTTAACATCGCTTTTGCACTTGAAATCATTATTAACTGCTCAATCTATAAAGTGTTATAATCACCAAGAAAGGGGCTCGAGATCAACAAAAGAAGAACAGTTGAGTAAAGCCCAGGTTTCTCAATTATTTTTGCTGTGCCTTTTATGAGATCACATTTTTTCCCTAGTGAGGAAAAACCAATTTATTTATGAAACCATCAAGCCCTTACCCTACTTGAGGAAACAATTTTCTGACAGACAAATTCCCAAAACAATTTATTTCAATGGCAAAAGACTATATGCCCTACTACTGCTTTCAAAGACTAATAAGTCATATGAATATGTATTCACAGCAAAGTTATTAGTAAAATAAACTACACAAAAACAAACACAGTGAATATGTAGTTATCCAGAGAAGAGAAAATAGCATTTGTTTATAGCTAATCTTCCTTTGCCAAAATTATTTTTACAACAAAATTCATTAATTTTTTAATCTGGGACTTTCAGTCTGCTAACTTAGACAAATGTACAGCAGATCAATTCTTTATTGGATACTTTAATTAGTTGTTGGTGTTTTAATTTAGGATTTATACCTAAATCTTTCGTGTTCTTCAGAAAAGTCATTTTAAGTGATGCTTCCTTGTGGTGTTATTGAATCCAAAATAAAAGCAAGACACAAATTTAAAGACTGCTCTAAAGCTATAAAATGTCTCCCAGGAAAAGGATGCCCAGTGAACCCCACCATGCTGCTTCCCCACCGTTTCCTGGGAAGGAGGTCTCACTTCCCTGACAAGGCGACACTGAAACTGGTGGTCGTCCAGCCTCAGACACTCAAGGGCCGCAGCTACAGGTGCACACTGAGCCCAGCTTGCATTTTAGGTCAAACTTGATGAAAATATTTCATTGTTTTGAGATTTAAATAAAATGTAAGTAAGAAAGAAATTTTAAAAATTTCAAGCTCCAGAGCTGGAGATATGGCTCAGTGGTTAAGAGTACTGACTGCTCTTCCAAAGGTCCTGAGTTCAATTNAATAAATAAATAAATAAATAAATAAATAAATAAATAAATAAATAAATAAATAAATGAATGAATGAATAAATAAATAAATAAACGAATGAATGAATGAATAAATAAATAAATAAATCTGTTCAAAAAAATTTTTTTCAAGCTCCAACTGTCAATTTCCTTTAAATAATAGGACTCTAGACAAGAATAATGATAAACCTGAATTTACTGTAAGATTTAACCTATATCTCTTCTTTATATATTTTCCTTTATAGATAATTTTATCAATATAAAAATCTTATGGAATTTTTAGAATAAGCTATGTTTGTTGTAAACTTCTTTTCTAATTGTTCTCAAGACATATTTTCAAATCGAATCAAAAGACTGTAATAAGAGAAATATAAGTGAGAAAGCTACAATTTCCATGTTTTAGTTTTTGTCATTGAATTATAAAATGTGTTTACAGCAACTGGCTCTGGAAAGCAGAAATGTAGTCCCACGGCATACAATAACCCCTCTATTATTAAAACAGAAACCATGATTTGTTTTTTTAATGCTGAAAACTCATTAAATTAACCACACTTTATATCCTATAACGCTAAGCTTGAAACTACAGTTTGGAAACACCAAGTGTCTTAGTCCAACTCCATTTGCTATTGTGCTCACACCACAAGATAACTCTAAATATAGTGGTTTATTTCAGACTATTGCCATAAGCATAGAAAAAAAATCAAAAAAAATTTTTTAAATCATTTTTAGTAAGTTTAAGTAGCAAAACAGCTTCCCTCTGCAAGGGCAGATAGTGTCTAGAGTCNTCCTCCAGACCCACCCAGCATCTGCCCCAGGGAGGAGAGTGAGCAGCACAAATGAGTCCCTAAGGAACTCATGGGGGAGACCAAGCACAAAACTGGTGTTTTAAACAATACCCAGAGAACTAAGATTCCAGGCATTATGCATATGTTTAGTTTTTAATGGGAACAAAAATATGATGTGTACGATGAAATTCAACACTGCGTTAAAGGGTACAAAATTCAAACCATGCTGCAGGCAAAATAATTTAGCTAGTTTTATTAGACTACAAAAAGCCATGCATCAAAAAGGAATATATAACACAACATAAACATGGCTAAGCAGCACACTTGCAAGAAACAAAAAATGAACACTCTTTAGAAACAGTGAAGAACTCAATTGATTAGGAGAGTTTAGTTAATAGGGCCTTTTATATAAAGATTTCAAAATCATATTTTAAATACATGCCTTGGGTTAAACCCATGAAAGTATTTTGAATGTGGTCTTGTAACTTTATTTAGCTATTAGAAGTGCTTATTGTGAGATATACATTATATTAGCAAAGGTACTCCTGCTAAGAGCTGAGCAGAACTATACATTCCCTAGATGATCTGGAGAACCTGATGGGCAACGGAAGGCTGGACTGCACCCAGCCTACTAGCACCTAGGAGCCCCTGGGCCAGTGACAGACAGCACAGCTGAAACAGACAAGAAAGCTGCAGAGCTCAACTAGACACTAATTTACTGACCTATTAAACTCGGCCTTAAGTAATAATTACCACACTAAAGATACCATCATTTTATTTTCCTGTCTTTCACTTTACAATACCTGTCTTTTAAGATAACCAAACATATCACTGCTGTGCAGTTGCTTTTTTTACATATGCAGCTGTGTATGTGCAACAATTACAGATGTCTTAACACAGGCTCCCCCCCCTTTTATGCCTATGAACAGCAGGAAACTATTAGTACATGCAATGTTTCTTTTTTACAGGTTAATTCAGTAAAGCAACAGCGTAACTCTAGAAAAAGTCATATTCTGCTACTTTTACTTACTGTGGTTATTTAGCTTTTTCTTTTTTAAAAAAAACCATATAGCCATGTGTGCTACAAAAGAAAAACTTAAACTGAGCTAGAAAACTCTACCTATCGTAGAATACCACAAATAGTACATCTGTCTGTGAGTATGGTTGCATAACCCCCAAGACATTCATTTTAAATAAAACTGCTTAACATCGAGGAAAGAACAGAGGTTTTTTTTCAGTCGGTTGCCACCCTTTTCTCGTTCCATCATCCCTAAAATAAGGGTTCTCCCACAGAAAATGAGTGACGAAAGGAATCTTGGAACTAAATAAAGCTCGTGGTTCATGCTGCCTCGCTCTAGAAGCAAATTCAGGGCTGTTTAGAATATGACAAAAAATGGGAAAGCTATTAGCAGCAGGGGTTCAAAACTGTTTAACAACACCATAAAGTCTGCCACAACTAAGAACTATCAGGTCTAAAGGCAAGAAGCACGGCCACCAGGAAATGTGGTCTATATTCTCTCTTTGAAGATATGAAGATGTAACCACAGGGATGGTGACTTAATCATGTCAGAAAGCTGGTTCACAACCTAGATTCTAGATTTGAATTCCCTTTGATTTAATAAACCTCCAACAGAAAAATAAAGGGTAATAAAAAATAACAGCATGTAAATATATAGTACTATCATGACATTGGCTATGCATCAGTATTTCAAACAGAAAGAAAGCTGCAATTAAATACCAGATCCTCTTCAAATGGTTTTCCCTCTCTTCTAAGATAGAATTTCCCTCAGACATAATTATTAAACACCTGTCATTTAAAAGGAAAATAAGAAATCTGATGTATCTCACCACCATACCATGAAAAAGAAAGTAAAAAAAATCCATAAGGCTCATCCTGATCACCAGATAAAAAGCTACATGGATGGAGGTTGGGGATCACACATCAGATCTGTTTCTGCTGGTCTCAAAACTATGTGGCCTCCAGCACAGGGTCAATCTGCATCTCTAACCCTGAACAGATCCACTGTCCTGAAATTGCACTGAACTAAAACTCTGCAGGGCTGATGCAAATGCCTGCTGTGACAACGAACAGATGCCAAGTTCTGAACACATTGTCATAGTGCACAACGAGAGACTGAAGTCTCTGCATTCCCAATGAATAGATGCCAAGGCCTGAACACATTTTCATAGGTGCACAATGAGAGATTTAAGTCTCTGGATTCCCAAAGGTTCAACTGTGCTCTCCAGGTGTCACACACCTTTAACCCCAGCAGAGACAGGTGGATCTCTGTGAGTGCCATGAGTGCCAGGCCAACCTGGTCTACAGAGTGAATTCCAGGACAGGCTCCAAAGCTACAAAGAAACCGTCTAAANAAAAAAAACAACAACAACAACAAAAAACACAAAACTTTCAACCTTTCGATTGTGTTCTCCTTCTTTATTGCATACTTTTTTTATTGCATGCTTTTGGAGGGAAACTACCTAAATGTTTGCGAAGAGACGGAATAACTAGGGGCATAACTAGAGACTAAGTTTCAAAAGCTGAGCACCAGATATGCCTTACTGTTAGTTGAGTCCCACTCGGCAGGCAGCGCAGTAACTGCTGGGGATGAGCACCAGCAATCTGCTCTGGAACAGCCTTCCTTTAATGCTCACATTGGAAACAACCTGCAGAATAACTCAAAACCAAAACTCAAAAGATACCAGCATTAAATGTGTATGCTTACCCGCTTACTTTGTTTCTACACTGCATTAGAATTAACAAAGCAGAATAGAGTAGACAATTTTACAGGTAAGGAACTAGTATGCCAAAGTGAGTACAAATGTGCACACACAGGCTTGTGCCTCTGTATTCTTCTGATGTTCTGACAACTCGATTTTTGTCCTTAATAAATACTTTCTGAGTAGTATTTAATCCTTAGCCTTACAAAATTTCTTTAACCCATAAAGCCATAAAATCACTCAGATACCTTTTTATACACTGTACTGCATTGCTGGGCATGGCTAAATGTTAATTAGTTAATATTAAATGCTAAATAGACTATGGGTTGAAATTAGTATAGAGAATATCGATTTTAAACTATTTTTCTCTGTGTGAACTTCAAACATAAACACAAATTCACACGATTCCACCACTACTGTTATATGCAACTATACAGATACCAAAACAAAAACCAAGAACAAAACAGCCTTTCACTTCTGGCTTTACCATGAACTTAGAACTCACATAAACTTTTAGACTATTCAAGAGCACATGTCTACATATGGGAGGGGGAGGGTGTGCACTGAGATAGGGTGTCATTTTGTAGCCCAGGGTGGCTTTGAACTAGTAAAGCTATTGTCTCAGCCTCCTTGTGGAGCATTAAGACACGAGCTGCTTCCTGGCTGTTATTTTCTCACCATCACAAACTCAATCCTTTAGTTAGTTAAGCGTGCAGTTATTACCTAATCACATCCACAGACCAGGGTTACATAATGCAAACATTCTGCTGACAGTCTAAAATATTAATGTAAAAGAAAAGATTTAAGCATTCTATTTTGAACAAGCAAGAAGTCCTGTCAATTAGATGCTTAGCTATTTGAAATAAACATCTGCCAAACAACACTGTCAGATTATACTGTACCAAAACTATCAGGGGTCTCTGCTGATGATACTTCCGATACCTCCTTCGCACGCTTCACAATGACCTTCTCAGGTTTAGGAAATCTGCATGCTAAAAATATTCTAAAATCAGAATGCAGTCAAGCAATGGAGTCATTACAATGTGTGCACGAATAAAATATGTTAAGAATTTTAGAGTGCTATATGCTAGTATACAGGCAGTCCTTCCTATGCACAGTACTGTATAACTGGCAATGTAGTATTAAATGCTACTGTTATAGCCAAAGGGGGCTAGGTATAGCTCCTAGCGGGTGAGTCTCTGGTGTGTCTTAGATCCCCAACACTGAGTAATAATAACAACAACAACAATAATAATAACCAGTAGAAAATTCAAATTGTTCTGTGACCTTAAAGAATTGCTTCCCAAACCCCACCACCCAGGAGTACATGTCTATAGCCCCTGCACTAAGGCCAGCCTGGACCACAGAGTCAAGTCCCAGGGCAGCCTGAGCTTAGTGAAACCCTTTCTTGAAACAGAAAAAGGAAAGGGTGAAGATGAGGCAGGTGCACCTGTGTGAAAGCTAGAAGACAGCTTCTGTCATGTGACACTATACCCAGGCATGATAACTTTAGTAAACCTTTATCAAACTGCCATCACCCTGGTCTCGGGTCTCTGGCTAGGATAATACAAAGCAACCCAACAATCACACTGCGTCCTCCTCATTAAGACGGGCCTCACTATAACAGTTGGCTTGGGATTAGAAGTGTGCGCTCACACTCAGTTCACACTTTTCATTTCCGTGATGCGCCACTTTCATTTTCCCCATCAATTCCTTGCTCATTTGTCCATTTGCTTGATGGTTGTTTGCTGAGACAGGGTTGTAGTGCATTGCCCAGGGTGGCTTAAACCCCTGAGTTCAAATAACCCTCTTGCCTCATTTTCCCAAGTAATTAGACCTACAGTTATGTGCAACCATGCTTGATCTTCAATTCCCTACTGATTATCCACTCTGTGAAATGTTCCACGGGTTTATCACTAGGAGACAAGAAGAAACACACAGCATGCTTTTTGACAATGAAGTGCACAATGGATACACAGTAACCAAGTATGAACACCTGTGATGAGATTGGTCACGATCACCACACACACCTGTGTTTATAGAGTGATTTGTGAATTGAGGCGCTCAACAAAATTTGTAGAAAAGTTTGTACTTTATACAATTACTCAAAGTTAAAAATTGCAGCCACGTTTTTGGAGATGACACTGTTTAAATCATCATCATTTAAATCCTGGGAACCATATAAAACAGAAACAGCCTAAGCAAATGAAAAATAGATTATTTAATAAATTATGCATAAACTCTACATATGCAAATTAAGAAATTATTTTCCTCAGAAGCTAAATGTTTCTAAATTATTCAATTTTACTAGCATTCAACTATCAGCCTAGGCTTTTACTAATCTATGATAAAGCCAAGTTCATCTGTTAAACCTTGCATTTAAAAATAAGGGAAAGGGGGGAGGGGGAGGTAATTGGGAGGAGGGGAGGAGATGGAAATTTTTAATAATNTAATAAAAGATAAAAAATAAATTAATTAAAAATAAAAATAAGGGAATTTTACCACAGATTGGCTAGAAAGTTTCTCAATCTGCCTTTCCACTTATGGCTGGAAAACAAAACAAAACCTTAATAGTTATCTTTTTTAAAAAAACTCATAGAAAATTGCCCCTGGTATCCAAGAGTTATAGACACAGAGCTCGCAGAGTGCAAAAACAGACACGGGTAAGTAGAGCGCAGGAACGCACAGTGTGATCTTCCAGCAGGAAGAACTGCGCTCCTGACAGAGGACAGCCTTCCCAAAGAGCAAGGCTTTGGGTTTAGCCTTAAAGCACTGCCCATTATAAGCAAGCGGGAGAGGAGAAATGAGGAATCATTCCTTCCCCTAAGATGTAGCCCAACAGTCATAAGATGAGACGAAGTCGGGCAGGCATTTATGCAAAGGGTGAGGAAGGCAGAGTGATACACAACAGGTCTCACAGCTAAAGCTGGGTGTGCGGCAGATGCATAGCAGGGCCAGAGGTCAGTCTGGAACAAGGTACTGAAATCCACTTTGGTTGAGGAGTGGTAGAGACATGCACTGGGTGTCAGTGCCCAAACGAAAGTGAAAGGACATTTGCACGAGAAGACAACAGCAGTGCTGGTGGTGGCACACTGGTGACAAACAGAATTGGTGACTAGAAAAGAGATATATTAATAATAGGAGTCACGGCTCCCCGTCTTCTGACTGTTATTCCTTCTGCCCACTCTTTTGCAACGCTCCCTGAGCCCTGATATAGCTGCCCCACCTACTACTGACGACTCAGTCACTTACTCCCAGCACTCTCAACAGTCATGTATATATATATCTGCATGAACCACCACCTGACTGAGTAAACAGCTTCTCTGACTAAGGCTGGGGGCAGTATATACACAGATAAATATTTAGAAAGAAGTTTGACAACATGAACACTTAGCAAACCAATATCAATAAGTTCTCCCCTTGGGCCTATGACTTCTCAAGACTTGGGTTTTCAGTATTTTCAGTTCCAGGCATGACTTCAGTCCAGGGGAGCAGGCCTCAAATCCAATCAAGAGAGTGGTTGATTACCCTATAAACTGTCTTGCCTTTATTGTACCTGTAGGCACAACT
>LOEQ01001460.1:210772-228729 GCA_001685075.1 Bramus lutescens
TCCAGGACAGGCTCCAAAGCTACAGAGAAACCCTGTCTCGAAAAACCAAAAAATCCACTGCCAGCCTTCTGGGAGGAAAATGTATCCATTTCCTCCTTTGAGGGGACAATGCTGTGTGATTACCATACCTGGCTCTTCCAGGGCTTATCTGTGACCACTCACAATACTGAGTGGCTTCTGGGTCCTCAGCCTCTCTAGCATGCAGATGGTAATTGATGGACTGAACACACGCACGCGCACGCACACACACACACACACACACACTATAGGTTATGTTTCTCTGCAAACCCTGCCTGATACACTAATCGACCATTTCCTAAACATATTAATAGTACATTATTAAGCAGGGAGTGGTGGGGCACACTTGTAATCTCAGCACTTAGAAGGCAGAGGCAGGAGGATCAAGGAGTTCTAGGTCAGCCTTAACTACATAGTAAGTTCAAGTCCAGCCTGAACTACATAAAAGACCTTTTCTTTAAAATTAAAGTAGTATATTGTCAATAGTCATTCCCAACTGTTGCAGGATATTTGAACAAACAGTATGGGTCACTGTTTTACCTTGCCTGCCTAGGGCACCTGATTGGTTTGATAAAGAACTGAATAAGCAATAGCTAGGCAAGAGAGGTTAGGTGGGATTTCTGGGGAAAGAGAGGAACTTGGGAAGAATCTAGGCTTACATGGAATATGCCAGCAAGACACAGGAGAGAGTCAGACATACAGAATGGAAAAGAGGTAAAAAGTGTGGCAGAATGTAGTTTAGTAGAAACAGGTTAATTTAAGTTATAGAGCTAGTGGGACAAGCCTAAGCTAAAGGCGAAACTTTCATAATTAATAATAAGTCTCTATATCATTACTGGGGAGCTGGCAGTACCCCCAAAAAAGTTCAACTACACTCAACAAATTAAATTTCTGTTGTCCACTGGCTTGGATAGTCCACCTGCCTACTAACTGTGGGCTTATCCTTGTGATTTGCCTTAGGTGATAAAAGAGACACTACAAACCTGACCTAATAAGTATTTGTTCATTTATGGACTTACTGGAATGCCTTTCATGTGTAAAATAGTAGGAAAAATAAAATGGAGACACAAGACACTTATGAGACAGGCTGCAGCTAGAAGAAATGCGTAAGTGTTGAACTAAAGGGAAAGAATGATTTGTGTGGGAAGTGTGGGAAAGCGAGTAAACTTTTAGTACTAAAGTTCCAAAGATGTGCACCTGCTCTTTCCACATGTGACAGAAGGGCAGGTGAGTGGTACAGAGCTCACCTTGTGCATGCAGGGCCCTGGGTTCAATCCTAAGCAATGCAGAGATAAAGGTAAAGATATGCTACCTCTAGATTGATTGATATGTCATCCCTAAGCTGAATGCCTACTGGGAAAACCCAGTGGAGTCCAATTATGGCCTTATGTAATCTCTGCCTACTCAGATAAAGGTGATAAATCCCAGAGAAACTCAGTCAACTAATGATCAGCTGGCTATGAGCAGACCTGCTTGCCCTTGGCTACTCTATTTTGTCCCTGTAATTACACGACCTGAAGAGAAGACCAGCACAGCATAGGAACACGGAGCACATGAACACTGCATAGACATTAGTTAGCCCATTGTTCTGGTTAATCATTGCTCTTTGAGTGAACAAAACTTTAGTGATGTTGCATGAAGTTTCTGTCCCACCAGGTCCTGTAATAATCACACAGAAACTATGTTATTTGCAATACTGTTTGTCCAATAGCTTAAGTGTTTTTCTGGCTTACTCTTAAATATCTTAAATTAACCCATTTCCATTATTTTATATTTTACCATGAGGCTCATGGCCTACCGGCAAGGTTCCACTGGTGGCTGGCATCTTTCCCTTCTGGCGGCTCCATGGCGTCTCTTCATTCTGCCTTCTTTCTCCCAGCATTCAGCTTAGTTTTCCCACCTACCTCTCTTCTGCTCTGCACAGGTGCAGGACAGTTTCTTTATTAACCAATGGTATACAGAGCATACAGCATACAGAGGGGAAGCCCACATCATAGAGACTTGGTTTATTTTGCCCATGATTTTGCAGCAATTCTTTCTTGAAGTCTCTAAACTAGTTGCCATCAGATGTCGACTGCAGCTGCTGTCATGGGAAGGCTCAACTGGGCCAGACATCCAAAATGGCTCACTCGTGTAGCAGACAGGTGACACTAGCTGTTGGGTATCTTGATATTCAGTCCTTCCAACATGGCAAACTTTTTATCTGTCAGCTGACTTCCTCCAGGGTGAGAGTCTGAAAGGAACCAGGTGCCTGGCCTACTCTGCCCTGTCCTTGGAAGTCAGGTAGCATCCCTCATGTTATAGTCTAGTTCTACTAGCTGGGAAGCAAGCCACCACAGCCAGCCCAGGTTCAAAGAAAAGGTACTCTCTTGGTTCTTTTGTTACTATGACAACATGCCCTAAGGAAACAAAGGAGCCACATTTTACTGTGGGCTCACAGTTTCAGAGTGTTCAGTCCATGGTTGTTTGACTTCATGTGCGTGGAGAAAACATCATGACAGCAGGAGCCGAGAGCAGAGAGCAGAGATCTTCACTATGGGGAGACAGGAAGCAGAGAAAAGGGGGAATACAGCAAGAAGCCAGGAGGAAAGATAGCCCTGAGGACAAGCCCTACTGACTTCCTCCACTAGACTCCACCTCCTGTCTTTTACTACCTCCTAGTAATGCTATCACGTTATGAATCCATTAAGTGATTACTCTATTGATTAAGTCAGAGCCCTCATGATTTAATCATCTCTGAAAATGCCATAATAAGCACCTAGAAGTATGATTTGCAAATCCCCAAGGCCTCTATTAATCCAATCACTTGACAATCAAGCATTGCCAGTCTACAGACCCCACTTCTACATGGGAACAAAAGAATTTCAAGGCATGCTCTTAAAACTCTATATAGATAATGCGACTCAAGGACCTTGATTTGGTCTGTCTGGCTGTGTGATCAGTGACCTGTGGAGCAACTCAATTTGGTGACATATTTGGAGGCTGCTATCATAATCCTCTGGATGACATTTGGAATTTTTCAAATCTAGCTGCCAAACAAAGAAATCTGAAGTATCCTTTGAAACGACCTCTTGGAGGAGAAGACCTGAGCCTACAGCCATGGGTGCATTGTCAGGTGCATGCATAAGGTCATCTTGGACCATCCAGCCCACTCAGCTATGACAACAGCTGAAAGAATGTGCTAGAGCCACAGTCCTTGGATTTGAGTCTTTACTGTGTATTGGCTGCACTGCCCCCATGATAATCGTCAGCTTTTCTATTGCTCATCTGTCTGATGGAGATGAACACATAATGTCCAGTTAGCTGATCTGTTGAATGGGCATACAGGCATCTGCTTTATAGGACTGTGATAAAAACCAATGAGGTAATACATATGAAGTATTTGGAACAGCATCTGACACATAGTCAATGTTCAGCAACACTAGTCGCCATTACCTGGTTCCCATAGACATCCCCAAACCTATATTTGACTGGACCCTAGTTTGAGAACTCCGTAGCCAGCTGATGGATGTGAACTAGCCAGACCTTCTAACCACTTCCTTTCTCTGAAAACCTGAGTAGCCTGGGGCTGAGCAAAGAGAGAAGGGAGGGAGGAGGAGACTTTGTGGTTTGTCCATGTATATTCTGTGGAGAAGTACAGGATAAATCAGGCCTGCAGGTAGGTAGCAAGAAAGGCACTGAGTATATATGACATGTCAGAGAGGTGATGCTGTTACCAGGGTTAGAATGTGCTAGAGGAAGTGAAGGGTTGGAGTTCCAGGAGGTGAATTTAGCCTGGGCTCATCCCAGCCAGTTCTTCACTTCTAAAGGGAACAGAGAGCATACTTCTGTTAATAATCCCTTTCTCCTTCTGTGGTGGTTTGGATGAGAATGGCCCCTCACAGGCTCATATATTTGCATACTTGGTTCCCAGCCAGTGAGTTGTTGAGACAGATGGGAGGGGGTGTGGCCTTGTTGGAAGAATATTGCTGGAGGTGAGCTTAGAGGTTTCAAAGGCCTAGAACATGCCTAGACTCTTGCACGAGAGATGTCTAACTCAAGCAGAGCAAGACTCTTTCTCTGCCTTTTATGCTATCTAGGCCCTCCACGAATTGGGTGGGTGATGCCCATAGCATTTGCAAGGGTCTCCCATTGCTCAGCCTACTGATTAAATGCTAATCTTCAGAAACAACCTCAGAGATACATTCACTAGGTAAGCATTGCTTGCATGCTTGTATCCCCAGCTATAGGGGACTGTGGCTTGCTGGCTTCCACAATCCCTAGGTTCAAAGAGAGACTGGACCTCAAAGGAATAGGGAGAGAGTGATAGGGGAGGACACCCGGTAATTCTGGAGTTCATGTGTGAACACAGATGTGTGCTACTGCACACACATGTGCCTCATACACACACACGCTTGCACCTAAATCCTTTTAAAGTTTTATTGGGTCATTTGCACTTCTAAACCAACCACTAAAAACTGCCCCTTGTCACTTTTGTGGAACTTTTGTTTCTTAGGATTTAATCCACATGGTGGAAAGTGCCTATCACAGAACAAGAAATAGTACTGCATGGAAGCAGGAAAGAAATCTAAGAAAATCCCAGCATTTGGGAGGCAGAGGCAGGCAGATCTCTGTGAATTTGAGGCCAGCCTGGTCTACAAGAGCTAGTTCCAGGAAAGGCTCCAAAGCCACAGAGAAACCCTGTCTCAGAGAAAGAGAAAGAAAGAAAGAAAGAAAGAAAGAAAGAAAGAAAGAAAGAAAGAAAGGGCTATGAACTAGATCCGAAACTGTTTTGGTCAAGTTGCCCCATGAGGCTCATCTTTACTTACCCATAATCAGCAAGAATACAACTGCATCTATGTCCAACATAACAAGCACACATGGATGTAAACACAGAAAAGGAGGCATACGCATATCTATACCCATACAAGCACACATGCATGTAAACACAGAAAGGGAGGCATTCACATACCTATACCCATACAAGCACACATGCATGAACACACACACACACCTCTCTTCTGGGAAATATTTTATAACTTTTCATTTTTCCAGCATGCCCTCTGTGTTGGAGACTGGAGAAATATTTTAATCAAGGTAAAAATAGGAAGGTTTTGAAATGATGGACAAATGATTCTACCTTGGAGGCCAGCAGAAAGGTCAGCGGAAGGATTTCAAATGTCCCTGTTCTTTTGGAAGAAAAATGAGGCATTGATTTAAGATTTTTCTGAACACCTTTTCAAAACGATGTATCACCATCCTACGACACATCTGAGTTCCACTCAGCACACTCTGTACCAGTCACTCAGGAAGTTACTGGGGNCCCTACAAACTCTGTAAGGCCTTTTCTGTCCTAATTTTATCAAAGCTTCCAGTCATTGTTGTCCAGCAGTATTCTGTTCTCAGGGACCAAGAGGATTGCTCCTCTCTGCCCTTTGGAGTCAGAGATGGCCGCATGACTTGCCTTGAACAATGAACAGAGACGTGACATATTCCCTCTGTGTGTGTCTCTGTTCAATCATGCTGCTCACTCCTACCATGGAGAGATTCACATATGCTGAAACTGAAGTTCCATGGATTCTAAATTACCTAGCTCCAGTAAGACTAATGGCTGTCTGGTAAGGTGGTTCAACACTAAGCAGACTTTTCATGGTGGAGAAATATGCCTTCCTCTGTCGGGTTACTGTGATTAGGGTTGCTGGATATGTACTAAGTGCACATATGGGCAATAATTGATCCTTTGGGGCTCCAAATGTTAGTCTTATGAAGTTGATGCTTTCTTTCACTCTTGCTATTTCTGAAATCTGCCTAAAGTAACTAATTTTGACTCCATAACATGTTGTTTTTCTGTCTGGAGTACAGGAAGAAAGACTCTGTTCTTTCTGGTTTCTAAGCTGTCTGTGAATTTGGAGCCACAGGTGTAGATTTGAGAGTCAACAGTGATAAGGGAAGAGTTAAATCTATGGAACATGTGCAACTGAGAACAACCCATCTAGTCCTGCAGGCCTGTAATCCCAGATGCTTAGAGGCTGAAGCAGAAGATTTCCAAGTTCAAGGTCAGCCTGGGTAGCTTAATTGAACCCCTGTCTCAAAATAAAAAAAAAAAAACACAAAAAAGGAGTCGGATAGAGGCATACTCTAGCAGTAGGGTGCCTGCAAACACAGGGGGTCAGTATCAAAACAGGAGGAGGAGAAGGAGGAGAGAAAGAAAGGAAAAGGTGGGCTGGCGGGAGGGAGGGAAGAAGGAAGAAACATAAGAAAAGATGGGTGTATGGGGAGGAAATTAAGGGATAAACAACAGACGAGGAAAGTCAAAGCAAAAATTGGAATATTACATCAAGAGAGAAAAAAATTATGGCCATAAAAACCAAAGAGTAATGAGGTTTACAGAGGCATAAACCTAGTTCAAATGCATCAACAAAGAGTGGAATGGGTGGCTCAGCGGCTAAAAGCCTCGACTGGTGGAGAAGACAGGGGTTCAGTGCCCAGCTCCCAAATCAGGAGGCACACAACCCCCATAACTCCAGTTCTGGGGGATCCCACTCCCCACCTGCCCATACATAACTAAAAATAAATCTTCAAATGTATCATCAAAATCAAGTAAATTAGGAATAAAAATCTGCTTACTTCATGATTTCTAGGTGTCAAAAGACACTGAGATTAGTATAAATGGGTTTAAAAGAAAGCAAAGACTCATAGTCAGTGGGAGAATAAATAGGAGCAACAAAGTTAAAGGTCCATAATAGTTAAAGGAGAGTTGAGCAGCCTGGCAAGCTACAGATGGGTGAAGAACAAAGCTGAAATGGAGCAGAGTTAATCCAAACAAAGCCTCAAAGAATAAGATGTAGCGGGGGGTGGGGGCTCTTGTGAAAATAGAGACGTTGATATACTTGAGCTACAAATATTTAAAAAGAGAAATATAAACCCAAGCGCCTAGGACTTTGCTTCTTCCTCGTGTGAGGGTAGATCTGGATGTTTCCTGACAGAGGGACACCAGCAGGCAGAGGCTGCGCCCATAAACAAACGGGGAGAAACACACCTGGTTCTGACCTCTGGGCCTGCTGTCATTCCCCTGCTCTGCTTCAAGAACACTTGAAGTAACACAAACATTCCTTGCAAAATCAGGAGAAATACAACATCTACAAAACTAGGAGTATACAACAGTGGGAACATTCAAAACACAGAAGAAAATCTCTTAAAAATTAAAAACGAACCTCCTGGTAGGTTAGCCAATCCTAAATGGCCATCCCTAAACACACATACGTATGAGCAACACTACATGGCCATTGGGTTCTATGTATATGTTCATGTGCATATATGTGTAACAACAATAATTAAAGAAGAGGCCATGAGGTTGAGAAGGAGGGAGTGATATGGGAGGAGTGGAAAGAGAAAGTGTGGGGTGAAAATAATGTAACTATTGTACTCATGCATAAAATTCTCAAAATAATAATGAAATAAAGGTAAAATTTAAAATATGCCAATCGATGCATGTCTAAAAGATAGTATTGCAGTAACAAAATTAAGTAGTTGAAGTAATGTAGAGGGTAGGAGCACTCACAGATAAGCACTGGAAAAAACAGTAATGTTAATCATGCAGGGTTTTCTCCTCGCTGGAGGAAATGTATACCGTTTCCACATGTAAGGCTGGGAGTTGGTATTAATACCTGATGACCTTTGCTATCTAAAGGGCTGGGTCACACTCACACCACCCAGACTATTATGTTTATCCCAGAGGTCTCCTCCCTAGACCTTTGGCTTTCTTTCTAGGTCAATAGAGCCATTCTTAGAGGAGATGTCATGTGTACTTTACAGCATGCCGGCCTCTATGCAATCTTCGTCAGAAACCACACCACATCCTAGGCGCTTCAGTCCATCTTCACGGCAGAGGTCACATGAACTTTATAAAGGAGTCTTGATGGACTCACACCTTAAGCTTTATCATGCACATGGGATTGGGATAATTGTTACCAAGAAACTTTTTTCCCAAAATTATACCATACTTAAACATGTCTAAAACAAACTGACCTGGTGTTGGACTCTAGAGGTTGGACTGAGCACCAGGTAAGTTGCGCAATTTCCTTCCTGCCTCTGGCAGTTCATTTCCCTGCAGGCAACGGAGGTTGCAGGGACCGCCCACCACAATCCAAGAAACATAAACATATGACAAAATGGAAAAAAAATCAACCAAAGAAGTCCATGATAGTCAATAGAATTCAAAGTATAATTCCATGGCAAAGCGATTGCTTCTTCCATGAGGCCCTAGATATGATTTTAAAAAGCAATTTTGCTTATGTAAAGGAGAAAATGGTTAAAGAAACATTCGTCAACAAAGTTCCCAAAGTTGTAGGTCACAAATTTCTATACTGAGAACAATTTCTATTCTCAGAACAATTGTTGGGGGGAAATGCCCTTTGATATATTTCATCATGACATTTCAATCATTATGGATAAAGAAAAGAATCTTAAGTTTCTAGATGCAAAGTTCATGGTGATTGTTGGCGGGGGAAGTCCAAGTAGGAAGGATTTCATTTGAGAGTGGCGTCTGATGTCTGAACAGTCATCTCTGGAATCCAGAAGAGAATCAACCAAATAAATTATTATAAATTATTTCCAACCTAGAAATCTAACTCCAGAAGTCTAGGGTGAAGGCAGATTATACAATTATTAGACATTGAAGTCTGAAACTGTATCTTGTGGTTCATATCAGGTATGCTTTATCAAATCAAAAGGGCAAGCCAAGAGGTTCAGGAAATGGGATCAAATACAGGGCAGAGGCCCATTAATCCACAGAATTATACCTCTAGACAGCTGGTCTACCTGGAAATGAAGCAATGAAAAGTTGTATGATGAAATCTCCATGAACACCCAAAAGGGTTTGGAGAGCTTCAGGATAGCTAGCCTCATAGAATCCAGGAGAGAAGCATGCCTGGAAAGAACTGGACGCTCCCCCTCCCCTCCCCTCCCCTATGCTTCTTCCTGTGCATCTCTTCATCTGGAATCTCAGTACCATTCCTGAGGATAAGCTGACAAATATATTTCCCTGAGGTCTGTGAACTGATCCTGGGATGTGGGAACCCTGGTTTAGAACAGTGCATCCTGAAAATAACTTGGGGCTTGTGACTGGCACCTAACAGTGAATGGTAGTCTTGGGTGTCTGCTACTTCAACATTACTTGCTTTCAGCTCCTCTCCCTGTTTTTGTAACCCACTGAGGCCAACAAGTGCTGCCTGTGTTGGATGCCGACTGGCATGTTGGCTTGATCTTGTACAGGTCTTGTGCAGGTCACCATAACTGAAGTGAGTTCAAGGATATAATGGCCATGCCATGAGCAGTTTCAAACACTCCTTCCCATAGAGCATGATGTCTAATATTTCCTCCTTTCCAGCCTGCCTGTCCTTGGTGGGATTTGACCATCAGGATTTGCTGAGTGGTGTCACCTGTCTATACTTGGAAAACTACCCTCTTGCAAAAAAAATAAAAATAAAAACTATCTTTGCAAAGCATCCACATCTTAAAATGGATGTATGGATCTGACTAGATTCTNAAAAAAAAAACTATCTTTGCAAAGCATCCACATCTTAATGGATGTATGGATCTGACTAGATTCTGCTTGTCTAGCTGAATCTCTCATTACTTCCCTGTCCTCGGGCCAAACACCACTCCCTCAGAAGTAGCCACTGTCTCCCTGCTCCACACCCACGGTCCTGCCACCATCTCCATTTGTAGCCCATTGCCTTCATATTCTCTACCTGTCCACTCTTTCCCTTTCTTCAAGGGGCAGGTCTAATAGCTTCTTCATTCCCAGGGAATTCTTGGAGATATTTTCCAGGAGTGATGAATTCTCCTAAGGAACCCCTCCACCCTCTCTGGTGTACTCTAGGACCCAGGAGCCTCCCTGAATGATCCCACTTTCAAATTCATCGTTGTAGATAGCATTTCATCCTGCACATGGAATCCTCAATACATTCATTGAATTTTTAAACTATGTAGTCTGTCAACCTTAGATTTTATGGCATGCTGTCGTTTGAAAGGCAAAGGAGAAGAGTAAGCTTAGGGAACTGTCATAACAGGACCCATTGATGCTGCCCTGGCTTCTACCAGGATAGGAACATGATTATTAGATTGCTAAGGGAAATTTTTTAATTGCTAAAAGAAAAAGTAAGTAATATGAAAGCGTTGA
Organism: Bramus lutescens; assembly: GCA_001685075.1. Lineage (NCBI taxonomy): Eukaryota > Metazoa > Chordata > Mammalia > Rodentia > Cricetidae > Bramus > Bramus lutescens. Next base: position 220,953 of record LOEQ01001460.1, read on the forward strand.
ATGTCATGTCCACTGTATATATTCATAATAGTTCAGAGTAAAGCTGTAAGAATCACAGAGAATCTAGACTAAGATTTTGCCTTTACTTCTCAGAAGCTGCAATCTTTGGATCAATTTAACATCTTGAGCCTCAATTCCATTCCTGGACAAATTCAGAGAATGATGGCAGCTGTGTTCTGAAGCTGTGTGTCTGCATCAATAGCTCATGGAAAGAGTTTTATGTAAACAGCTAGACCATATTGTAAAATTTAGGCTCCATTTCTGCTCTCAGGGTTGAGAACTGTCACTGGCTCTTAACAAGAGCACTGGCTTAGGAATCAGAGGTGGTTCTTAAACAACAGTAATGTCTGCACAGGAAAGCGCAGAGCAATACTAGTAAGTTTCAGGGCAGTTGTAGGCTCCCAAATATAACACAGCTAAATAAGACTGTGTTTTCTTCAGACTTTATCTTTTTAGAACCAATAAGTGGCCCTGCTTCTGGAATCTACTGCCATGAAGATCTATCTGTTCCACCTTTACAAAGACCCCAGAGGTTGGCATGAGCAAGGATGGTGTGCAGGAGATGAAGAGTTTGGTTTTTCTCATCACTTTCAGTTACTATAAAGAGTTGGAACTAAATTTGATGAGCTATGGCAAAGTCATAGCAGCTAACTATTACTTAGCATTTAGTGCATGACTGTGTCCTTGGTACGTTGCCTATTTCACCCCGATCTTCTTTAAGGCTTGCAATGAAGCTTTTGCTATCTCTAGTTCATAGATGGGGACTGTTCACTTTAGCAGACTTAGCATAATCAATTACTGTACTAACCCCTTGATTGCTTTTCCTCATCTCCATTTATAACCTTATGAGGTAGGAGCAATTTTAATCTTCGTTTTTTTAAAGAGAAACTAAAAGTGCCAATAGGTTAAGTGAATTTCCAAGGTCACTAAGCTAATAAGTGATAAGGAGAATTTAAGCCTTTGGTTTCTAGAGTTCCAGATTTCAAATGTTTTCCCCTGCAAAGCCTAGTCAAATTCAAGTACCAACATGCTGACCTTAAAACTGAGAGACACTGAGTTATTTCAGCCTTGTCCTTATGTGAGTTTCAAGGTCACTTGAATTCAAAAGTCTGTTTTTCTTCCTGATAACTCCAGGGGCAGCATCTCTCTGTAAATTATTTATTACCTGCCTCTAGCTTCATATGTAATGATTTATTAATCTCCCCTTATCATTATCCTTTTTTAACCACCACAAATAATTGCTTCAATTAATGACACCCTTGAGATACTAGAAAATATATCTTTGAGGAAATTTTTCAATGTAATAACACTAAATACAAGATTCATTAGGAGTAACCAAACTGGCATGTCTTAATCAGTCACCAAGCTATTGTTAGTTCTCTATTTTTCTTGGGCTTTCTCCTAGTATGTACTTAGGATCCTAGGTACGGACCAATTGTCCTATTTATTGACTAAGAGCCAAAATAGCCAGTTAAACACAGATCTTTCACTGTCTCCGGAAAAAAAGCAACCAAAGCACAAGGGACTGATGCATTTCAGTCTTTTTCACTTGCCGTACCCATTGGCAATCTCTCCTCTGCCCGGCATGGTGCAGGCACCCTGCCCTCTGTTCTCGTGGCTGACCGAGCACTGGCCCTCACTTCAGCTCCCTGTGTTCACAATCACAGCCATGGCAGGGCAACACAAACACTTTCTGCTGTAGTCTCTGCTATTCTAGATCATTCATCCTCAGACCTCGTCACCTCAGACCTATGACCCTTTCCTTGCCTCTGACCTATCGATTCTACCACATGCCCATTGTCCATGTTCTTCCTTTCCTTTGAACTCAGTTTAGAGACCAAGACCTTACAAGTTCCTTGTAAATTAACTCATCACTATTTTCTTTGCTCTCTTCTAACTCCATCCCACAAGTGAACTGGCTGAACACAGATCTCACCAAACAGAACCATTCTTTAGATATCAAAATGTGGCCAGAAGAATCTCTGTCTCTCTGCCATAACTTTCTGTAGCTCTCAAGGCCTTCCCTTCCTTTAATACACAAATCTCTGAGTCTATTATCAGAGATTTGTTCTTTAAACCCTGTCTTCTCAACAAAACGATTCCCGGAATCTCTCTTGCTTCGTTAAGTCCCTGCACTGAAAACTTTTACAGGCATAAAAGCATAGTCCATTTTCCCCATCTTCAGAGCAGGGCAAACTCCAGATCCAAAACAGAAAAGGTGATTTTTCTATTTTCTTTGAGGAAAGACTGTCTGGGTGGAAAGGTAGTGACCAGAATTTCCACTTCCTTGTAATACATTTATTCCCATACTCACCAGATAGCGGTCACCCCCAACTACTCCACCAAGCTGTTTTTAGCAGAGGAATAGTGAGGTCTCCATGGTTGTGGTGTTTAATTTTATCTGTTGGCTTAGCTGAAATGATGCCGCTGGCTTTTCTGCTTCTCTGGTTTTCAGACAGCAATGTCCTTAGACTTCTTGGGCCTCTACAGTGTCATTACCGGTTCCCAGAATGCACAGCTTCGTAAATAATTACAACGATTTTATTAGCAGTCCTGGGGTCTTGGTTTGAACTTAGAGCCTCATCTGTAGTAGACAAGTACTCTACCACTGAGCTACAGCCCTGTCCCTTGTCCTTTAATATTTGCATTTGTCCCTTTGTTCTGTTTCTCTGGAGATTCCTGATTAATCACAGTGTTTACTTGTATTTTATGATTTTCCGTCAACCTCAGGAGTGTGAAACAATGAGCTGTTCCCTCATTCTTAAAAGAAATAAAAACATTTTTTCTTCTGTGAAGACACTCTATAGTGATATTTCATTTGTATTTTAATAAATAAAGCATACCTGGAGATCAGAGAGTAAAACATCCATCATGGCCACCCTTACAGACTAGGCAGTGGTGACACACACCTTTAATCCCAGTAGCCACACTAGTTGCCATAGACACCAGGCAATAGTGGTGTGCACCTTTAATCTCAGCACTAGAGAGGAATATAAAACAGGAGGAGACAGCTCACAGTTAGTCTCATTCTGAGGATTCTTGGAAGCAGGATCACCATTTCAGACTGAGGTAGAGGTAAGAGCCAGTGGCTGGCTGTTTTGCTCTTCTGACCTTCAGGTTGAACCCCAGTATCAGTCTCTGGGTTTTTATTAATCGATCCACAACACTCTGCTGAGTTTCCTACCTTCTCATTGATCATTCCTTCTTCTACATCTTCTATAAACATCCCTCCTCATCCCCCTGTGAGTACCCAGCATACATCTCTTTCCCTCTCCTCTTCACCCCAAGTGACTTCTTAGTTGTAACTGGTCCTACATGCTAGTGATTCCCACATTCACTTCCAGGTGACCCTGTCCAGATCTGTGTGTCTAGATGCTCACTTCACTTCTAAACTTGGATCTCCAGTAGGCATTTCCAACACAACATGGGCTAAAGGTTCCATAGTCTACACTATTTACCCTCAATCTACTCTAAGTGGGCAATATATCTTAGGGTTTCTATTGCTATGATAAAGCACCATGACCAAGGCAACCTATAAAAGAATGCATTTAGTTAGACTTTCACTTCTCAAGGGTTAGAGTCTGTGATGGCCGCACAAAGGCATGGAGACAAGAATAGCTGAGAGCTCACATTGAACTACAAGTTGGAGGCACAGAACACATTGAGAACAGAAAGACTCTTGAAACCTCAAAACCTGTCCCACCCACATGATACATTTCCTCCAGCAAGGCCACATCTCCTAATCTTCCACCAACTAGGGATCAAGTATTTAAATATCCAAGACTTATGGGGGCATCTCATTCAAACCACCACACAGCACTAGTATCTGTCCAAGTCCTTGAGTCAAAATCCCATGTGTGAAGTGTCTAGAATAGGCAAATCTATGAAGTCTAAAAGTAAGTTAGTAATTGCCAATCTGTACTAGGTGCCCTTTCATAACAAAAGATACGGCCATGTGGTGGTTTGAGTAGGCACGGCCCCTATAGACTCATGTGTTGGAATGCCCATAGGAAGTAGTGTAGCCTGAGCCTGCTCTTAAATTCCCCAATTGCTCAGACCCGAATAATCACACAGAAAATATATTAATTGCAACACTGTTTGGCCTATTAGCTCAGGCTTTTTATTAGATAACTCTTACATCTTAAATTAAACCCATTTTTATTCATTTGTGTATCACCACATGACTGTGGCTTACCGGGTAAGGTCCTAGCATGTCCTTCTCCTTTGTCAGCTACAGACAGTCTCCCTGACTTTGCCCACTTTCTCTATATATCTCTGTTCATATTTCCCACCTGGCTTTATTCTGCTAAGCTATTGACCAAAACAGCTTCTTCCTTAACCAATGGTAATAAAACATTCATAGCATACAGAAGGAAATCCCACATCAGAGTAGCACTATTAATAGGTGTGGCCTTGTTGGAGTAGGTGTGGCCTTGTTGGAGGAAGTGTGTCACTATGGAGGTGGACTTTGAGGTCTTATATGCTCAAGCTACACCCAATGTGACATATAGTTGCTTCTGCTACCTGCAGATCAAGACATAGAACTATCAGCTCCTTTTCCAGTACTATGTCTGCCTGCATGCCACCATAAATGGACTAAACCTATAAAACTGTAAGCCAGTCCCAATTAAATGTTTTCCTTTACAAGAGTTACTACAGTGATGGCGCCTCTTCACAACAATAGAAACCCTAAGTAAAACAGCCATGTTTTAAGTTGAGGAGACCATGAATGTGATTTTATGAGGGAAAGGGTCCTCAGAGCCACAATTAAGAATTTCAACATGAAATCATCCCAGACTATCTAGGAGGGCCTTAAATTCAATGGTAAGTGTCCTTGCCTGGCACACACAAAGGGAATGGACAGGGTAAGAGGAGAGAGCATACAAATGAGGACAGATGCTAGAGTTAGACAACTACAAGCCAGAATCTGAAGAAGCAAAGAAGGTATTCCCCTGCAGTCTTCCAAGGAAGGCACTGTTGACACCAGACACCAGGTTCAGGGTTAGGGACTTCATTTAGGGGTTGATTATAATCAGTATATGGTTGAGGGTTGGGGGAGGAATTTTTAGATTCAGGGATCTCTTTGAAAAAAAGGGGGGAATTGGATGGGATAATAGATTGGTATGAGCTTACACTAATAATAATAGTGAGTAATAGAGTGAATAGTTATGAGTTATTATTTATAGACAATTACATTGGTATAGATTCTTGTATATTGATACAAAGTTAAATTATACTAAATATTGTATGCATTCATGCTTATACCTCTGTTTAAAACATTTTTATATATTGATATATATTTACAATATTGCAGTGTATATTTCTACCTCTGATCAAGATACTTATACATTGTTTACATTTGGAGGTCATTATCCTCATTTATTGCACAGTTGTTCATTGTCTTAGTCTTTACGTTATATAGGTATTAAGAATTATAGATCAATAGTCATCTATGTTTGTCTTACTTATAGTTAGACTAATCAGGTTCTTTAGATACATAGAGATTATATTATACATAGATAGATAATCTTCAAATACTTCAAAGAGCTGTAGAAAATGGCATTTAAATAAAAATAGAGTTCTGTTGAAGTGAGACATAATCGCTTCTGGCAGCATCAATCTTTTCCCGAGAGAATGTTGAGCACCGAAGACACTCCACCTGGAGCTTGTTTTCTTCTTGGCAGAACTGGCCTTTGGGCAAAAAAATGCCAAGACCTTAACCACTGACAAGAATGTATCATAGACATTTACCTATTTTGTCCTGACAGTTTACCTGCCAAGACAGGATAAGATAGTTTTAAAAAGTTTCTTGCCTTTGAAAATGGTCTGTCAGTCATTTTAGGCCTTAACCAAAGTTGGTTGCATCAATGTTGCAAATGAGACTTTGGGTGATTGCCCTGGTAGCCAGTTGTCTCTGTCATTTGTTGCACATTTTGGAAGTTGCTTGATTGCACTCCCTGCTTACTCAAGTAATATTGTTTCCTTTCTCAGATCTTCGATGAGGTTGAAGATTATATAGTTATAGTTACCTTTCTCATGATTTAGCCAAGCTTACTTCCAATGCAATAAAATGTTTATTAAAACTTTTCTTATGTGTTCCTTGCTTAATATTCCTTATATTGTTTGTAATTTTATATTTGGTATCTGTTCCTATTGTATATAGTTGTATTGGGTTTGGATCGATCTTGTTTAGACAAAAGGGGGAGGTGATGGGGAAGCTTTGTTAATCAATCATCTCTAAGAAGTGGAATCTAATTAAGGTGTGGCTACCTGGAGCCCCGGAAGAAAAACCGGGACAGACCAGCTTGCTCTCTCTGGGTGATTCCCGTGGGACACAGAGGAGCTTGGACTTCCCATTCTTGTGGCGTGAGTTTCCCCTTATAATACGTAAAAATATAATTGTTTATCTTCACGCTGGCCTGGTTATTTCACAAATCAAGTTAACATTTACAGGCTTCTCTTTTGATGATGTAGCAAGTTAAAATTGGATTATGCAGATAGTTGCACAACTCTGTAGATATCTAATAAAACATTGAATTAACACCAAATAAGTGAGTTTTAAAATATATAAATTATATGTCAATGAAAATGTTATACTGTAACCCTAGGAGTTAACTTTCAGCATACTCTTTATCAAACCTGCTAGGATGTTTTTTAACTCTTCTCTGAGACATGTCTCAAGTCTGAGCTCTCTTATCTTCTATTGCCACTGTCTTCATCCACGACCATCGCTGTAGCCTATACCACACCCTAACCAACCTCTCCAAATCCATTCAAACCTCCTTCAAATCCATATTCCTTTAAGGAAACATTTTTCCCCCCAGGATGGAGTAGGTTTTAAGACAGGAATGTTCTGTGTAGCTCATGTTGGCCTGGAAATCACTTTTGCCCAGGCTGGCCTGGAGTGTTGGGATTACCATGCCTAGCAAAATGATTATCTCAAAATATCCTGAGTTCTGCAGGTGCTCGTGACCATTGATGACCTCTGCTGGGATGCCTGGGCAGCTGTGACTTCTCTGGGCAGGAAGTATTTCCACACCATTTCCATTTTTCCACAGCACACGTTCCTTTTTCTTGTCTCTTTCGCTTTCAGATCCTAGTCACAAGATAGTAAAATTCAGCGCTTGCCATTGGCAGGACCTTTGAAGCTTGGAGAAAAGTCCCTTCTGTTTGGACCCAGTCCTTTGCACAAACCCATTGTACAGCGTCTGCATCTCTCCGCGAAGCGTTCATCTTGAAACACCCACTCTCTATCACAGTGGAATTCAGACAACTGAGCATTGAGCCAGAACATGAAACAAGAGAAACCCGGGATGCGGCATAAGAAACAAACAACGACGACAAAGTCTCAAATCCCAACTACGGAGTGTGATTTCAAGCAGGTTGCAAAATGCCGTACCCTATTTCCTAGGTTTCTCTTTGAAGTCTGCAAAGGAATATCTACCACAGTTTAGTTGTGTTAGCGAGGTGATCCTCTCTTAGGCTTAAGTATTTACAAGTGAAACCGACAAAGGCATATTAACAAGAGAAAAAGAAAAACCCCATAGCCTTTAGATATGCGATGCGGGTAGGGAGGGCACGAAAGGAGTGGCTCTCTCGAGAACGAAACAGGGGATTTCACAATGAACAGACTACGGCAGAGGAAACTCAGCAAGTGAGTTCCAGATCAGAGGTTCAAAAAGGAAGTGGGTGCTTATGCTTAAGTATGTATGTGTAAATAGTCCCCGTGGTACTTGTGGTGTTGTTGTTGTTGTTGTTGTTGTTGTTGTTGTTGTTG
>LOEQ01001461.1:12628-24047 GCA_001685075.1 Bramus lutescens
CACTACAATTGGCGCCCAACGTATCACTACACCATATTAGCCTGTAGACAAGTCTGTGGTGTGTTTTCTAGACTGATGATTGATGTGAGAGGGCCCAGATCACAGTGGGCAGCACCACTCCTGAGCTGGTCCTGGGTGCTATGAAAAAGCAGGCTGAGCAAGCCATGGGGAGCAAGCCAGTAAGCAGTACCCCCATGGCCTCTGCACCAGCCGCTGCCTCCAGGTTCCTCCACTGCTTCAGTTCTTGCCCTGACTTTCCCCAGTGCTGACCTGTGATGTGGAAGTGTAAGCTAAAATAAACCCTTTCCTCCCCAAGTTGCTTTTGGTCATGGTGTCTTCTCATAGCAATGGAAATCTGACACACACACACACACACACACACAGTGGGCTTGGAGCCATTCTGTCCCAAATGCCCTTCCTCCTGCTCTGTCTGGAGAATCAATCAATACTTTTGAGCTGCAAATCCATGCTCAAATGCCAACCTTTCCCAAGAGCCTCTGCACTCCATAGAAATAAGACCAGCCTCTTCTTGTTGTATTGATGCCAGAATCCTTAGGGCTCCCGAAGTCCCAGACTTTGCCTTTTCTTTCCTGCTTCCCCCTTCCCCGACTTCTTTGCTTGGCTTCTTTTCTGACAAGCCATGTGTAGCTCCATTTCACGCATTTGAGGCTGGACAACAATGATACACTCTTTTAAATCATTAAGGATTCAAAGGAAATTTGGGGTCAGAATCAACCACGTGTTCTCATATTTTAAAGACTGATAATTACCCATACTTAGCTACAGTTTAGCAATGGAATAAGAACAAAGACGTGGCATTTCCCTTTCTTTGAGCCCTCACAACCTGAGGTTGTGGAGTGCCCAAAGGATGCTGGGCTTCTTGCTCAGAGGCTCTGATTTCTAGTCCACGTGTGATTAGGTACACTGCAGACACATGCAGACACATGCACCGTCCCAAGGCAGAATGCCACAGTGGATGTAAACAGAAGGACTGTCAGGCTTGTGTGTTTGCTTAAGAAGGACCACGTTTAGATATTCTGTCACACTGGACCTGGTCTGCCTCAGAGGTGGGTCTGATTTTTGTTTTGCCAACAAAATTTGTATTCATCTTTGCATGTGTCTACCGACTTATGCCTGAGGAAAGGAGGGTGGTTTTAATATTAAGGGTATCGTTTTGTGTGTGTGTGTGTGTATGTGTGGTATGGCTATGTGTGTGTGTGTATGGTATGTTCATGTGTGTGTGTGTGTGTGTGTGTGTGTGTGTGTGTGTGTTTAGGCCAGAGATTGATGGTGGCTATTTTAATTACTCAAGCATACTTTTGAAAGAAGATCTCTCCCTGGACTTGGTGCTCACCAGGTCAGCTAAACTGTCTGTCCAACAGGCTCCAGGACTCTGCTTGTCTCTGTTCCTTCAATACAGCCCACAACTTGGGTTACAGATATGCCACCATGCCAGCTTTTATGTAGGTTCTGGGTATCTGAGCGTGTGTTCTCATGCTTGCCTGGCAAACATTTTACCCACTAAGCTACCTCCCTAGTCCTAAATATTAAAATTCATAAATAGGGAAATCAAGAGGTAACAAGACTTCTTGACAATCTGCAGAATACTTTCTTAGGGCTGAGCTTAAAATTCATAAAGTAAAATATAGAAGGATACAATAGAAACCAATTATACAGAAATGCAATTATAAAATAGTAGCTAAAAACAATGCTGTGGTATAATAGCATAGGGAGTTTTGCTTTGTTTTGTTTCTGTTGTTGTTTTTTCTTTTTTTCTTTCTCTTTTTATTTTTGTAGGCATTAAAATAGAGGCACTTATCTTAGTTAAGGTTTCTATTGCTGTGATAAACACCTTGATCAAAGCAACTTGCAGAGGAAAGGGTTGATTCTGCTTATGCTTCCACATCACAGTTCACCATTGAAGGAAGTCACAAGAATTCAAGGCAGGAACCAAAGCAGAGGCCATGGAGGATGCTGCTTAAGGGCTTGCTCCTCACAGCATGCTCAGCCTGCTTTCTCAAGAACTCAAGACCAGCATAGGAGGGGCCCGCCCATACCAATCATTAATTTAGAAAAAAATGCCTTACAGACTTGCCTACAGCCCAGTCTTATGGAGGTATTTCCTCAGTTAAGGTTCCCTCCTCTCAAATGTTAAGAAGCTTCTGGGGTTGAAGGGACTGGGTCAGCAATTAAGAGTACACGCTGCTCTTCTAGAGGACTCAAGTTTGGTTCTCGGCACTCATATCACATGCTCAAAACTGCCTATAACTCCAGCTCCAGGGGATCATGCCCTCCTCTGGCCTCTCTGAACACCTGCACACACACACACACACACGCACACACACACAAGTGGGAGCTAACCTAGTGTGGTAATACAAACCTATAACCACAGCATTGAAGACGCTGAGGCAGGAGGATCACAATTTCTAAGCTAGCCTGAGGCACAACATGAGTCTCTCTCTTAAAAAAAAAAGGGGGGGGTTGGCAGGGAGACAGGAGAGAGAGTCCAGTATCAATCCCTACATGCTTAAGCTGTTTCTGGAGGGATCTCAGGGGTGGGCACTGTTAGTGCACAGACTTGGGGCCGAAAGTACTCTCATTGTCGGTAGGCTTCTAACCCGGAAATAAAACCCCATGTTGAGTGGAGTGAAGACTTCCTCACAGTAACAGAGGCTGCCATCAAATATGCTCTGCCAGAGCTTGGTCTTCACCAAACTCAGCCCCGTGCAGGAACCTGAACCACCTGTAGCTTTTCTGAGACCAGGCCTAGAGCTGTTTCCCAGCAATAAAACCTTAGCCAGAAAATACCCCGATTCAGAGCTTTTGATGCTGTAAACGGGCAAAGCTGATGGGGATGGGATCCTAAACACTGCAGGGGGACTTCTGCTTTTACGATAGCCTGTGGATTTAAATTTTTAAATAGTTACACATGTATATTGCAAAATGAATTTTTAAGTGGTAATGAAAGGCCAGAACGAGGCACTGGGCACCGTGTGGCACATGCCTTTAGTCCTAACACTGGCTTGGAGAGGCAGGAGGATCTCTGGGAGTTCAAGGCCAGTCTGATCTACAGAGCCAGTAGCAGGTCAGCTAGGGTTACATAGAGAGACCCTATCTTGAAAAGCAAGTGGACAAAATGGAAACCAAATGTCTTCCTTCACTTCTCCCACATTGACCTCTATCCAGGTCCTGTCCCAAATACTGGCAGGTGTGTGACTGCCGCTCTCAATAGTTTTGTGTGCATTTATGTACATACGTATACATGTAAGTCTCATTGAAAATCACGCTCAATCAAATAGCATCACAATGATCTTCATTTCTGTGTTGACTTTTGTTTTCTTTTGTTTATAGAAATAGGGTTTCTCTTTGTAACAGTGTTGGCTAACCTGGAACTTTCTCCCTAGACCAGGCTAGCCTCAAACTCAGAGATCCGCCTGCCTCTGCCTCCCAAGTGCTGGGATTAAAGGCATGCACCACCACCGTCCCACTGTGTTCTAAATATCATTTTAAAATCAATGGACTGGAGCATGGCTCAGTGAGCAAAGCACTTGCCACACAGGTGTGATCCCCAGAACCTCCATAAACCAGATGTGGTAGCACATCTGTAACCCCCGTGTTCCTACAGCAAGATGGGAGGTGGGGACATGAGAAGCCCTAGATGCTCACGGGTCAGAGAGCCTGGCAAACACAGTGGTGATCCTCTTGGAAACCAAGTGGAAGGCAGAGCCTGACAGCCCAGGCTGTTCTTCGACCTCTGCGAGTACACTGTGGCCCACACAAACGCCTGCCTGCATGCACATGCATGCATACACACATTTTTTAAATGTTTCATGGAGTTCTTCCCTACACCGACTCCTGTCATTTACTTTGAGGCATTGGAGCCTCCATTACATAGCTACCAGCATTATAATTTACTTAAGCAGTCTCACTGAGAAACGTTGAGATAGCTTGTGTACTTAGGGAGCGTCAACATTAAAAACACTTTTGTATACTTCCAGAAATAGATTGCTCAGGTACTCTTCCAGAAGTAGAATTCTTTAGCCAGAGTACACACAGGGTTTTAACAGTGAGATCAAATTGCCCTCCGGTGTGGCAGAGCCGAGTTAAAATCTCATCTGCTGCATTGTGGGTGTGACAGTATTGGTAATATTGATTTTTTTAATGTTAATCCAACATAGTAGGTCAAAAATAACTCAGAGTGGCTTGAGTTTGTGTTCGAAGTTGGGGAACACTTCGTTTGCTTATGGCATACTTGAGCTTGGTCCTCTGAGAATCGCTTGTTTATTATTCTTTCCCTGACTTTTTCCCTTTTTTTTCATTTCCTCTTGAGTATTCTTCCATTCAGCAAATGTCTGTGCGGCTAGCAGTGTGCTGTACCCTCGAGCTGCTCCGTGAAGCAGCAGCAGCATCTTGGCCTTTCTGGAGCTTAGTGGGAGACAAATGCACAGAGGTCTTGCAGGAAGGCTCTGTGTCTCGTAGAGCACGTGAGGGAAGAAACGGGCTGGACTGAGAATAAGACACCAGTAAGAATTGGTTGTTGCTGAGTGCTTGGTGACACACACCTTTAACCCCAGCACTCGGGAGACAGAGGCAGACAGGCAGATCTCTGAACTCAAGGCCAGCCTGGTCTACAGAGTAAGTTCCAGGACAAACCAGGGCTACACAGAGAAACCCTGTCTCGGGAGGGGGAGATGTAGAGGTGAAGTGGGGGGGATTTCTGGGTGAAGGGATGGCATTGTGGAGATTTTAGAGGTTGTCAAGATGAGTTCATGCCCAGGGGCAGACCTAGCAACATGGAAGCAGTCGTGACAGGCACTTGAATTACTTTCAATGGACTGTTGAGAACAGAAGCTAAAGAAAACTGTGTCTGGACCATTCAGAGAAATGAGCTGCGTTTGTTTGTTTTCAATTTTTTTTCTTCTTAGCATGTTTTCACATGCTCTTCATGTGGTAGTTGCCCACAGAGACCAGAAGAGGGAGCTAGAGTTACACGTGGTTATGAGCCACCCAGCGTGAGTGCTGGGCATGGCAGAGCCAGGTCCTCTGATAGAGTAGCAGGCAGGCCCCGTTAACTGCTGAGCCATCTCTCCAGCCCCCAAATGTGCTTCTTTTCTAAAAAANAAAAAAAAAGTATGTATTTTTTTTGCTTATGGGTATTTTGCCTGCATGCATGTCTGTGCGCCCTGTGCAAGACGGGTGCCTGCACAGGACAAAAGACGGAATCGCATGTACTAGAACTGGAGATGTAGAGGGCTGTGAGTCACCATGAGGTGACTGAAAATTGAACCCTGGTTCTCTGTCAGAACATCAAGTGTTCTTAACTGCTGAGCCATCTCTCCACCACCCCTCACTTTTTTTTTTTAGACAGAGTCTCAAGTAGTCACTACTGGATTCAAATTCACCAAGTAACCAAGGATGACTTTGAAATTCTGATCCTCTTGCCTCTGCTCCAAGTACTAACATCGCAGGATGAGCTACCCACACCCAGCTTTATACAGTGTTGGAGGAGAACTTAGGGCTTTTTGTATGCCATGTCAGCATTCTCCCAGCTGAGCTGCCTCCATCCTCCTCCTCTGTGAATAAATGTCTAAGAAGCTCAGTATACTTTCCCTCAGTTTCTGACCTGGTATTCGGGTCAGGTTTGAGTGTAAGGCTGGCTTGATGGGTGCCTAAGTATGGTGACTCTTCTGTCCCTTCATGAAGCTTCCAGCTATGAAGGCTTAGTCTCTGGGAAAGCCAGCTACAGAAACACTGCCAAAAATAGTTTAAGAACAAAAGAATCTTTATGCTAAGAATAAATGGAATCTCGGTTTTACAGAATGCAATAAGGTAGACCATGAGTGTGACCCTCATTGAAACTAGGTGATAGATAATTAGAGGGGTGTGACTAGTCTAACTGTTTATAGCTAAGTTTCCCATCATGCAGTTTTTAAAAGTGAAATTGTTTTTTCCTGTAAAGAGAGAGCACAAAGAGATAGAGACCCCTGCTATGTTTGTGGCGTTTAAAACAGAGAATTTTTTAACATCTGTATTAATTTTTTTAGAATACCTTTTTATTTATCCTTTGACAGTCCTGTACATGCATCCTAAATCTTGATGATGCCCTCTGCGGTACCCCCGCCACTCTCTCTAGACAGTCCTCAATGTGTCCCCTCCCGCCTCCGTGCCCTCCTCTGTCACTGCTGTCACCTATTGAGCCCAGTTAGTGCTGCCTGCTGGAATATTAGCTGCCCTTGTTGGCTTAGTGTTGTCTAGGCAACCATAGCTGCAGTGAGCACCTGAGTGCCACAGCCGCGTCATGTCCGGAAGAGAGCATTTCTCAGCGCTCCTCCCCGTCCACTGGCTCTTACACTCTTTCTGCCTCCTCTCCCAGGATGTTGCCTGAGCCTTGGGGGATTGATGCCGATGCCTCATTCAGGGCTGAACAGTCAACAATCACTTGTTCTTGGCCCTTTGACCCGCTGTGAGTCTCTGCATGGCTGTCTACTGCAGAAACAGGTTTCTGTAGCCAAGGCTGAGAGCAACACTAATCTTTGAGTTTAAACATAAATATCAGAAGTCAGTTTGGCAGCATATATACAAATGGAGACATCTTTAAGCCTAATCCTCTAATCTTGTCATGTAGGTTTCAAGGTGCCAAATGCTTCTAAAAACCCCGTCCTACCCTCCCTTTAGTCTAAGACCTTCCTTGCTCGTCTTCTTTCCTACCTTAACTGTCATCCCAAGTCCTCACGAACTTAAACAAGTCACTTCATGTCCCTGAAGAAGTGTGTTGTTCCTTAAGACATAAAGGTTTTCTTTTGCCTGGCAGTGGCAGGGTTGTCATAGTGACAGGGTGAGGCAGCAGCAGGTTGCATTGTAGTTGTAATCAGGAAGCAAAGATAAACAGGAAGTAGGGCTCCACTAGAAGCCCTCAAGGCCCATCCAAAGTGACACACTTCCTCCAGCAAGGCTCCACCTCCTAAAAGTTCCACGACCTTCCCAAACAGTCCCACCATCTAGAGTCCAAATGTTCAGTACACTGGTCTGTGGTAAACACTTCACGTTCAAACCACAACAACCAGTGTCTGAAAAGTGAGGCTAACAAGAGCTGCTTAGCACATGGTGAGGATTACATCTGAGAGCAGGCACAGAAATCTCCAACACAGCCCACAGGCTCAAAAGCCACAGAGGCCGGGAAGGTGGCCCAGCATTAAAGGCACTTCCCATACAGGCATGAGGACCAGAGTTCAACTCTCCAGGACTCAGGGAAATTCTGGGTGTGAATGGAAGCCCATCTGCAGTAAAAGCTCTCTGTGAAGATGGGAGCCCCAGAACAAGGCAACCATGCTAGCCATATCCAAGATTTGGCTGAGAGACCCTGCCTCAGTGGATAAGACTGAGAATGATTTAGAAGGACTCCTGACATCAAACTCCAGGCTTATACACGCACACATGCACATGTACACACACATATACATGCACACATATACATATATATAAACACACAGCACATAAATATACATGAAAAAAGCCCAGAGAAGTCAGGAAGGGAATAAAAAAAGAGTAGATATGATCAAGCAGACCAGAAAATCATGTGGCCCTCTTGGCTTTGCCGCTGTTGGTAAGCATATAGTCAGAATTATAGGAAAAATGCTATCTTGCAAAGAGAAAGGCAAATACTATAACTGTCATAAAAGATCTGTGTTCATCAATGAGATTCAGCCTCTGTTGTGGGATATTTGATCACACTGCGAACCCCCAGATTACACTCCCCCCTCCTCCCAAAGAGGTACCTATTGACTCTTCCGTTGGTCCTCATAGATCAATAGGTACCTCTTTGGGGGGAGTGGTTCATCAACCACTGACGGAACCAAAACGAATGGAAAGTGGTAGCCTATAGGCGAAGGGATGGAATAGCCAGTACTGAGGAAGGAACCACAAAATCAATGCGGCACTATTGGCAATAAGACAAACAGCTAGGACATCAACAGCAAAGTCCCCATCTTCTTCAGTCATGATGTGTGTACAATGGTGTAACTATATGATCTTCAGAATGGGAAGCCACTAACCGGCAGATAAATGGCAGAGAGACCTGTTCATGGGAGGCATGAATGGAAATGCATGACCTAGAAAAGCTTAGCAAAGCCTGTAGCTCAAACAGGCAAGACAGATAAAACGTCTGAAAATAGTGAAATAGTAGGTAAATTAGCATTATGTTTAATTAAGACTAGAATATTAAAATTGGCCAGAAGATGGATTCAGAATAAATCAGCAAGAACGATAGATTACACATTCAAAATACTTGAAAGTGTACCCTTACCACTAAAAAGTAATGGGAAATGGAGAACCAAAATTAAACCAGTATAATCGTATAAGAATAACCACTATAAGGAATCCATAGCCAGGTGGTGGTACATACCTTTAATCCCAACACTTGGGAGGCAGAAGTAGACATATAAGAATTACAGCAATTTAAATTTAGGAGCTCTTTACAAAAGACAGACTAAAATTCAAAGTAAATGTCCTTTTATGACCTAAAAATAAATACAATTGTGTGTGTGTGTGTGTGTGTGTGTGTGTGTGTTTGGTTGGATCCTCCAGCTCACTCCTGCTTGATCCAGAAAGCCCCATTCCTGTCTCTGTCTCCAAACCCCACCCACTCAGAGAGTCTCTGAACAAGGGAAAGGCGCACCAAAAAGCCTGGCTCCACATTCTTGGCAGCTAGAAGCTGCCAGCCCACCCAAAGTGTTCGGCTTTTGACCATACTTGGACACAAATCTAGCTTGTGGCAACCATATCAGCACCCTCGCTTACAGCCTATATAATCTCCCTGCTTGAGTTTGGGTGTGTGACTTCTCCAGCCTCCATCTCTGGGACTGGACAACCTGCCTGGGAGTTGCTTTGCTCAAATAACCCTGCTGCTATACTTTTTCAATTCGTCTTGATCTGGCTTACTGTATCAGCAGAGAAACTATTATTGGGGAACAGAAACCTATTAATAGGTATATTTATCCACATATACCAAGGTATATTTAGTTTTAAATTTTCAAAAAAATTTAATTGAAAGATTATACTTTTTCTGTTGCCAAAAAACATTTTGCCCTAGGAAAGATATAACCTGCCAAAAAAGGAACTCCCCTGAGAGTTAGGGTTGGGGCGGGGTTTTGCTTTTATCTTTCCATGAAAATAAAAGCATCCAACCAGAGACCACTGTACAAGTGAAACATTCAAAGAAATAGGACAGATCATCAAGAGAAAATGTCCCAAGAAAAAGAACAAATTGGCCAAGTGGTGTCTCCTACCTCCTCCAGCTGACTGGCCTGAGATCCCAGACTAATACCAACACCATTACACCATCTTGCCTGGGCAGCTGCCCCTTCCCGCTGGACAACCACCCAGTGCTCTGCTCAAATAGTGGGCGTCTTTGGTTTGACTGCTGTGTTCTACCTAGCCGGATTGCCACAAAGGTCAACTTTGGACTACAAACTGCTCAGGACATTCAAGTTGCTGAGTTCTTATGAGATTGGCATGAACATTTTACATAACTTTGAACTCAAAAATACTTCATGCTAAGACTGCCAAGTACAACCAAGCCTGACATTGTGGGAAGCCTGGCACAAGTACCTGTATTGTTGTAAATAGTCTTACTGTATTAGAGTTAAAAATCTTCCCTTTCTATTTACACAGAAAAGGGGAGAAATGTTGCAGGATACTTGATCACACTGTGAACCCCGAGATTGTGTTATTTAGTGAAAAACCTGTTCCTAGTTGCAATGTCCTCAGTCCTAGCACACAATCCAAGAGAATTCTGCTGGAATGTTGTGAACAGGATTAAATAAAGTCAACCATAGATCAAGAGGCATAGCAAACTACCAACTAACAAGAAAAAAATCATAGAGTAAGAGGGAATCAGGAGGATGAATAGAGAGACACACAGGAAGTAGAAGGGAGGGACATCTGGTTACAGAAATTTTGGTTTTGATGGTATAGGAAAAAGCTGTTTCTGGGACATCAGAGGAAGAGGAAGCAGCGGGGTGCTTTCTCTGCCTCTCTGAGCTAGCAGGTTTTCACCCCAGCATCTGGCTCCTGAGTCTTTATTAGAAAATCGACCCATTGAGATTTAGTTAAAAGCAAAAAAGGCCCTACCGTTGAGGAATGATGGACAATGAGCGGGGACAGAGACTGATCAGAGCTTGCAATCTCTGTAGAACAAGGCGTCCCTCTGAGCACTTGTTGCTTACCCCTGAGAGAATCCGGGGCCAGTGGTAACACGCCTTCCTGTTCCGCAAGAAAAGTCAAGACTCTCATTTTTTTTAAATGTGAAATCTCCAAGTTCTTAAATTTAGGCTTCATTATATTCAAACAAAACAAAGAAAAAGAAAAAAAAAACACTACAAAAGCCAAACCAAGCCCATCCATGGGCCAGAATCAGCGCGTGGGCAGGAGTGCACGGCCCCTCACATCAGGAATGACACAGTTACATAAGGTAGTTTCCCTCCCTCGTGCCTAATTCTCCCCCTTGTGCTCTCTGCCCTCTGTTCTCAGCCTTTTCTCCCAGACAATCCCACCCATCCTTCGTTTTGGTCCAGGTCCACATGGAAGGGAATGGTTGAGGTGAGGCGATCAAGCCAGAGATGATATGCTCACAAACCCTATGCATGCCTCAGGGCCGTCAGATGAGTGACTTAGGTGCTCAGATTGCTTTCTTGAGCACACCCTGAGCTTACCGGAGAAACTGATTTGTCTCCACAGCCTTGCGAAGTCGCTCTGGCCGCTCCATCATCAACGGGAACTGGGCAATTGATCGCCCGGGGAAGTATGAAGGCGGAGGGACGATGTTCACCTACAAACGACCCAATGAGATCTCCAGCACTGCCGGGGAGTCCTTTTTGGCTGAAGGTCCCACCAATGAGATCCTGGATGTCTATGTGAGTTTGAGTGTTTTGTGGGTGCCCTCTGGATTTGGGATCCTATGGCTTCCAAGAAACACACTGAACAAATAAACAACCTGTCTTTGCTTGGGCTCAATAAAATCATTTGAGTGAGGCCTGTTTGAGGGACCCCTTTCAATGCTTGGCGTTGGTCTCTGACATTTACCCCTGAATGTACAAGACTCACAGAAACCATAAAGTCTACCAGGTGCTTTATTACCCTCGGAGTTTATGGACCCAGTAAAACCAATTTTACTTGTTCAACCAAATCAGAGGCAAACAAATGCCATGTTTCATGAGCCCTGGAGTTCCTCCAGGCTCTTTCCTCTCAGTGCTAATTTGGCATGTTTTCTTTTATGGCAAGAGAAAGAAAATGCCAAGGGCAAAGCGACCCACTCCAGGCCCAGCCTTCTCAACCCCATCAAGGCAAATGGAGAAGGACCACTCCCTGTGCCCCTGCATGAAATGGTGAAGCTTCAGCTGCACTACAGTGCCCGGCTTCACAC
>LOEQ01001461.1:38584-55879 GCA_001685075.1 Bramus lutescens
TAGATGGACCCATTAGCTGCATAGATGGACCCCATAGCTGCATAGATGGACCCCATGGCTGCATAGATGGACCCCATAGTTGCATAGATGGACCCCATGGCTGCATAGATGGACCCCACGGCTGCATAGATGAATCCCCTCTGGTTACTATCTTAGTCAAGGTTTTATTGCTGTGAAGAGACACCATGACCACAACAACTTTTATAAAAGATAGCATTTAGTTGGGACTTGCTTACAGTTTCAGAGGTGTAGTCCATTGTCATCATGGCAGATGCAGGCAGACAAGATTCTGGAGAAGTTGAGACTTTTGCCTCCAGATCAGGATCCACAGGCAGCAGGAAGACAAGACATTGGTCCTTACTGGAATGTTCAAAACCCCAAAGCCCACCCCCGGAGACACATTTCCTCCAATAAGGCCACACCTACTTCAACAAGGCTACACCTCCTAACCCCTATCAAGTAATACCTACTCCCTAATGAACAAATATATGAGCCTCTGGGGGCCATTCTTATTCAAACCACCACAGCTACTTACCTCCCCTGTCTATTTGCTCAGAGGCCCCTAGGCCGTGTGCAGTTAGAGAAGAATTGTGTGCCAGTGGCTGAGCCCTTAAGTGCAAGTCCAGTGGCCCTCCTTGTACCCTCCCTCTCTGAGGGAGTGTCAACACTCCTCAGGCCCAGTTTGAATGACTCTTACAAGCAGGCTCTGCTGAGCTGATAAAGATGGCAGCTGTTTTGCTCAGAGGCCCACCAGCTGCAATGCTGGCTTTGGCAGAAGGTTAGACTCCCTTGAGGACCCAAGGTCTGCAGTTAAGGAAGGGGTACAAAAAAATTAACTTCCTTCTCCTCAGCATTCCATAGATTGGGAGAGGACTTCATAGATTTTGTGGCTGGAATATAGTAGACATGCAGTGAATTGTGGGAACCCTGTGTTTTAGTAGCTAAAAGCATGTATGTTACACACTGTCCCCCATCCCAGAAGCCTGGCCTTTCTCAGGGTCTAGCCATTAGCGAAAACTCAAAGGCCAATACAACTGATTCACTCTGCTCAGTACTATACACAAGAGAGGCCAGCAGCCAGTTGACTTCATCTCTCAGGGACAAAACTAGAACTTCTATGAAAGGGGACTCTGAGGATAGACAGGAAAAAGAGTCACAAGGTAAGGCAAAGCACAAAAGAGATGAAGATGATGCTTGAAATGAGCGCTCATGCGTGTATTTACTCTGATTTCAAAAATAAAGAAAAAAACGGTAGGGGCTGAGAAAATGGCTGGGAGGGTAAAGTGATTGCCGCTCAAGCATAAGGACCTGAGTTCAGATCCCAGCACACACATAAAAGTCAGGCGTGATGGAATCCTGTGATGTAATACTGGCTCAGGGGAGGCAGACTTCAATGGCCGGCCCGCCTATCTGAACCCGTGAGCTCCAGGTTTAGTGAGAGACCTTGACTGAAAAAAATAAGGTGTAAAGCCGGACTTAATGGTGCAAACCTTTAATCCCAGCACACAGGAGGGAGAGGCAGGCGGATCTCTGTGAGTTCAAGGATAACCTGTTCTATATGGTAAGTTTCAGGATGGCCAGGATTAAGTAATAAGACCCTACCTCGCAAAATAAGATAAATGAATAATAAAAACAGGGTGGAGAGCAGTGGATGGAAGCCACCCAGTGTTGAATAGTTATGAGAACCACACACGGAACTATTGCTGTCATGAGAAGGTAACACTCACTGAGACATTGCTTAGGTATCCTTGTGTGTCTGTTTCGTCAGTCCCCAAGTGTGATTAGGGTTCTGTCTCTTTTCTGCCTAACCCAGCAGATGTGGCCCGTCTTTCAGGAACACGTTTAGGGAACCGAGAGAGCAGATCTGTGCAGCTTAGTCCCTGCTGTGTGAGGGTAGCCCATCTTCCCTCATATCTGTTGGCAGACTTCCTAGGCCTGGGAAACCCCCTTCAGATCCACATCTACCACACCTTCCCAGCCGCTGACGTAATAAAGAGAAGTTCCTTCTTTAGGCTCGTCGTCCGGGTCCTCTCCGTGGGCCCTGGCTCCATCTTTGGTCAACTAAGCACCTGGGGGATTGGAGAGCCCACCTGCCCCAGGGGCATGTAAATATGGAAGGTAGATTAAGTCTGTTTGTCAGGTGGAAATGTGTATGTTTTGTGTAGGGAGAAATGTTTGGAAAAGTTGAGACAGAGATAAATAACATTTGGGTTACTTTTAAAGGTTTGTTTTATTGTTATTATTATTAATCCATGTTTGTGTTTATGTGTATGTATATGGATGTGTATTCGGGTGACCACAGGTGACAGAGGAGGCTATCAGATCCTATGACTGTAGAATTACATTCAGCTGTGATATGTTCAGTGAGGGTGCTGGAAACAAACTTGGGTCCTCTGCAAAAGAAGCAAGCACTTGGGCTTATTTTGGTGGTGGGGGCGGGTTGTTAGTTTGTTTTCTGTTTTTGTTTGTTTGGTTTTTTTGTTTTGTTTTGGGTGTTTTGATGCAGTGTCTCACTATGTAGTCCAGGCTGGCCTAGAACTCACTGTGTAGATCAGGCTTGCCTCAAATTCACAGAGATCTCCTGCCTCTACCTCCCAAGTGTTGGGATTAAAAATTGTACCACCATGACCAGCTAGCAAGCACCAATACCTGCTGGGCCATCTCTCCAGTGCCCTTGAGTTGCTTTTTATTCTTTACAAGAGATTTTTAAACACCTTGAGTTGCACAGTTGTGAACTTCAGATCACACTAGGCTAGGACAAAAATGTCTCCAGTTACTGTAACAAATGGCTTCTTTTTAACCCAAGGAGCTGATTCATTGTCTCAGATTTCTCACAGTGATACAGAGCTGAAGTCATAAAGACAATGTGTGACCCTGGGGGTGATGGGGCAGGACACTCCCTCTGCCATTAGGGTCTCTGGCTTCAGCCTGTGATTGAACTAATACAGTCAGCTAGAACAGTGGTTCTCAACTTTCCTAATGCTGTGACCCTTTAATACAGTTCCTCATGTTGTGGTGGCCCCCAAACATAAAGTTATTTTCCTTGCTATTTCATAACTGTAATTTTGCTACTGTTATAAATCATAACATAAATATCTGTGTTTTCCATTGGTCTTAGGCGACCCCTGTGAAAGGGTCATTCAACCCGAAGAGATCTCAACCTACAAGTTGAGAACTGCTGAACTAGAGAGGCAGGTTTTAATTCGATGTTAATATATTTTGTGGCAAAGGGAGCTTCATAGGAAAGAAGTAAGGATGCAAAAAAGGAGCTGTCTGGAGGGTTCATGTCCGCTCTAACAAGGAGGAAACGTACAAAGAAGTTACTAGATGAGAGAAAGGGGGTTGGCCATGGAGGGATGGTAATGGAGGGATGGCCATGGACAGGAGAGTGACAAAGGAGTGAGAAGTGACCAGAGAGAAAGGCTGTTTAATCAATCAGCTCACAGTCAACTCCCCACCTCTACTGGCAGGAATTCTCTCTTCTCTCCAGAAAGTCTGGTGTTAGAGGGATGGATCCCTGGAGTTCATTCGTCAGCCAGTGTAGCTAAACTGGTGCACTTTGGGTTCAGTGAACCACCCTGACTCAAAAAATAAAGTGGAAAGCAATTGAGGAAGACACGCAACACGAACTTCCGGTCCCCGTCTACATACACAGACATACAGACACACACACCATGCATACATACTTATGCATTGTATACACACACAAAATTGTTAAACAATTTTAGAAACAAAGGAAGGAATGGGATAGAGAAACCATGTGACTTAGGAGGCTGCAGCAAATATGTTAAAAGGGCAAGCAAGGATGATTGACAGAGGAAAGTGCATCTGAGCCCAGCCCTCAAGGATTCTCTTGTTTCCTGGTGAAGGAAGGGGCATCCAGGAAGAAGGAGCCATGTGCAGGGGCTCTCATGTGACCGGGGGACTGCTGCCACACTGACTCTGTCCAGAATAGGGTATGGGGTGAAATACTGCAACCTAAGTCCAGAAGAGTGATTTGGTTGCGACTACTTAAAATTGATGAATTGTTTCTGGAATTTTCCCATATAACCCAAACAAACTGCCTTTGACCATGAGTAACTGAAACTGTAGAAGGCAAGAGTAATAGATAAGGCAGAGATGTTCTGTTGTGGAATTGTGTCATGTGTGAGAGAGGTTGTCGGCTTGTCTGTAGAGTTTGAGGGACAGACATCATTTGGAAGTATCCCCAGAACCCTCAGGGGCCCAACTCATATGCCCCACTTCTGTCTCACAGTGCTCAGCCGAGTGTGGGGCTGGCGTAAGGACTCGCACAGTGGTGTGCATGACCAACCATGTCAGCAGCCTGCCTCTGGAAGGCTGCGGGAACAACAGGCCGGCAGAGACTACACCGTGTGACAATGGGCCCTGCACAGGCAAGGTGGAGTGGTTCTCCGGCAGCTGGAGTCAGGTGAGTGGCCAGAGCTGGGTACATCTGGTCAGAGTGCCCTGGGGGGCAGTGATGGTGGTGTCTGCAGGTGTGACAGCAGTCATACCCATGGCACCCTCTGGAGCACCCACTGTCTTCCACTGCACTACTGCGTGTCTTCCCGGGGGGGCAGCGCTGTAGCTGGTGATCAGTTGGGATCTGGACTTAGAAACGACCTTGGGTCACATAAGCTGGCAGACCCTCCCCAATCCAGTTTACTGTCCCACGCCTGCTGGGCGAATGTGGGCCATAAGCATGGCTCCTTGGCGCACGGTTAGGGACAAAGGCACATCTGCCAGGTAAAAGCAATAAGCACAGAGAGACGAGATCTAATTTCGACCAAGTGCTTCCCTGCTGCCAGCCATGGGCAACGCCTTGTGTGACGGGACCTGACTCCTAAGCTCTCTGTGACATTGAATCTTGACTGTCAACTTGGCACAACTCCATCAGATTGGCCTGTGGGCATTTTCTTGAGTTTAGTTGATGTAGGAAGGCCCAGCCCACTGTGGGTGGTGCTGTCTCTAGGCAGGTGGCCCTGGACTAAGAAAGTAGCTGACTGTGCCTGAGGGAGCCAGTAAGGAGCTGGCCTCTGAGGTTTCTACTTTAGTTACTGCTTCCGTCAATGGTGGGCTGTGGCCCAGAAGCATGGATGAAAGGAGCCCTCTCCTCCCTAGGTTGGTTTTGGTCAGAGTGTTTATTACAGCTATAGGAAAGTAGGTTCCCTCCTGACAGCCCAAGAAGAGTGCCATTGTCCTCTGTGTCTTAAGACAAGGATGTACCCAGCTCTGGCCACTCACCTGACTCCAGCTGCCAGAGAACCACTCCACCCACAGGCAAAAATGGATTCATCCTTGGGTTGCCACTCCATGTCCTTGAGAACCCACTGGGGCCTGAGGTCTAGGTCCATCTTCTATGACACTTGCTGCTGCTGTGGTCCCAGAGACAGGGCTGCAGTGCGGGTCAGGTCTCGGTTGCACCAAGACATTGTCCCGGCACTGACACAGACCAATGTCAGTGTCTCCTCCTCATCTCTCTCCGTTTTACTTTTTTAGACAAATTCTCTCTCCAATCCTACAGCTCACTAGTTGTCTAACCTGGCTGACCAGCAAGACTCCAGGATTCCCCATGTCTCTGCCTCCCAGCATGCACTAAAGCACTAAAAGTCACACCCGGCCTTTCCGTGGGTGCTGGGGATCTGAACTAGTGTCTTCTCACTTGGGCAGCAAACATTTTACCCGCTGAACTGTCCCTCCAGCCCCTATATTCCTCATCAGCAATGGACTTTACCAGGTCTGCGCCAACTTCTCTTCTTGTATCCTCTGTCTTGCTGTTTTTCATGTGCCTCGGTGGAAGATTTGAGGACGTCCCACCAGGAGTATGGTTTTCTTCCCCTTTGCATGATATGACTGACATCCATCTGTCTCTGCTTCTTCTCCAGTGTTCCGTTGAGTGTGGCAGTGGGACACAGCAGAGGGAGGTGATCTGTGTTAGGAAGAATGCAGACATCTTTGAAGTGCTAGACCCTTATGAGTGTTCATTCCTGGAGAAGCCTCCGAGCCAGCAGGCCTGCCACCTCAAGCCTTGTGGAGCTAAATGGTTTAGCACAGAATGGAGCATGGTAAGTCACCATCACCCATAGATGGCTCCAGGCAGGGTCCCGGGGCCAACCGGAGAAGAGATGCTAGATCCCCTGTGGCATCTACTCTAGGAAGTCACAATGAGGGGACCCTGTTCAGTTGGGGATTCCTGAAGCTTGCAGATTTGTGTTTCTACAGAGACGTGTTCATAATGCATGTGATTCTTGAGCTTTGGGGTGTATCTGGCAGTCTTGCTAGAAAAGACCAGTTCTGGACCCCTCCTGGCTAAGAAATGTGTGTGTTTAACAAGCAGGATGCAGTTTGAGCTGCAGTTTGACAAACATTGCTGCAGAAAGTGGTGGTTGAAGGCACTCTAAGAGAATGTTTAATCCATCATCTCTACTCCTCCTTCCACACTGCATTCACACCTATCCATCCCCCAAGTACTGGAATAAAGGCATGTGCCACCACCGCCCAGCTGAAAATCTGTTTTTAAAATAGATAAAATTCATCAGAATTTTTTAATATGGGACTAGAATCATTATATATATAGATTTGAAAATAATAAGATGCATCTATGGGACGTGTTCCAGGCTCCTTTTTTGGAGCCATAAGTTAGAATATTATGGACATTGTGACAGGAGTCCAGAATTCCCTCAGAACACCTTAAGGAGTGGGAGTGGGAGGGAGACAGACAGGACAAGGAGTCCGACCTGCTGAGTACGGAGCTGGTCAGCAAGCTTCCAGAGGTGTATTTTAGTGCTCAATTTCCCTTTTTGGAGATGTTTGCATTTCCCCCTGATATTCCGCTCTGGTGTGACAATTCAGCAGCCTGCTGAGAAGACTGACATTGTCTCTCTTTTTGCCACACAGTGCTCCAAGAGCTGTCAGGGTGGATTCCGGGTCCGGGAAGTGCGGTGTCTGTCAGATGACATGACCCCCGGTAGCCTCTGCGACCCCCAGTTAAAACCAGAAGAGAGAGAATCCTGTAATCCTCAGGACTGTGTCCCTGAAGTTGGTGAGTTTGGGGTTCCCATCTGGGAGAAAAGAGAAAGGGGCCCCCTCTAGCTCTATCAAGTTATCCAGTGTAAAAATGGCTTAGCCAGTTCTCTCTGTGACCTTGTGCACAGCCATGGCGGAGGTCCTGGGGTGCTTGGAATATTATAATTCCACAGTTTCAGACTACAACCCACTGGGATTTCCTCGGAGTTTCATAATGTGGGCTCTTGGTCTTGACATTTTAGCAGCTTTATCTTTGACAGAGTCATTTTGAGAAACATCAAAGGTCATCAAAGTTGTTTATATACTCCATTTTGGTAATCTTGTAATTTCCTTTTCTCCCCCATTATTGGGTTTTATATTGGAAGTGATATACACCTGCCCCCTTGGAAAGATACCATAGCTAAATCTAGAAGACCAAACCAGAACGGTTTTTGAAGAAAAATTACAGCTAGGGCTCAGTGTCAGATAGCTTGCCTGCCACGCATAAAACTCTGGGCTTGATCGCAGCACCACAGAAACCAGGTGTGGCGGCAAGTGCCTGTGGTTCCAGCCCTCCAGGGTAGAGGCAGGAGAATCAGAAGATCAAAGTCATCATCTCCTGCTACCAAGTTCAAGGCACACATAAAACCCTGTTTCAGAAACAAAACCCCTCTCACATTTTATTAGTGAGAGACCCTTGACATGCATGTCCTGGCTGGGAGATGGGCTACATGCATGCCCTGGCTGAGACATGGGCTACATACACAAACTGGTTATGTCAGCCACTCCTTGCCTTGAAACCCACACAGAGCATTCCAAGGATATGGCCGTTTTCACCATCATTAATTACCCATGTCTGTGTGCCTGAGACAACTTTCCTTTTTGATGTTGTATTCTATAAAAAAGCAATGCAAGGAACAATTGACGATCCAAATGTAAATCACTTCAACTGTGTGGTGTTGCTAAGGCAAACAGACAAATAGCTTGGGTACATGACCCAGCCATGGGTCTATCCAGATTTCTTCTGAGTTCTCCTGCCTGCAGTCCTCTCTGCTGATCATAACTCACTTTCCTAAGATGTGCTTTAAGTGTTTTCCCACATCTCGTCTTCCGATTTTCTGTACTTACTTTAAGGCAGAGCCTCTCTGGCCTGTGCCTGGCTGTGTAGGCTAGGCTGGCCATCCAGCAGACTTCCGAGATCCACATGTCTCATCCTCCCAGTGCCAGGATTACAGGCATGCACTACATGCCCAGTTCTTCCATGTGAGTCCTGGGTATTAAACCCAGGTCCTCAGGCTTGCACAGTAACCACCAACTCCCCATCACTCAAGTGATGGTAATCAAAATCCATACAGGATTTTTTAAATTGGATATATCAAATATGAGTTGGATATATCAAATTATTTATAAGGATATATCAAATTGTTTATATCAAATAAGAGCAAATGGTAGCCAGGGCAATTTTGAGGATGAATGGTGTTGGGAGACTTACCCTGCCATGAGTCAAGGCATGTTGGCACAGGGAGAGAAGAATAAGCTGAAAGTATAAAATAGAAAGTCCCCAAATGAACCAAAGACGCTTGCTATGTGATAGGATCAGCATATGAGTCTGAGGAAAGGATGCGCCATTTAACAAATGGTAATGAAACAGTTCGTGTATTCTCATGTATACAGAGAAACAGTCAAACTGAATCCCTGCCTCTCAACACACACACACACACACACACACACACACACAAATGCTACCATCACCGGTTCCTAGTGAGCTAGAGAAATAAATGTAAACAAAATATTTAAACTTTAAAAAAAAGACTTTGAAGAGAAACAAATTTCTTTTGGAGTAGGGAAGAATTTCTTAAGCAAAAACCCCAGAGCACAAACCACAAGGGAAATTCCAATAATGTTAAAATGTCAAGTGTCTGCTTATCACGTGACCTCATAAAGAAAGCACCAGGAAGAGCTATGAGCCAGAGAAGATACTTGCAACACAGGAATCAGTAAAGATTTGGATCCACTGCATAGAGAGACCTTTCTGAGTTCAAGAGCAAAAAGAGAGCTTCCCCCAGCAAAGGGAACCTGAGCGGCAATCCAGTGTGCTCCACCACACCCCAGGATTGCTTTGCACCCACTAGACAGAAGAAAATACAGCACGGGGTGGGGACAGTTCTGCTGATCCGGGGGTGTACTTCTACTAGTAGGGTGCTTGCCTAGCATGCACAGCATCCTGAGATTGATCTCCAGCACAGCATAAACCAGCTGTAGTGGGATCATACTGGAGCTGGAGGCAGGAGGATCAGGAGGCCACTGTCATCCTCCAGTACTAGGGCCAGCTGAAGCTACATGAGACCCCATCTTCTTCCCATTCCCCTGTCAAAAAAAAAAATGGAATCCTGCTGTTCTGCCAAGAGAAATACAAATAGCTTCACATAGTTTGGAAGGCAGCCATCACATCTAGTAAGACTATGTATCTTAAAACCCAGAAAGAAGACTTTCAAAAATACTTAAAACGATCATTATTTATAACTGGAAAACAATGGAAACAATGTCTACCAATGGAAAATGGATAAGTTATATATTTACGTGGATATATCCTCCCCAGTAATAAAAATGAATGCACAAATTCACTGTCAAACAAGTGGCCAGGAACTATGTGTAAAGTCTACAGCTTCTTAAGGACACCATCGCACACAGCTCAAGTATGAGGAAAGGTTCCGAGGCTGGGGATGTGACTCCATGGGGAAAATGCCTGCTGCGCAAGCATGAGGACCTGAGTTCAGATCCCCAGCACCCACATGAGTGCTGGGTGCAGTGGCACTTGCCTGTCACCCCAGCTCTGGGGAGGTAGAGATGGAAGGCTCCCTGGGGCCTGCTGGCCAGCCTGTCTAGCCAGTCAGCGAGGTCCTGGCTCAATGACCAGATCACTAGGTGAAGGGGGAAGAACTGGTGAGACCATGCCCATGACTAGCCAAGGAACTGCACATGGGTGTTCTTGGTGGCTGGGGAAGGAGTCTCTCTCTTAGGTGCTGTAGCCACTGTGAGTTGCCTGTGCTCTGGTAAATAACTGTACACCAATGCCCATGCAAGCAGCACCAGTTAAACTTATTTTAACAAGATATAAAAATGGGCCGATTCCAGGTACCCTCCACAATCATGTTCTACTTTCTCCTTACAATTTATGGGAAAAAATCCCTCAAAACCAGCGTTCACCATCCCAGTGCCACCTCTTCATCATGATTGCTACTTTATTATTATTTGTTTGAGACAGCGTCTCACTATGCTGCCCTAGCTGACCTCGAACTCCTGGTCCTCCTGCTTCAGCCTCCCAAGGGCCGGGATTACAGACATGCCCACTGTCCTTGGATATTCTTGAACACATATTTCATTTTTCTCTCTCTGTCTCTGTCTCTGTCTCTCTCTCTCTCTCTCTTTGGAGGAAAGCAAAAATCATCAGTTATCTTCTTCAATTGCTATTCAACTTATTTTTCAAATATCTTTTTCCTTTGTTTTTTGACAAGCTTATATACATGTGCATTATGTGGGGGTCATTTCCACCCCCTCATCACCCCCTCTCACCCCCTTCCCACTTCTACAGAGCTCTAACAAGTCCCCTCCTTGGGCATCCCTGACATCCTACTCTGGTCTCTGCATGTGCTCACTCAGGCTCCCACAGACACATAGGACTCAGATGAAGCTCTGTGTCTCCCACCCTTTCTCTTCTCTTCCCACTGGTCCTGGCTGCCTCTTGGGCTCAGGAATCTTCTGTTCTCTTCCACCATAGATGAAAACTGCAAGGACAAGTACTACAACTGCAATGTGGTGGTCCAGGCACGCCTCTGTGTCTACAACTACTACAAGACTGCCTGCTGTGCCTCCTGCACCCGCGTGGCCAACAGACACACAGGCTTCTTGGGAAGTCGGTAACAATCCTGCTCCTCTGCGGCTCCAAGCAGTGCACCTGGCTGGTTGATGCTCTGCCAGGGACCCCCAGTCTCACCTTCATAAAGCGTACCACCTGGTACCCAGAATGCTAGAACGCCCGTTGAGCGTCACTCTGTCCCTTCCTTGGGAACTGGCACCTGCTAATGGGGCCTACTGAAAACCAAGCAGTCACGTGCATGCAGCTCTCATCCCAACTTCAGGCTTGCTGTTGTCCAAGTCAGCAACTGGTCCACTGACCAAGCACAGCCTCCTTCCTGGTGCTACCGGCCTTCCAGAATTAGCACCCCTTTGGAAAGTCAAGAGAGGAGAGCACCCCATCCTACATCACCAACAAACCTTACTGAGACCTGTGCATCCCTGTTACCTCAGCCCAGCTGTGCCTGTCACCATTCTTAAAGACAATAGACTGTTTCCTGCCTCAGGACAGAGGTATCCCACAGCAGAGTGCTTTCTTGTTTAGCAGGTACATACATTCTCAGACATTAGCTCACTGGAGGCCATGGTGTCCCAGAACAGGAAGCAGGGGCTGAATAAGTGCTCCTACTTAACAAGCAAGGAACTGAGGCTCAACTCAGATAACTGAGCTGGCCATTTTGTGCCAGGGCTGAGTGCCTACCTCAGATGGCTGAGCATAATCTCACCCCACAGCGCCTCCAGTGACCAGCCTGGGGCCTGTCCACTGGCCTATAGTCTGAAGAATGACCAGGGCTTCCTATCGTATCAGGGGTCGAGTTGTATTTTATGAATGAAGCCCAAGCTTCTGAAGCCCTTCCTCTGTCCCCAGTTCAAGATGTCTGCACCCCTGTTCCCCGTCCCTAAGTCACAGCTCCTGCTGACAGGACTCTGGTGTTTGCTAAATTCCGTCCTCAACAGAACTTTCCCACAAGACAAGAAAGCCACAGGGAAAGCAAGAAGTTGGCCAGGGATTTTCTGGGGCACTCTGGAGCTGGAACAAATCCCCAAATCCCACAAGCTTTAGTTCTACCATCTTTCCTGGGTTCTCTGTGGTGTACCCCCTGCTGGAAAGCCAAGCCAGTAGTCCCAGGAAATCTCCACGTTGCAATAGGAAGAGTCTTATTTGAGTCATGTGGGTTAATTAAAGGGTTTCTTGCTGGTAGTTTCACATCCCTCCCTATTTTCCCCCTCCCCCCTCCCATTCCCCTGTTACTCATGACTCTTACTTCCCACAAGACTTGACCGGCAAGATCAGTTTTAATGATGCGGGTCTTGGAGAAGGAGCTCCGAAATTCTCCCCATCTTTGCTGACACACTTTAGCATACTGTAATTCCAGAGGCCCCAGGCCTGAAGGGACTCAGTGCGTATTGAAAGGTGAACCATCTCTGGAGGTCGGGGGAGACAATTAAGAGGAATATTCTTTTCTTAAAAATTGTAAACTTACAGAAATTGTCTTATTTTGGGTCCTGGGCATGTTTCTCTTAAAGCAGGCACATTCCGTAGCACAGGGTCCCTCATTACCTGCCCCAGCCAGTGTGGCAATCATTCCCAGCCATGAGGCTAATGTCGCCTGTCTGGTCGGACACACTCTGTCAGGATCACTGACTTTGGCCTTCTGTGAGTGTCTCCAGCATCTCCCTCTGCTTGGGAAGCCTGGCACCGCATCCTTCAGCAGCTCCGTCTCTCCTCGTGTTCGTATGGCATGTAGACACACAGCCTGGCAGAGACTATGCCAACCATGCTAAGCACGAGGAGAAGCCATTGCACACACAGTTTCTGTCCAGTTTCCTCCCTGCTCCTGCTCCTCTCACTGCGTGCTTTTGCCTGTCCCAGGTAACCTTTCCTTCATGCAGCCTTTGTCAGACCTTGCTGGACAAGCCAGGCATCTGAAGAATTCACTGGAAGGTGTTTGTGTGCATGCCGGAGGGTAAGGCCTGCAAGATCTCTTGGTAATGCAAAGCCTGGCATTAGCTCCCGGGAAGGGAAATGTACTAGCAACTGAAGCCACCTGGCGACAGGCTAACAGGCTAAAGACCTTCTCTGTGGAGAGTGGGCCTCTTGGTCCTTCCAGCTTGCAAATTCTCAGGGCTGGGCTGGGTTGACGATGGCTTTGTTTATCTGGTGTCTCAGGCATCACCTCAGAGTTCTTATAGGAAGGACAGTGATCCTCCTGTAGAGTGGGAGTGGTCAGAGCAAAGGGGGCAGGCCTTGGACTTCAGGCAAAGAAAAGAAACACCTCTCCTGAGTTCAGTGGAATTTCCCGGAATAAAGAGCTGTCCTGAGGAGGTCAGTCCCCTTTAAAAGGTTATAGATTCCTAGAATGGGGCCGATTAACCTCTTTGTTGGAGAAGGCCAATCTTGCAAATATGTCTTGGTTTCTTCCATTGTCTGCATGGCTTTCTCCCTTCCATAGTGTGTGTGCAGTGGGGCCCTGGGGAATCCCCAGTGATCATCAGGGAGGGGACACCAGTCCCTGCAGAGATGATCCTTTATCTGCCATCCTCTTCTCGGGCCACTCCACATCCCCTTCATTGACTGTGACGTGGAATTGAAACATATTACAATACTGATTCCCCACCCCCACCCTGTGTGCCAGAGGCCACATCCCTAGCTCTGAGTGAAAAAAAAAATAGATAAATTAAAGCTACTGTAGTAGTCTTTCTCAACAAAAATCAGCAAAGCCCCAAATTTAAAAGCCTGTGCTGATTCTCTTCCACTCACTGGAAAAAGAACCTTCCTTGCAGCCCTTGTGGAATCTATTTCAGTTCACCTTCCAGGGTCTGCAGGAAATATGCTACCTGACCACTAGAGGGAGCAGTTCTCTTCTCGTAAACCATGCTTACCCTATGAAGAAGCCAGAGGAGCTCTGCTCATCATCTCTTAGTGGCTCAGGGAGGGAGTTCTCATAACTGCCCCAGCTGCTCCTTTGCATTACTTCTTCTCAGCCCAGGATTTCTGTTTTATCTTCCTGCCTTGCTTTTAGTACACTCCATATGCTTGCTCTCTAAGCGTTTACACCCAACACTCTCTCTGTAAAGGTAGATTTCTAGAGGGCTGGAAAATGGAAGATGCTAGCTCAACTTGTTGTGTGGTGTGGAGAGCTCTAGACATTGCTAACACCTGCCCAAGATAGTCTCCTCATCTTATTAATAGCTGTCTTAGAGTTGGCATATTAGTTTTCCCATATGAGGAACAAAATGAAAGACTACATTGCAATGGGGTGATGACCTGTCAGCCCCACAGGGAGAGACTAGCATCTGGTCCTTGACAAATAAACATCGTGAGTATAGCCTGGATGTCTTAGAAGATGACTGGCCAGTGCTCTGGCCTTGGAGAGCCAAGAGCCAGGGCAAGAAGAGTCTGAAAGATTTATAAAGGACATTTTAAGAAAAAGAAGAAGTGAAGAGAAAGCCCGGACTTCACCAGTTCCCTGGGAAGAATAACTGTTCAGTCAAAAAAAGGACAGAAAGGGAAGAATTTCAGCTAAGAGCAACATGAGTCAGGAAAGTGGGGAGGAAGCGGCAAAATATAGCTGACCCCGGGACTAGCAAGTTAGCTCAATTGACAAAGTGCTGAGACAAGGACTGAGCCCAGGTCTCAGAACCCACATGCAAAAGGCCAGATGTCATGTACTCACTTGTAATCCCAGCATGGGAGAAGCAGAGACAGGTGGATCCCTGGGGCTCCGTAGCTGGCCAGCCCAACCTACTGGGCAAGTTCCAGGCCAGTGAGAGACCGTGTCTCAAAAAACATTGTGGATGACACCTGAAGCCCAACAGTTGATGTCCTCTGACCTCCACATGCACACACATATGTGTATCTATATATGCCATGCCACAAGCCACCAAGGCCACAGAGGAAACATAGATGGAAGTCATGGTACATGTGTCTGTAGGAAGACTACCGCTCATATGTAACGTTCAGGTGTGATTTAGAGACAGTGTGGTGGACTTCTGAGGTGTGACATAGCAGAAGAGACACCACGAGAACCCTCAGTGAAACAGAATAGCAAACTTCTGCAAGCTAGATGTAGATCTAAGGATGCAGGGCTGCTGAGGACAGTCACCCCTTAGGGGTGGCAGCTGAGACAGGACAGGTGTATCAGGATGTGGGAAGGGATCCGGATATCTTTCTTGGCAACTTGCTGCTCAAGGTCATCTCCAAGTCCAGGGTTTGGTGGCTCTCCAAGTGGCACAGCTCTGGGTGGTGCATCTGCTTAGAGACAGTCAGTGACTGCTGCTACCACCTTGTCACCATCTGAAACCCATTTGTGCCCCTTCCTGTGAACAGCATGTGACCTCATATTGCAGCCACTGGCAACCTAGTCAGAGCCATCTCCACATTTGCTTCACAAAGGGGCACAGGGACATGGGGGCAGCTAACTGCCTGCCTGGGGTCATATGCCTCCATGGAGGCAGCTTTGACTAGTCTAGGCCACTCACCTCCAGTCTCTTTTGTAAGAACACCTTTCCTTGCTGAAAAAGAGTAACCCTCAACCCCAAACCATCCTTTATGTCTGAATCCTTGTTCCGGTGGGATGCCCATCACGTTGTGGAAAGTAACCCCAAGAATGTGGAAGCTCCCCGCCTCCTGAGAGGATGAGCCCCTGGCCCGAGTGAGAGACAAATCCATTCTGTTACATCCACTAACTCTCCCCTTCCTGCCCCCAGCCCCCCAAAATCCACCCGACAGAAGGATATACTTTGCTATAACTTATTATTATGTTCTCTGTAAATACAAGATGTTTATAGGAAAAGTGTATTCTGAATTATATCTGCAGAGTGGCTCGTGACACCAAAATAGTTCTGTTTATTTAGAATATGTTCATTGTTAAAGGGACCCAATAGGTATTTATTTACATATGACATCCATATTTTCATAAAATCATTTGATCATACTAACCCAGCCTCCTGGTATATGGCTGCACCATGGTGTCTTATTCTAAGTCAATCCTGATAGTCATTTAGTACAGTGATTGGCCAAACTTTTGGAAGTTTAAGATCAAATATAATTGACCCTGCTTTTGACATATTCAGGGGTTCCTCTGCCAGTATTGTGCCTAAGATTGCCACCTTTCTGTCTTAAATATTCTATTTTTTTTTCATATAATCTGCTCTTTCCTCACACCCAAACACTCGGAGAAGGACAGGCAGCTTGTGTTTCTCTTCCCTTCTCAGTGTGGCCCACTGTTAGCCTCACGGGCCTTGTGCCTCAGGTCAGAGCTGTGGACAACCTGAGCTGAAGGGGTTGTGAAAAGCTTGGGGACATGTGGCAGCCTCTCAGCTCTGATGACAACCCCAGGGTCCTTGTTGGGGGCTCCTGGGGCCAGGGCCTCAAGGCTGACCTGTAGACTGCAGAGTCGGGAGTGAGAAGCCCACTGGGGAACTGAGGACAACACCAGTCTGTTTCTACTTTACAGTGTTAAATTATTATGGAAGGAGGAGATGAGCAGAAGGTGAATTATATGAGCAAAAATGGGCTATTTTCAGCACTATTTTGTGTACAACTAATTTATTTTTATTGTAAAAATACAATAAACCGGGTAAATAGTTAACATCTTTGTGTTCTTGTTTCAGTCACTGTTCGGTTGCTATGAAGAGACACTGTGACCCAGGCAACTCTTAGAAAGGAGAACATTTAGTTAAGGACTTGCTTATTGTTTTAGAGGCTTAGTGCAGTATCATCATGGTGGCAGGTGTGGCACTGGAACAGTAGCTGAGAGTTTTACCTCCTGATCTAAAGGAAGAGGGGACCCGGACAGAGGGAGAAAAATAGAGAGAGAGAGACTGACTGGGCCTGGCATGGGCTTTTGAAATCCCAAAGCCTGCCCCCAGTGACACACTTCCTCCGACAAAGCCACACCTCCTAATCCTCAAACAGTGCCAGTCTTTGCTGACTAAGCATTCAAATGCATGCGCCTGCGGGGTCATTCTTATTCACGCCACCACATTGCTTTATTCACACCTGTGTGCAATTTTCCCAGAAAGACGAATCAACTGCTGCTGACCTCAGGTAAAGCACTAAGACACCAGAGCAATACCACTCAAGTCTAACTTGGTGATCCAGCGAGATTACTATAGAGCATGGGCAACCTATGAATGGTCACGCCACTGGAGACAATGGCTCTGATCACCAGCAATGGGTGTCTATCCCCAGCCAGGGAACTTGGTGAGCACCTCCTGCTCCAGGACAGATGCTAATGGGGAACAATCTTGTGTAGAGCTCCCATGGATAATCAACACTTCCTTGACTCTTCCCAAAAGAAGAATGAGCCCTGTTGGAGGCCTTGGTAGACTAGGTCCTTTTCTGTTGCTATGGCAATGCTATGACCAAGGCTAGC
Source organism: Bramus lutescens (assembly GCA_001685075.1). NCBI lineage: Eukaryota > Metazoa > Chordata > Mammalia > Rodentia > Cricetidae > Bramus > Bramus lutescens. The sequence goes on from LOEQ01001461.1 coordinate 55,825, forward strand.
TAAGAGCTGATTTGGGTGTACTGTTCCAGAGGGCTGAGAGTCCATCATAGTAAGG
>LOEQ01001461.1:83947-110020 GCA_001685075.1 Bramus lutescens
ACACACATAGACAGTGTATCTTGATCATATATACCCCTATTTCATACACACACAGTGTATCTTGATCATATATACCCATATTTCATACACACACATATAGACAGTGTATCTTGATCATATATACCTCTATTTCTCCCCAACACATGGCCCTCCCACCTTCATATGCTTTTTTTAAAACAAAATTAATTTCTTTATTGATTCTTTGGGAGTTTCACTAACTCTGGTCACCTCCCAGTTTCCCTCATATATTCCCCTACCCCCTGCAGTGACCCCCAAAAGAAAATTTAAAAAAATCAAAACAAAACAAAGCAAGCAAACAAACAAAAACAAGAACAAAACAAACTCCAAAAATCCCTTCGCTTTTTCAACTTTCCCACCTCTCCAACTTCGTTCATCCTGGTGGCATTGGGAGTGGTGTACTCTTTTGTCCAATCAGCTTTACTAGTAAATGTTCATTGCAACATGTCACTTTCTGGTACACCATCATCACTGGATCCCCACCAAAACTCCTCTAGGATATCCCATGGCTGCCTAGAGTCATGGAGATCCTGTGTATCCTGATGACATCAGAGAGGCAAGCTGAACTGGCCCTGCTCTTCACTGGCTCTGCTTCTCACTGAACACTGCAGCAGGAGAGCTGGCCTGACCCTCAGAGGGGAGCTGGCCCTACTCCTCACCACCGGTGAGGGAGAACAGACCCTGATAGTGTGGGTATAGGGGAGCTGGCTCCATCTCCCGCCTAAGGCAGGTGGGCCCAGTGGCCTGGACTGACCATCTCAGCTACCATCCAAGTGCACAGCACAGCCAGATCTTGGGTTGACCTACCCTAACATTTACCTGACATAGGACCTGCTGGGGCTCCTGAAGAGACTGGTCCTACACAGTGATTCCCCTACTCTTTATAAAGGGGGGAATTGACTATTATACACTTTCTGCTTCGAGCGCTCTTTGCACTGCACACCACAAGCTTTGGCATGCTGTGCTTCCATTTTCATGTGTTTTCAGAAGTTGAATTTTTTTTTAACTTCCTCAGTGACATATTGCTGTTTGGCCTCCATGAACTTAACATAATTTCTAAAAGTTTCTCTTGTTGACTATGGTAGTGCCATTCTATTATGGTCAGAGAAGCTATTTCAATTTTTGTGATTTGTCAAGATTTGCTCTGTGGCCTTTAACATTTGGCATATTTAAAAGAAAATGTTGTGCACTGAGAATGTGTATCCTGCGAGTCATTATATGGAATGTTCTACAAATGTCTGTGCAGTCCATCTCAAACATCTCTTGCTTTTCTTGCCTTGTCTGTGTGGATGAGAGTGGAGTACTGAAATTCCTCACTACCTCTAGTGCTTGTTTTTTAAACTTAGGTGCTCCAGCATCAAGCATATATATTTACAATCATTTACTTTTTATTATTTATTTTATACTATATTTTTGTGTATGTATGGGCATATGCGTGTGCCACAGTGCGTGTGCGGAGGTCAACCGGACAGCCTGTAGGAGCTGGTCCTCTCCTTCACCATGTGGGTCCTGGGGACTGAGCTCAGGTCATCAGGTTTGGCAGCAAATGCTTTTACTTGCCAACCAATTTGATGATCCCGTGTCTCTGTGTGTTATATGTGTGTATTATATGTATGCGTGTCACAGATGCTATGCACCTGTACCCGTGTGATGATCAGAGGAGGACTTGAGGTGTCTTCTGTTATTCTCTGCCTTGTTCTTCAACCTGGAGCGTGTGTTCTTTAGCTAGGCTGGTAGCAGCAAATCCCAGCCATTCTCCTTTCTCTACCTCTTGCAGTGGTGGGTTTACAAACATGCCTGGGACCGTGTTGACTTTTTTACACGGGTCCTGTGGATCTGACTTCTGGTCTTCTGTGGAGCCATCTCTCCAGCCCAGAAACATCTTTTTGATGAACCGATCCTTTGGTTGTTATTTAGTGACTTTAAAGAAAAATCTCTTGATATCCTTCCCCACTTAGTCTAGTTTCTTAGATAAAAGTGCAGCAATTACTGCTTACTTTAGGATCCCATTGGCTTGAAATATTATTTCCCAGCCTTTCATTTCCAAGCTCTTATGTGCCTATACTGGTGAACTGAGTCTCTTATACATAGCATATTTTTGATTCTTATTTTGTTTTTCATATAGGATCTTGCATGGTCTAGTATCCACTACACAGCTTAGGTTGACCTCAAAGTCATGGTGATCCTTTGCCTCAGCCAAATGAAAGCTGGGATTAGAGGTGTGTATCATAGCATCTAGCTTTTAAAAAATTCATCCAGTCAGAATATAGGTTTGATTAGATAATTTAGTCCACTTATATTAAGGTTATTATTGAAATGTAGGAACTTATGCTTATCTTGATTTTTCTACTTATTATCAAGGACCGGCCTTGACAAAATCACCAGTTACTAGGGTAGTGTTATGTCCACATCTGTGAAGTCCCCGCAAAAGCCAACAAGGAGACCAAGTCCTGTATGTAAAAGCAAAGAGCCTTTATTTTGTGCAAGTTTACAAACTCAGTCTCTCCACATGTTCAATGTATTGTAATAAACGTAGAGCCCCGAGCTCAGTTAGAATTGGGTTTTTATAGTAGTAAAGGTGGGGTGAGGGGCTTCTGAGGTTTAGGACCCCTGATTGGCTTACATTTGTCTCTGGGTGTCCTGGTGAGTGTGTTCTGGCAGGTGGTCCTATCTACAGCAGTTGGAATGTTAGGCATTTCCTTTGGACTGTCTGTTTTTGGGTGGTGCTAGGTAATCTCAGTTTGTGGTTCTTTCTGCAGCCAGGTATTGCTTTAGGGTAAACTACTGAGACTCAGGCCTCTTATTATTAAATTTATTGATGGCCAAGTTCTGCTCTGGCAGGTGGTAATAGTTAGAAGTAAAGAACTTCCTTTGGGTGACCTTACTTAGCTTATCACGGCTGGCTCTCACATTTTCCCCTTCACAAGCACTGATGACAGGACCCAAGATTGCCCCTGGTTTTAAGGAGGCATGGAACTACTTAAATTATTAAATCTATTAATTGACAATTCTGGACCTGTATATTAATAGGCACTGAAAGACCCCTGCTGTGGGGAGACTCTCACTCATGTCTCGGGATAACACGACCCCACCCCCCAAGTAACTCACACGAGAGACCGTCCTTGCTGCAATCACACTTTATTCAACAAGACAGGAACCAGTGCACTGGGGCCAAGACTCATAACCCATGCAGGGGAGGAGTTCAACCCTGAGTAACTGGGAGAAGGAATTTTTAAGGGTAGAAACCACAGCCTAGTAATCCGAAGGGGGTAGGGAGGGCGTCATAGAAAATTCCGAAAATACCAGTGATGATCACAAGGGGGCAACTCCCTGTTTTTCAGGATTATTCTCAAGATTACAATCTAATTTTATCTTCAAACGCAGTCACTGAATTGGCTAATCCTAGATTTCTGATTCTTCTCTCCCTGCTTAGATTTTTGGCTCTACTTTTTCCTGCTTGTGTGTGTGTGGGGGGGGTGTCTGGATTTATCCAGGTCTTTCAGCACTATAGGTAGTTATCTTGTACCCCATGCCAGGGAGTTTTTCCTTGTCTCAGCCTTTTAACCTATAGGGGGCATGGACAACGTGTTCCTTTCAGCAACTACTTTAAGCTGACATTGGGGCATTGTTATTCAGGACCAAGCAGGTTGAAAGGCTAGCCAAAGGTGTGTGTGGGGGGGAGCATTTAGGCAATGGAGCACTCATCAGACTTTGTTGAAGGAACAGGGAGTTTTCCTATCAGCTGGACTGGTCCACATCAGCTTTATGTAGTCCAGGGCTCGCCACCATTCAGAGCAGGTTGTAGTCAACAATTGATGCTTAGATGTGTCTGCCAGTCAAGTGGAAGCCTATTGAGATAAGTTTAAACTAGGAACAGAAGTTAAAAATATATTTACTTTAAAAAACCCATGTTGTAGAAAAAGAGTGGATAATGGGTATCTGTAAACAGAAGGAATAGACTCATACCTTTGAGTACTAGCAAAAACTACAGATTTTGGTTAGAAGCATGTATAATTTTTCTGCTGTCCAGAGAACCATGTGTGGTAGCTTTAGAATGAGCTAACAAGTTGGCTATAGCTTTGTGAAAGAATTTGGATACCTTTTGCTATTAAACTGACATTATAACTGTCCTAGCTATTAATACTATCAGAGATCTCAGAAGGATAAATAAAGTATATATGAGTACAGACCAATTTGTTTTGAAATTTATTAAAAATGACAGGGACCAGAGTCCATATACAGTTAGTCATATCCTGGTCTCCATAGCATTGGAGGCAGAAATATCCAGAACAGCAGTCTTACTGTCTAAGCCAGGCCCATAAGGTGAACTTTTTTCTTTTTCTGTGGAAGAGGAACATGGAAAAGACTGACCTTATTTTGTCTANCATAGAAAATTCCGAAAATACCAGTGATGATCACAAGGGGGCAACTCCCTGTTTTTCAGGATTATTCTCAAGATTACAATCTAATTTTATCTTCAAACGCAGTCACTGAATTGGCTAATCCTAGATTTCTGATTCTTCTCTCCCTGCTTAGATTTTTGGCTCTACTTTTTCCTGCTTGTGTGTGTGTGGGGGGGGTGTCTGGATTTATCCAGGTCTTTCAGCACTATAGGTAGTTATCTTGTACCCCATGCCAGGGAGTTTTTCCTTGTCTCAGCCTTTTAACCTATAGGGGGCATGGACAACGTGTTCCTTTCAGCAACTACTTTAAGCTGACATTGGGGCATTGTTATTCAGGACCAAGCAGGTTGAAAGGCTAGCCAAAGGTGTGTGTGGGGGGGAGCATTTAGGCAATGGAGCACTCATCAGACTTTGTTGAAGGAACAGGGAGTTTTCCTATCAGCTGGACTGGTCCACATCAGCTTTATGTAGTCCAGGGCTCGCCACCATTCAGAGCAGGTTGTAGTCAACAATTGATGCTTAGATGTGTCTGCCAGTCAAGTGGAAGCCTATTGAGATAAGTTTAAACTAGGAACAGAAGTTAAAAATATATTTACTTTAAAAAACCCATGTTGTAGAAAAAGAGTGGATAATGGGTATCTGTAAACAGAAGGAATAGACTCATACCTTTGAGTACTAGCAAAAACTACAGATTTTGGTTAGAAGCATGTATAATTTTTCTGCTGTCCAGAGAACCATGTGTGGTAGCTTTAGAATGAGCTAACAAGTTGGCTATAGCTTTGTGAAAGAATTTGGATACCTTTTGCTATTAAACTGACATTATAACTGTCCTAGCTATTAATACTATCAGAGATCTCAGAAGGATAAATAAAGTATATATGAGTACAGACCAATTTGTTTTGAAATTTATTAAAAATGACAGGGACCAGAGTCCATATACAGTTAGTCATATCCTGGTCTCCATAGCATTGGAGGCAGAAATATCCAGAACAGCAGTCTTACTGTCTAAGCCAGGCCCATAAGGTGAACTTTTTTCTTTTTCTGTGGAAGAGGAACATGGAAAAGACTGACCTTATTTTGTCTAGGCAAAAGTGGTGCAATCAATTCTCCAAGGTCCTGCTGTTTGTCGACAGTTTGGACCAGGTCCTGGCAGCCGATGTTGCACTGGGACATCTCGTGAAGTGGTCAGCAATGTTGTAATCCAGGTGGAGACCTCATGGTGTCTCATAATCTTTTTTGGAGACCTTGGGTTACTGCTAGGATCTCTGAGTCTCTGTCTAATATAATAAGCTTTAAAATCATTATTTTAAATGCCATATTCTGCAGATCTCTGAAGTATGAGAGCTGGCTAGGTATGTCGGATTAGATAAACTTTGGTCTGGTCTGCTTTAGTTGAGACTGATCTGGTTCAGTCTGTTCCGGTTGAGACCAGTCTGGTCTGGTCGAGACCGGTTTGGTCTGGTTTAGACTGGTCTTGGACTGTCTGTTCCAGGCGAGAAAAGTACAATGCCCGTAAGTCCCCCTACTGTAAATAGGAAGATTTACAGTAGGGTTCACAGTATTGCAGGGGATGATTTGATATTACCTCTGTGTAGAGTTGACAGTCAGCTGAATACTCTTACTCTGGTTGGGATTGCGATAATTATTGTAGCCAATGCAAAGCAGGCTCATGTGTCCACGCCTAATCCTACTGTGAATATATGATGGGCTCATACAATAAAACCTAGGAAGCCAATTGACATCATGGCTCATACTAGCCTATATAACCAAATGGTTCTTTTTACCTGAATAATAAGTGACAATGTGTGAGATAATACAGAAGCCAGGGAGAATGAGGGGATACACTTCTCAGTGGCCAAAGAATCGGAATAGGTGTTGGTAAAGGATTGGATCACCACCACCAGCTGGGTCAAAGAAGGTAGCATTTAGATTTTGGTCTGTGAGAAGTACAGTGAAACCTGCAGCTAACACTGGAAGGGAAAGAAGGAAAAGGATGACAGTGATTAGGGCAGATCAGACAAATAAGGGGGGTTTTGGTATTGTGTTATGGCTGGTGGTTTTATGTTAATAATTGTTGTGATGAAGTTAATTGCTCCTAGAATTGAAGATACACTTGCTAGAAGTTGTAGTGATTCTTGTGTGTATAGTAATGATTGAATTGAGAACGATCCATTTATTAGGAGTACAGCTGGGAGGATGATTGCTATTGTTACTTTGTACGAGATTGTCTGTGCTACTGCTTGTAGTGCCCCGAATATAGAGTATTTGGAGTTGGGTGCTCATCCTGATCATAGAATGAAGTAGACTGATAGGCTTGATGTGGCTAAAATAAATAGAACTCCTAGGTTTTAGGTTGACTAGGGGGTGAGGCATAGGTAGTGGAATTCATAGGCTTAGAGCTAGTGAGAGGGATAAAGTAGGCGCGATAATAAATAGGGTTGTGGAAGTAGCTAGGGGTTGTAGGGGTTCTTTAATAAATAATTTTATTGCATCTGTGAATGGTTGGAGAATTCCATAGGCTCCTACAGTGTTTGGTCTTTTTTGTAATTGTATGTAGCCTAGGATTTTTCATTCCACTAAAGTAAGAAATGCCATGGCGATTAATACTGGAATTAGGGATAAGATGTTAATTAAATACACTATTAAGGAGAGGATTTGAACCTCTGGGGACAAGGTTTTAAGTCTTATGCAATTTCCTGACTCTGCCACTCTAATCACACCCTTGTCTAGGGTTATAGTTACACAAACTTACTAAATTGAGATAATTTCATATATTAGTTTTGGGGCACTATTGTTAAGGAAACCTCATTTCTCTTGTTCTTTCATACTGGGAGAAATAGTTAATAGATAGAAACCAACCTGGATTATTCCAGTTTGAACTCAGATCACATAGGACTTTAATCGTTGAACAAACATACCATTAATAGCTGCTCCACTATTGGGATGTCCTGATCCAACATTGAGGTCGTAAACCCTAATTGTCAATATGGACTCTCAAATAGGATTGTGCTGTTATCCCTAGGGTAACTTGGTCCATTGATCAAAAGTTTTTGGGGTCAATTAGATTTTGGTCACTTTGATTTGTGGGTCTAGGTTAAAAAAATCATTCAGAGTTTGTTCTCCGAGGTCACGCCAACCGAAATTCCTAGCTTATGTCTTGTTATTTGGTCCAGTAGGGAGGTTTGTTGGAAAGTTAAGCTAGTAAATTGAGGCTCCATAGGGTCTTCTCGTCTTACATTATCCCACCTCTTCACCTCGTGTAGCCGTTCATTCAACTAAGGAACAAGTGATTATGCTACCTTTGCACGGTCAGGATACCGCGGCCTGTCAACATTAGTAGTCACTGGGCAGGCTTCTAATACTTTTTATGCTAGAGATGATGTTTTTGGTAAACAGGCGGGATTCGTGTTTGCCGAGTTCCTTTTACATCTTTTAATCTTTCCTTATGGCACGCCTGTGTTGGATTAACATTTTACATACAGGTGCGTTTTATTAGTAGTATTTACACCTGGGGTTGTTAACTAACAATGGTTATCCGGGTTGTTATAGGCTTGTGCTTGGAGAACAGTGTTCTTGTTACTCATGTTAACAGTATTTCATCTATATAATTATAGATGAACCCAATTAGTATTTATAGGAAGTCATTATGATTTGTGGAATTTAGATGTTGTAGTGTTGAGCTTTAACGCTTTCTTTATTGGTGGCTGTTTATGACAGAATGTCATAAAGAGTTTATGACAGAATGATGCATGTAAAGTAACGCAGATATGTCTAATAAGCATTAATTAAATAGTTGTAGATCAAAGTCATGGTTGAATTAATTGTATGTTGATAAAGAATTTAATGTCATATAATTAATAGTACATGCTTGTATGCTTGGGGAATATAATTTAATGCATGATATACATAAATGTATTAATGCCCTATATAAATTTATGTACAAGAAGTTTAAAAAGAATGTCAGCTTTGAGTGTTGACGGTGGGGGAGGAGTCCTTCTTTCTTGATGTCCTGAGAAAAAGGCTTTTTCATTTCTGGTTTATAAGGCCAGTGTAATGTTTATACTATCAGGACATTTAATCTATCTAGGTCAAGAATGTTGTTTTCAATTATGCCTGCAATAGGAATGAAGATCACAATGATGGCAAAATAACTGATTGAGGCTATTTGTCCGATAAGGATGAATGGGTGTTCAACTGGTAGGCCTCTCATTCATGTGAGGATAAGAAGGTCAGCTACTAAAATTCAATACATTGTTTGTGTGATTGGGCAGAAGGTTAGTCCTAGTTGTTTTGAAGTGTGGAGAAAGGGTATAAGGGCGAGAATAAGGATTGATAGGATTAGAGCTAGTATGCTGCCCAATTTGTTGGGGATAGATTGGAGGATGGCATAAGCGAAAAGAAAATATCATCTGGTTTAATGTGTGGTAGGGTGTTAAGTGGATTTGCTAGGTTATAATTATCTGGGTCTCTGAGAATATCTGGGAAAAATAAAACCAAAATTATGAGAGCTATTAATAGAAGAAGGATGCCGAGAAAGTCTTTGACTGTGTAGTAAGGGTGAAATGGAATTTTGTCTGTGTCCGAATTTAGACCTGATGGGTTATTGGAGCCAGTTTCGTGGAGAAATAAGAGATGAATGAATACAAGGGCTGTGATGATGCAAGGCAAGATAAAGTGGAATGAGAAGAGTCATGTTAGAGTGGCTTTATCTACCAAGAATCCACCTCAGATTCATTCTACTAGGGTTGTTCCAGTATAAGGGATGGATGGCTGATAAGAGATTTGTGATTACTGTAGTCCTTCCAAATGATATCTGTCCTCAGGGGAGCATGTAGCCTATGAATGCTGTTGCTATTACAGCAAATAGAAGTACAATTCCTGTGTTTCAATTATATTGTAAGAGCCATAATAAGACTCCTCGTTCTACGTGGAGGAAAAGGCAGATGAAGAATATAGAGGCTCCATTTGCATGTAGATAGCGTATTAGTCAGTCGTAGTTAACGTCTTGGCAGATGTGAGTGACAATGAAAATGTTGTTGATGTGTTTGTGTAGTGTATGGCTAGGAATAATCCTGTGAGGATTTGAATGCTTAAGCATAAGCCCAGGAGAGAGCCGAAATTTCATCATGATGAGATGTTTGATGGCGCTGGAAGATCAATGAATGAGTGGTTAATAATTTTGATTAATGGGTGTCTTTTTCAGATGATTGTCATTAAGTGTTTCTATAGTTGAATAACAATGATGATTTTCATGTCATTGGTCATAGTTAAAGTCAATGTAGAAATTATGACAGAATCTATATTTTAAGTCTATTGATTTCATTAGGTTGTTTAGGCACTTATTTGAAGCCTTCTATTTATGGTGGGTTATGTTAGTGGGTGTTCAGGTTGTTTAGCAGTATTAGGTTTTGGTGGGTCTTTTTTAGGGTTAATGGTGTTTTTGATTTATTTAGGGGGGATGTTAGTTGTATTTGGTTACACCACTGCTTTGTCTGCGGAGGAGTATCCTGAGACATGGGTCTCTAGTTGATTGGTATCAGGAGTTTTATTGATAAGTGTTCTTATGGAAATAGGCATATTATTTGTGACTAATTATGAGGGATAATGTTCAATAGTTTAGGTGGGTGAATAGTTTATGATGGTGATGTGCTAGGATTAATGGGTGAGGGGGATGTTGGGGTGGCTGCTTTATGTAGTTGCTTTGCATGGTTGATAGCGGTTTCTGGTTGAACTTTATTTATAGGTATATTTATTATTGTTGAGATTACTTGGGGTAATTAAATGCTTAGTAAGACTGGGATAGACAGGAGTGTAATTAGGAATGAGAGGAAATATAGTTTTTAATTATTCCTTTTTGGTTACTGAGGGTTGCAGTGTGTAGGTATGCAAGGTGGAGGTGATTTGGGGTGGATAGCTTTTTCTAGTCAGATTAGATCTAGTAGGGTTAGAGCTGTTTGTAAAGCTTATGTTAAGTGTTTTGATAGGGAGAATTCGATATATAATTGTTGGGAAATATCCTAGGGAGGTTGAAAATAGGTTAGTAGGTGAGGGCTTGGTTGGTGAAAGGCAATTTGTTAAGTTATTAAGTTATAATGTGATGGCAAATCCTGCAATGGTTACTAGTATCATGGTTATAGTTATGACTTGGATGGTTGTGGGTGGGATATTGTATGAGATGAAGAAGCCTGCTATGATACTTCCTAGGGCTAGGTGTTTGATTGGGTTAATTAATAATGGGTCATTTTCATTAATAATAATTGAAGAGGGGAATTGGGGTTTAGTTTTTAAAGCAAAGTAGATGATTCGTATGCTGTAGACAGCTATTATTGAGGTGGCTACTAGTATTACTAAGAGGGCTCAGGCGTTGGTGTAGCAGGTGTTGGCTTCAATAATTAGGTCTTTTGAGTGGAAGCCTGTAAGGAAAGGCATTCCTGTGAGGGCTAGGCTGCCAATGGTTAAGCATGAAAATGTAAATTGTACGGCTTTTGCTAGGTTACCTATTTTTCGAATGTCTTGTTTGTCATTTAAACTGGATGATGGATTTGGAACACATAAATAATATAGCTTTAAAAAAAGCATGTGTGCAGATATGTAAAAAGGCTAGGTGAGGTTGGTTAATACCTAGTATAACTATTATTAACTCTAGTTGGCTTGATATAGAGAATGCTACAATCGTTTTTGATGTCGTTTTGGGTTAATGCACTAAATTGCTGTAAATAAAGTGGTGACTGCACCTAAGCATAGTATAGCTGTTAAGATTGTGCTGTTGATGGAGGTGAGAGGGTGGAATCACATTATTAGGAAAATACCTGCTACAACTATAGTGCTTGAGTGAAGGAGTGTGGATACAGGAGCTGGGCTTTCTATGGCTGATGGGAGTCATGGGTGTAGTCCAAATTGTGCTGACTTACCTGTGGCTGCGGTTAGGAGACCTATTAGGGGGACAATATTCGGGTTGTCTAGTATCAAATAGGAGTTCACAGGAGTTAAGAGTTTATACAGAATCAGGCTATTGCTAGGATGAAGCCAGTGTCGTCAATACGATTATAGAGGATAGCTTGTAGGGCTGCTGTGTTTGCGTCAGCTCGACCATATCATCACCCAATTAGTAGGAAAGATTTAATACCTACACCTTCTCAGCCAATGAAAAGTTGGGATAGATTATTGGCTGAAGTTAGGATAACTATGGTAATTAGAAATAGAAATATTTGATAAATCGATTTAGGTGCAGGTCTGAGTGTATATATCATGTGGAGAATTTTATGATTGATCATGTGACAAATAGGGCTACTGGTAGAAAAAATGATTGAAAAGTCAAATTTGAAGCTTAGGGACAAGTTTATAGGGCCGATAGTAATTCACTGTCAGTTGGTGATTATTAACTCTGTGTCAGAGTTGAAGAATGAGGATAGTGGAATAAGGCTAATAAAGAATGCATATTTGATGCATAGGGTTACATAGTTGGGAAGGTTGATGTGTTTTACTATATTGGTAAATGAAATGATTATAGGGAAAATCAGTAGCATGAGAATAAGTAAAATTGAGGATGTAATTGTTTTTATTATTTTAATTTGGAGTTGCACCAAGTTTTTATTTCCTAAAACCAATGGATTACTTCTATCCTATAAAAGTAAGGAAGCCGCATGTTTAAATACGGAGGCATGAGTTAACAGCTCTTGCATGCTTTATTGGTAAATAAGAAAGTTTATATCCTTTCTCCAGATTCACAGTCTGGTATTTTTTTAACTATATTTACATAATGTTAGTTCTATCATTAGTTTAGGGTTAATTGTAAGCAGAATAAGGGGTAATATATGAAGGGTTACTAGTGTTAGTTCTCATGTGTGTAAGGGTTGGAGTTTATTTATGTGGCTGGTTAGTTTGTTTGCCTTGTTGTGTGGTGATGATTATGTACATGGAGTATATAAGGAGGTAATTAAGATGTTAGTTCCTAGTAGGATAAGACCGGTCTCAATTCTGGTAGAATCCGGTCAAGACCAGTCTGGTTCAGTCGAGACTGGTGATGTCCGGCTTGCTCTGGTCAAGACTGGTCTGGTCCAGCCAAGACCGGTCTGGTTCTGTGTGGTCCAGTCTGGACCGGTCAAGACTGGTCTGGTCTTGTAGAATCCAATAATCTTGGTTGCCAATTATTTTATTTCAGAACATGGAAAGTGACATTCCATTTCCTCATACCCTATAGTGTTTCTGCTGGAAAATCTATAAGTTTTGTGAGGTTTCACTAAGATATGTCTTGGTGCTTTTCTCTTACAGACTTTAAAATCCTTATACTTTTGACAGTTATATATTATGGTGAAGATCTTTTCTGGCCATGTCTGTAAGCCTCTTTCACATGGGTTGCACAGTGAAAAGGCAGTTGAAAAGTTCTAGAATATCAGGATCTGAAGGCTCCAATATCCTCAGAAAACTCAAAGCTATGGTATCAAGAGTTGGCTAAAGAGCAGAAGCTAACTATAAAGTATGATGGAGGTACTGAAGTTAGAGAAGCTGACTATGGAAGAGGAGGCTTTAATATGGGAGCTGAGACTACAAAAATAGTACATCCCCCTTGCTAAAGAGTTTGGAGAGAGCTGAGGATTCAAGAGTCAAGGGTTCCAACACACACAGCTTGAGAGCTAGAACTCCAACCATTAGGTGTTGCTTCTCTTAAGCCCAGGAGAGTAAGTTCTGCCTTGAGCAGCCAAAGCTGTGAGCTTCCAGCTTTGAAGGCATAGACCTGTAAGTTCCTAATAGTTCTCAAAGAGAGAGCTAAGTGTCTAGACTTAGAAGCCTAGCTTGTGAGCCTCTAGAACTCAGGCCTGTCACTACTAAAGAGACTGCCTGCCTGGCCAAGTTCAGATACAGCAATATGCTCCCGTGCTGGAAATCAATTACTCATGACACTATAGGCAACACCCTCCCTGGTGTAATATGTACCTAGAGTGCAGACTACCCAGCATGTTCAACTAAATTATTGGGCAAAGTTTGGATTACAAGGCAGCTAGTTGATGAGCTTGATGAGAACTACAATACATTGTCTATGGCTTCTCAGGGATGGGAACACGGAGAGTTTTCTGACCCCTAGAGCCATCCAGAATCGAACGTTCTCTTAAGTAGCTCTTGGTAACAGCACTAAGGGTTCATAGGGAGATGATATAAAAATTGTTTTCAAAGTGAGGATGCGGTATAGACTTTAGATTACTTATCTAATTAGACAGCAAGCCAGTGTGGATTGTGAAATCTTCTGACAGCTGGATTGTCAGCATCCACACTGGCTGTGTTAGCTGAGCCTACTTTTTCACATGCATCTCTATAGAGGGGCAGCTTTTCCCTCCCCATTATGGGGTGAGAGTTGGAGGTGCCAGGATATTTTCTCTTGCCATGACTTTGTCTCACAAGGTTCTGATGTTTTCAGTTTAGGTTTTTTTTCTTCCTGCTTTTTCAAGACAAGGTTTCTTTGTGTAACAGCCCTGGCTGTTAAGGAACTCACTCTGTAGACCAGGTGCCCTTGAACTCACAAAGATCCGCCTGCCTGTGCCACCCAAGTGCTGCACCACCACCGCCTGGCTGGTTCTGATTTTAACTATTGTTCACCTCAAAATGCAGCTATACATTTTTTTCTTCACAGAAAGTGAGCGTTAGGTGCCTTTAATCTTCCATCTTGGTATTCCCTCTCAACTGTCTTGACAGTCAGCAGACCAGTACCTTGGCTTTGCTCCTCCTTTGAATTCAGCGGAGTTCAAACAGAAGTCATTTCTGCACTTATCAATTGGGAACTGGGTCCTTTCTTTTAACTTTTATCAGTATAAGAAATCGGTGTTGTTCCTTTGGGTTATGAATCTGATTGGGAGCCAGAAAACAAACCACACATATTCCATTTCTGGAAGTTTTGTTCTTTAATGAGCCATGGAGTGATTTGTTCAGCAAGCTGCTTTTGTGTGGCCATACAGTGCATATTCTGAGTGACACATACTGCACTTCATACAAATGTCTTGCCCCCTCCAACAAAAACAAAAAAAGGAAAACTACAAAGTGCTGCTGATTGCATCAGGAATGTAATCAGTTCTGTGAATGAGAAGTCATTCTAATAGAATTGTTAAACAGTAAAGTGGCATATTTCACAGGATATGTCCTTTTATAATATACAGTATTTTAAAAATTTACACTCACCATACTTATAAATTACTTTAAATCCATTAAAATAATATAATACTAATCTGTAGTCCACACCTTTCCCATAGCAAATACAAATACTTTGTTCAAGAGGTGCAACTCTTATATGACTTAAGAGGGCTGATAAAGAGGCATTAAGAATGGATGGGTAAAAGGCAACAGGCCCATTGGTAGAGCTTTTTTGAAGTTTAAACCAAGAGATTAATAATATCTAATACACTGGAGATTACCCAGTCAACATCAAATCAAGTATGGGAATGTTCCAGAGAAACATGGTCTAAGGACACAGAAAGTTGGGTCTCCTACAAATGACTAAAAGTTTTACTACTAAGGCCAGCATGGTGTTGGGACACAGTGCTGGGAAGTTATCACAAGAGTGTGGGTGCATATAACACACCATTCAATACAGAAGAATGCAGGTCCATTCCCCACCAAGACTTAAGAGTGAGCGAGAAAACCAGCTGGACAACTCTCTCAGCTTCACATACCTCCTGAGAATCCTTTCTTCTCTCAAGCTTATCAGTTACAGATGAAAACACAGAGCTCACAAGCAGAGATGGGACAACACAACTTCCATGGATCACATCATGTCAGCATACTGCTCTGGCCCTATCTTTGACTGTACAACACAGAATATCTTCACACCCTATGCAAGGTTAAGAGTCACAGCAGATTTCCAAAGCCTAAGAGTTGGCCCTAGTGACCTGTGCCCTGAACTCACATATTTTTGTCCCTCCTAGAAATATTCAGAGAAAGAGGGTCATTTCTCCCTTCATGTTTCAACAGCCCAGAGTGGCCATATATATCTAAATGGAAGGAAGTACAAACTATGTGCAAACTAAGCATGTTGCCTCCCTGAATTCTGCCTGCATTTGCTGTAATATCTTCAATCTGTGATGCAGAATGAATTTGTTTCTGCTACATTTTCTATGATACACAGCTACAAACACGTATTAATGAGTGGGTAGAAAAGGAAATGTAGATATTATTGAGGGCTAGACATATGTGGTGTGACTAGAATGCTCTGAAGTTGGGAACACAGGCTCCACATGTAAGCCACTCTGCTGCTGCCATGGAGATTCTTTTGATGCATTCTGAGTGAAGAAAAGCAGCAAGGCAGAAGCAACAGAGAACTGTGAGCCTGATGCGGACTGTATCATGAGTGACTGCAATACATTGTCACTTTGTGGTGATGCAGAGGCCCTGATAAGAACTGATGGAAGTAGAACATTCTGACAGTACTGAGTTATGGCTTCATCTCTATCAGACCAATAGTGCCTGCTGACCCACAAGAACAATAGCATTCTTTTCCTCAAAGAGGGCCTACACTTGCTGAGACATTCTTATGATTGTGTAGATTTCCCCCACATCCTGGCAGCTTGTTAAATGATTAGAAATTTACAAATCTAGCAACTGAAAGTTTTTATTTAACTTTATTCAAATTCAGGATTTAGATCCCTGAGAAAAATTATAAAGTCTTTTAATATTGATTACTTAGTTCCTACAAAGTGACCTATGTAGACAGTTTTTTCTCAGCCCCAAATTTACCTTATAGAAAAACAAGACAAACAAAAAACTGAAAATTTAGGTGGGAGAATGTATGTCAAGTGTTAAGTTTCCCCAGACCATTCCTCTAAAACAAGGGAAACTGTTCAACAGCTTAAAAAAAAATTTAACATTTTGACCAAAGTGGAGAGCAACAGTTAACACCCAGCAGTAGCTGCTCTCCCTAGTGCTAAAACAGACTGTGTAAGGCCCAAAATTGTTACCCCACCCTGACACAGCCATGCTGGGTTCCTTTAGGACAATATCCAACATTCTTGTTGTTAATGTTTGTGGGATATAAAACTTAACATTTACTGATTGACCATCATCATTGGGGAGAGTTTCAAAGCTTCCTTCATGTGTTTTGATGCTGAACTATATATACCAGGGAGAGGGAAGATGCCTGCTACCATGAGTTGCTGCACAGAATGATGCTATAAGTCTCATCTCTAGAACTGGCCAATGACCACTGAAGCAAGGGCATGAGGTTCAGTGTTGTGCAAGAGGAGAGACCCTGCCTTAATAAAAAAACTTATTATTCTCATGACTTCAAACCAAAGAAAATGAAGAAAACCGAAATTCAGGTTATAGGTGGTAAAGGCTCTTTTTTGTAACAGTGCATATGGTAGTTAAGACAAAATGTATTTAGTTACTTTAAAAATAAACATTTTCACATACTTAAGAAAGGGCATCATGTTTCATTTCACATACATTATAAATAGCAAAAAGATTTCTACTCCCACAACTGCTAGTACATGATGTTTCAGAAATTATAACTTAGGTACATGGAGACCACCATTGATGAAGAAGATGCCCTTACTTTTCCCTCAACCCAGGGGTGAGTGGTTCTCACCACCTGTCCAATGGTCTCTCATCTGTAGGAAGAAACTCCATGGGAAAAAGGGGGAAGCACAAAGTTAAAAAGAACTAGGTATACTATACATGTGTATTTACAGTAAACTTCAGGAACAAGTATATTAACAAAAATAGCTTCAAGTAGTCCTTGATTTTTTTTCATCTAATACTGATGGTCTGAGAAAAAAAAGAAGATAAAAGTTAAATAGATCATATTAAAACTTTCTAAATTTCTTTTGGCAGCTTTCTCTAACACTCATGCAATGTTGTATGTGAGTACTTGTAGAAAAATGATTACATGGTCACATTATTTGTCGAAGTCTATGGTGGTATTCCACCAGCAAGCGAATAGGCTCGGATACAGTCTTCAGTTTAGTCTATACAACAACAAAAAAGCGTGGATCAATCAGGATGAAGCTTTCACATTTAGGGATTACCTAAATGTGTCTGTGATATAGAAAACAAACAGAAGACTAGAGGACTCTGACCTGATAATCAGGTCTATCATGACAGTATGGCTACCAGAACTTTATCCCATGCAACATAGCTGGCAGGAACTAACCAGGAGTTAAACCAGTACTGATTACTACGATAGCAACATCAACAAAACACAAAGCATGGTCTCTTCACTGTATGACCAGATAACTGAGACATGCTCTGATAGCTTAATGGAAATCATTGTTTGTTTCCAAAATATAACATGGATTATTTTTAAATTAAAATAGAGGGCTTGGGCTTTCTGCTTATAAATCCTTGGGGAAAATATATTCTACCACAGCTCCTAACTATCCCAATACAAACTCAAAAGCTTTTGCTTTCATGGTTAATAGAGGTTTGTATATTTTCTTCAAATGCTAGAAATGAGAGTATTCCTCAGGATCACAACAGCCTCCTAGTTCAACAAGTATCTGTTGGGAATCCCAGGATGAGTAGGTGCGGGAGAGGCAACAACTGTTGACCAAAATCCCCCAGGTCCTAGGTGGCTTTGTTTAGTGGAATCTCAAATCAAAGACAGCAGCCAAGGCACAGCTGGCCCATCCCTAGCAACCTTCAAAGAGGCCACTTCTGCAGGAAGCCCAGCGATCCAGCACACAAACTGCTGGAACAAGAGGCAGGACCATTAGGACTGACTGTTATGGACAAAGTGACCAGAAGAGGCCCCAGAGATGAGATGTGTTTACCACTCTAGCCACATAGGGGGACACATCTGTCATTCATACCATAAACTCATTATTTCCAAAAGGTGGTAGCTGCTGTGCTGAGCTGCAGTCTGGGTCCACAGTTTTCTTTCGGCCAGATGCGACGGTCCCCTCTGGGGTCTCTTTGGTTTTCTGAGGTGAATTTTTCACATTCTTTAGTTTTTGTTTGCCCTTTTCAGGGTTGAAGGTTCCTCTGCTGATGAACTGAGGCCTGTCTTCCAGGGATTTGGCTTGGCCTAGTGGTCCTTCCGTACCCAGGGCCTCACAAGCTGAAGCAGCTCGGTAAAATGGAGACTTGGAATAAATCTGAAATCGCTTTCTAGTGCCATGAGATGATGTAGTGTTAGATAAACAGGAAGAGACGCCGGAGTTGACTGAGTCCACAGAGTCTGGCTGCTTTCTTAGGTGCTTTCGCAACTTGCTTGAAGGCTCAGACTTGGCAGCTGCTCTCAGGGAGCTAAGGGCTAAGCTTCTCTCTAATGGAGACACAGAAGACAAAGTTGTATGTGACAGTGTCTCTTAAACATCAGATAATGAACAGAAGCCAGTGCTCACAAGTAAAAATGTATGTGTCACAGCTGTGAGGGTCGAGATGATCTACTTTGCAGAAATGACAAAAAGCTCTAGAGTTTGGCCTGGTGGTGCACCACCTTTAATCCCAGAGTTTGGAAGGCAGAGGCAGATGGATTTCTGTGAGTTCCAGGCCAGCCAAGAACTACAGAATGAGAACTTGTTCACAAACAAATAGATCAACAAATCCTCTCCATCCAGTTCCACAAATACTTTACACTAAGTCCCAGGGAAGTCTGGTATGTCTGAGTATAAGGCCAGCAGAGATCTAGAATAGTCACCATCATTCCAAAGCCTCTATCTCCCTGAGATACAGCACCTAATCAAACACCTCCTTTGGTGTGACAGTTCCACCTCATAGCAGGGGACAGTTTTGGTACTCATTCTTGGGAAATGACCATGAGATGGATATACACTGATTACTGGCTTTCCCCAACCCTCCATGGTAAGTTACCAAAATTAAGTTACTCCTGCATTACAATGACCATTTGTGAGTCTAATGAACAATTATGAGGAAGCATCACAAAGACCTGTGATTCCTTAGCAATCTGTCATATTTTCATGTGGAATCAGTGGATTTGTAAAACTCTACTTAGCTTGGGAATTTGTTTTGGTTTATTTTGTAAGATAGGGTTTATCCATAATAGCTCTGTCTGTCCAGGACCAGGCTGGCCTTCGAACTCAAGAAATCCACCTGCCTCTGCCTCCTGGATTAAAGATGTGTGCCATGCCTAGCTTGGGGATTTTTTTTAAACCATTAAATATTTTTTAAAATTTATATATTTTTATGTGTGTGGATACTTTGCTTGCATGTGCACCAAGTGCCTGGTATCCTCAGAGGCCAGAAAAGGGCATCAGATCTCCTGGGACTGGAGTTACAAGCTGTAACCACCATGTGGGTGCTGGGAACTGAACCCAGTTCTTCTGAACCTGAGTGTCCCTAACCACTGACCCACTCTTCCAGCCTAGCTTGAGAATTCTTATTCCTTCTTTACAAAACAAATTATGTCTCTAGTATAATATATTCATTTATCAGCTCTCTCAAAAGTGGTACCTTCAGAATCCATGTTCAAATTTTCTGAGCTATCAGCAGTTCCAATAGAAGCCTCAGACTCAAGGGTTTCGTCATCAGAGGCACGAGGTTCCAATACAAGCATCTCAAAAGTTAGTTCTTCCCTATGAGATACAAGCAACAAACCCATTAACATGATAGGGAACAGAAGAAAGATGACAGAAAGACTTTCATTAAAGCAAAGAAGTTAAATGACAAAGACATTTCTTACTGTCCCACTAAGGTGATGAAGAGTATTTATTTATATGCAAAGCAAGAAAGCACAAGATCACAGCAAATCTATGAGTAATGGTGGGGCTAGGGGTGGATCGGCTGATGTAGGTTGCTGTAACTGAGACATTCTGAGATGAACTTTGGACTGAAAACTAGGAGTTGAAGATTCTAAATTCATTCATGATATATCAGCAAGACCTGTTCTCTCTCTGGACCTCAGCTTCTTCATCCAGAAAACACAGCTTGTCGATCCCTAGTAATAAGCCAGCTCTGAACCTAATACTTTCTCTTTAAATAAAGTCTTCTCTTGTCAGACCCTTCTTAGCCTTACTTCTACTTTAAAATAGCCTGAAATCCACAGATCATCTTTCTCTTTTTTTAATTAAAAAAATTTACTTTTCATTTTCATACCAACCCCAATTTTCCCTCCCTCCCCTTCTCCCGTCACCCTCTTCCCCCTTTCCATTCCCCATCCGCTCTTCAGAGGGGGTAAGGCCTTCCTTGGGAAATCAACAAGACACACAAACTATCCTTTTAAGCAAAGCCTTGCCAGTAGCTCACTACTTTCATGTGCAGTCACAGGTTTGAGATGTATGCTTATCCTTCGCACTTTATCTTTCCTAACCATTTCCTATTTACCCCTCTATAATTCTAATACTATGTTCACCAGAGCTGAGGTAGGTCATCTTTTTAGCCCTGGGTTTGTAGCTAATGCCTCATTTTTTCCACAGCTGAACCTTAGCTGCTTTTCAATTGCCCTAAATTCCAGAATCAATCCTGACATTAAAGTTTCTTGATTCTTCATGAATCAAGTTCTCAGACCTAAGAGGTAAGTAAGCTATAGGGACTCAAGGAAACCTTTAGAATTTCTGAGTAATCTATGTCAATGATAACTAGTACATAGTACCTTCAGAGAGAAGGGGTAATGTCAACCCAGTCTTGACAGAGTGATGGAGGTAATAGAATTTCTTAACTTTCTCTTTGAAATCACAACAGGTTTCTCTCCCTAGTACCCCAGTACAGGTGCTGCCTTATTCTATCTAGTTGTTGGGACCACGGTCATGGTGATTTGTAAATAATAACACTTATGTTATTCCTTTATGTAACTCCAACTAATGCTTATGCTTGGAGAGAACTTTGTCTCTTAGCCAAGGACTCTCGCTCTTCCTTTTGTGAAGCACATCTGGTTCTGCAGGCTTGTCCCTGACCTGTCAAAATGTGATACCTTGTCTTGGCTCTCCATTGTTCATGCCTTTGGAATATGGATTAAGAAAGCATACACTGGATGTTTACCCTCCTATTCCTACTGCATCAAGATTCCTACCTCATAAATTTCCACACTTACCCTGAGGATAGGTAACAAGAATCTGACAACTGCATGTCCTTTGGACCACCTGACATAGTGCTTGACACAGAAGATAATGAATAAGGAAAAATAAAGGGGGAAGGAATCACAAAAGACAACTGGTCTCTCCTTTCCTCTGGACACTTACTTCTCTTTCTGTAAATTCTCAATTTGCTCAGTCAGCACTTTTTCCTCCTGCTGCATTGCTGCTTGCTGCTGTTCTGTGATATCAGTCTCCATGGCTGCTTCACTAGTCATGGTCTCTTCAGGGACATCAGACATGGAAGGCAATCGGACTATAACAGGAGAGGATGGACTTGGATAGTTTCCACGATGTATACGCCCCTTTCCCTGCAGAGAAAATTCATTTTAGAAGGTAAACTGACTATGTCAGTTTTATGTTGATCACTTTGGATAACAAATGTCCTCCCATCACATCATGAGAATGATAGATCTGCTCAGGCATAGGATATTTAAGTAAGATATCATAAATCAAAAAATTAAGTTAAAAGAATTCTATCAAGAACACTGAAACGTGAACACACATTTCCAGCCCTGGGTGTTAAGAATTGTCATGTCTTCTTTTAATCTAAGCTGTGCACTAAATAGCTTCAAGCCAATTAAAACTTGAAACTAAGTTATGTGGTGACAGGAGCCACATTTCATGTGCTCCAGAGCCATACCACACTAACATTGAAGATACATGTTGTTTTCAACATTATAAAAATTTTTGGCAGCTTTAACCCTATAAAGACAATCTCTCTGGAAAGATAAATGTTTTTTACATGTCCTGAAACTCATGCTTAAAGATACTGGATAGCTAAGTGGCATAAAAACGGCCCAGCATTTCCTAATGATCTGCAGGTTCAGAAAAGATGGTGGAGTCTGAGCAGAACTGTGAACATCTAGAGTTGGCAGCTACAGTGCAGTTCATTTACAAATCTTTGTCAGAATAAACTTATTATTAATGAAGTAGCTACAGCTGTTTTCAACAGTGGCAGAGATGGCTTAAAACTCTAATAAAATTACATACTCCATGACCCTCCAGAGAAAATGCTTGCCAACTCCTGAATACAGAATAAAAATGTATGAGTTGTTGCCCCATAAAACCTCCAAGGTTTGCATTCTAGACAGAAGGGTAAACTGAAATTATTACAGTTCTTACAGATGTAGCCTAGCTTTAAGTCATCTGAATAATCTATATATAAATTTGATACAAAAATTTTAAACTTCAAAGACTGGATGAAAATGATGAACCTGCTAGTACCCAAGGATCTCACATAAATAAAATTACTCTTTGTAGGTATTCATTACTATCCCAGGCCTCAAAATACTTTCTATAAATCATTTTTCAAATCAAAAGTAGTCAGGAATAAGAGGAGATAAGACAATGCAAATGAAAACTAGTAAAATAAATAAACAGAAGACAAACACTCTCAAGGACTATCAGACAAACTTAAAAATAACCTGTTCAAGCAGGTGGTAAAACATAATTGAATTAAGTAGAATGGAAGTTAGGCCATAAGAAAAATCCAGAATCAAGTCAGGAGAATCAACACAAAAGGATAATTTTATAGAAGATGGTAAAAGAGAGAGAATAAAAAAGATCCACCGTATGTTAAAGTTTTACTAGGTGGATATGAGGTGAAGAGATAACAGATATTGATACTAAGTCAATAGAACATTAAAAAATCAATTAACGATGTTAAGTGACTAATTTGAATTCCATATATGTCTTCAAGTGAGGACCAAAATGTCAAGGCATTTAGAAACATTACTAAAAACCCAAGTCAAGAAAAAAAAATCTTAGAAGCAGTCAGAAAAAAACAAAAATTACTTGCAAACAAATAACAGTAATTAGGTTCTAAGCTCCACAGAAGCAATGGAAGAAAAAAAATAAGCCAAATACAAAAAGCAAACACAAAGAGAGACAGAGAGCAGAGAGAGAGAGAAAAGATAGTAAAATGATATTTTTAGGCTATGAAAGGAACAAGTTACCACCAATCTAGAACTGAACAAAAATCTTCAGGAATAAAGTAGAGAAAGAGAAGACAAAATTTGATCCAGGCTAAGGTAAGTTTTTTTTGAGACAGGGTTTCTCTGTAGCTTTGGCCCCTGTCCTGAAACTAGCTCTTGTAGACCTGGCTGGCCTTGCACTTTCAGAGATTCTCCTGCCTCTGACTCCTGAGTGCTGGGATTAAAGGCGTGTATCACCACCGCCAGGCATCTAAAGGAAGTTGTTAATGGCCGGGAGGATATGCCCAAAAGAAAAGTTAGAGATTCAGGAATGAAAACACCAATGACAATGTACGGACTACCTAAAACTAAGATGTTTTGAAGGAAGTTGTTAATGGCCGGGAGGATATGCCCAAAAGAAAAGTTAGAGATTCAGGAATGAAAACACCAATGACAATGTACGGACTACCTAAAACTAAGATGTTTTGTATTTAAAATCTAAAAATAGCAAAAAGAAAAAAATCTGCTAATAGCAATGAAGTCAGACAATGACACATTAAAGTCCTTGGACATTATCTAGGAAAAAAGATCAAAAGTACCAATTAATGAACATTGAAAGGGTACAGTTTAATGATGTGATCTTTAGGTTAAAGGAGGATAAAACCTTTTAGAAGAATGAAAAAATGAATGGAACAATATTAAGTAAGGGGGAGGCAATAAAAAACAAAGGAGGCCATGTTGCGGGAGCTCCTTCAGCCAATAGCCGCTAAGATACAAGCCCATTGGGGCATGATCTCTCTCTCTTTAAAAAAGCAACAACTGCCCTCCGCTTGCTCTCTAGCTTCCGGCTCTGCTTCTGACGACTAGACTCCTTTCCTGATTGTGCAGAAGGCTATGGTCTGGGACGATGATCTGTAAGTTTTCCCCTTTAAACAAATAACTATTTTATTAATTATAATTCCGAATTGATGTGGGATTGTTTATGACTTATGCCTTCAAGGCCAGAAAGGAAAAGGAAACATGTCAGGCAAAATAAACAAAACCTGCACAGTAAAACAGATTTAAAATATAAATATAGAGGCTGGAGATACGGCTTAGTGGTTAAGAACACTGGTTGCTCTCACAGAAGACCTGGGTTCAGTTCCAGCATCCACATGGTGGCTTACAAACATTTGTAACTCCAGTTCCAGGGCATCACACACTCTCTTCTGGTTTCCTCAGATACCAGGCATGGGTGGTACACAGATATATACGCAGGCAAAATACTTAGACACATAATTTTTTAAAAATCCAAATACAGAATCAACAGCATTAAAAGTACATAGATCAAATGTTCCTATTAAAATTGAAAAATTATCAGAAACATGATATTTAAGGACTACATATAAATACTCAAAAAGATTGAAAGCAACTTAGTGTGGCGTCTCATTTGGAAGGCTTTGAATTTGAAGCTACCCTAGAATACTTGAGTTCCAGGCCAAGTTTACAGAGTGATACTATGTCTCAAACAAAAACAAAGTTTAAAAGAAAAAATAATGAAAAGCTGCAGGTCACGTACTCCTTAAACCCAGCACTCCAGCACTTGGAAGGCAGAGACAGGAGAACCTCTGTGATTTTTGAGGGCAGCCTGGTCTGGTCTATAGAGCGAGTTCCAGGGCAGCCAGGACTACATAGAAAGACCTTGTCTCAAAAAAAAAAAACTAAATAAAAGCCTGGCATAAAGTGAGAAGTGCCATTTATAATAGGATATTTCAGAGTGACAAAAGCTCAAAATATGAAGATACAGCATTTCCAAATTTGTATATGTCTATGTATCTATAGCCACTTCTTAACAGTTTCAATCTATTAAATGAAGTATCAGTAGAATCACAGAGACAAAGCTGTCATCAGCAGGATAATGGAGATTAAGTATGTGTGCATAGTAAACCATTAGAGAGCTAGCAAACACATTCTTCCACAGAATTAAAATGGACTATGTCCCATTTGTCTACCTTGAGGCAGGGTCCTGGTTAGCTTGGAACTCATTATGTAGACCAGGCTGGTCTCAAACTTACAGAGATATACCTGCCCTGCCTCCTCCATGCTCAGGGATTAAAGGCATGTGCCATGATGCCTTGCCTAAATTGTTTTTATACAAATTAGAAAAATATAACAAGTACATTTAAGGGAAGGGCATTCTAGAACAATTTCATATATAATCACAGGAGCAAAAAGTCTTGATGGTTTATGAACTGAAGTGGGCAATATATCAATGATGGTTTAACATCAATAAAATTTACAATTCCCTAAGCCAGGCATGGAGCTTGAACCTGTAAAACCAGTGCTCCTGAGGCTGAGGTGGAAGGTCACTTGCAACTTCTAGATCATTCTGTTCCACACTGTGAAACATCTCAAAAATCTATATTAAAAACCTAAAAGTCTGGTCTACAGAGTGAGTTCCAGGAAAGCCAAGGCTACACAGAAAAACCCTGTCTTGAACAATAACAACAAGACAAAAACAAAACAAAAACCCATAAAAGTCAACATTACACCACAGTAACAACCTAGAAAACCAGGAATCAAATGAATGTGCTAAGTCTCATAAAGAATAAAAATCCTGTAGCAAACATCATGTTTAGGGATGGGAGAATATGCTAAGAATGATCACTACCACCAGGTGGTGGTGGCGCAGGCCTTTAATCCCAGCACTGGCAGATCTCTGTGAGATCAAGGCCAGCCTGGTCTACA